>BLSH010276232.1:1181032-1213164 GCA_018402905.1 Glandirana rugosa | reverse complement strand
GTGACCGACCAGTTGTAACATCTCTAGCACACAGATAGCTCACTCATCTGCTACCTCTCACTCTGTGACCAGCCAGTGTAACATCTCTAGTACACAGATAGCTCACTCATCTGCTACCTCTCACTCTGTGACCAGCCAGTGTGACATCTCTAACACACAGATAGCTCACTCATCTGCTACCTCTCACTCTGTGACCAGCCAGTGTAACATCTCTAGCACACAGATAGCTCACTCATCTGCTACCTCTCACTCTGTGACCAGCCAGTGTAACATATCTAACACACAGATAGCTCACTCATCTGCTACCTCTCACTCTGTGACCAGCCAGTGTAACATCTCTAGTACACAGATAGCTCACTCATCTGCTACCTCTCACTCTGTGACCAGCCAGTGTGACATCTCTAACACACAGATAGCTCACTCATCTGCTACCTCTCACTCTGTGACCAGCCAGGTTAACATCTCTAGCACACAGATAGCTCACCGAAATCGCGGTAAAATCGCAGCAAGCTTGCAGAACTCAAGAAATGTAACACTTGTAGATGTTTCCTGTAACATAGCAAATCAATTTTTGAATCCAGAACCACTTTAAGCTCTTTTTTATTGTATGTTTAGTTTAAATTGCTCACATTTGTGACAGGTTTACTTTGAGTAAATTTCAGCTCAGTTTTTCTTACCTTATGGACATCTGTTTGCTTACATATTTAGATAGAAATGATACAGGGCACAACAATAATCTTGTGTGCTTATGGAAAGCATAATCATGATAAAGCTGGTTATATCTCATAAAATCCAAAATGCAATATTTACAAATCGTATAAATCCTGGAAATGTTTCTTCGGTAATGTGCTTTTCTTAAAATTGCATTTCATGCTCAAGGCACAAAAAAGGCAAAATAATTGTAACTCACTTTTTTTATATTTAAGTAGGTGATTTTTTGTGATGAGGAAAAGCAAGATTAGGGCATGAGTGGGTTGTTTCACTGGACTGGGGTGTGAATTGGAATATATGATTTTATGATTAATACGTGTTTTCTGACTCAACTAATTTGAGAACAAAAACCAAATAAACAATCCTGGAATGGCGACCAAGAAAAAAGTACAACTGAATACTGCGATTGTATTAAAGAACTGTTATCACTGTTAACCAATCACATGCTCTCATTAATTCCCTAACCTTCCTCAATACCATACATGTAATATAGGTGGCCTTATGTCTGCATGTGCCTGCGTCCATGTGTATCTTTAACCACTTCAGCCCTGGAAGGTTTTACCCCCTTCCTGACCAGGTCATTTTTTGCGATACGGCACTGCGTTTCTTTAACCACTTCAGCTCTAGAAGGATTTACCCCCTTAATGACCAGGCCATTTTTTGCAATACGGCACTGGGTCACTTTAAATGACAATTGCTCGGTCATGCAACGTTGTACCCAAACAAACTTGATGTCCTTTTATTCCCTGCAAATAGATCTTTCTTTTGGTGGTATTTGATCACCTCTGCGGTTTTTATTTTTTGCGCTATAAACAATTTCTTCTATAAAACCTATCCAATAAAAAAATTTGAACTGCATTACTACAACTTCTTATGGAATTCAAGAAGCGAATCTTCACGTGGCGTATTCAGGTCCACCTCATGATACTATTGCCTTCCTTTCTGCCACCTAAAGCAGTACATAAAGAGGAACTGATGCTCTGCATATGATCTCCCTGCAGCTGATCTTTTCCCCATTACTGACTTACCAGTCCTTTGTCTGCATTGTGTTTGAAGAGGCCTTTTTGGTAGAGGTAGGGATTTGCTTCCTCAAATCAAGGCCCCTGGCAAGGAGAACAGGGAGCAGCACAATAGTGACGTCACCAAATCTTACTCTGATTATTCTTAGACTAGCAGTAAGAGGTAGCAGTACCTTAGATCTCACACTGCAGATAAACAGCTATGAGCCTGCAGACAGTGGGGTGCCTAGACACCCTCATATATTAGAAGTGCATTACTATTTTTTCAGGAGGAGTTCTAGACAAAAGGTACATTTTCAGTGTACTGCTTAGGCACATTTAACATTTCTAGATATTCCCTATAACATAGAAATTTTTCATTTTTCAATTTACTTCCAGTTTAAATGGATAACCTATACCTGAGTCATACTATAGCCTTCTCCAAGGCATACTCCTACTGTGTTTGATAGTACTGCATACAATGGAAGAAAGGGTTTAGGTCAGTGAGATAAGTCAAATGCTTAATTTCCTCCACTAACTACCAGAATCCTGGTGTCAGTCAGATGACTGAGGAGCCTGAGATGATGAGGAGGGCCTTTTGCGCAATTCCCATCCAAACACCCCTGATGGTGGAGACAAGGACTGCTAGGGCAGCAGAAGGGTGCAGGTGCCAGAAAGTTGGTTCTGTAAATTTGAACTTGGAGATTCCAAGGTTGGAAGCAAAGTGAGGAGTCAGGTCACAAGTAAAGGTTGGTAACAGCCAGGAAGGTACACACAGAATCATGATCAAGGTCAGAGACAGGCAGGGGTTGGCATTGTGCTGGCAATGAGATGCAAAATCAACAGACAGAATCTTAGTCAAAAGTCGGTAACACGGATCAGTAGCAGACATAACAAGCAAAAGGAATCCAAAGAGAAGTGTCAGATGTAGCCAGGTCAGTAGCAGGGATAGCAGTTTTTCAGTAGTACAGAAACCAAGGCGCAAAGCTGGAGTTCATCCAGCAATGAGGCGAGGTAGACCTAATTTTTAAATAGGCAGCCAGTCATCAGGAAACATCTGTGCACCTCGTGCATTCTTGTCATTGAACATCTTGTTAAACTAACATCACTACATATGCACTTGCTGCACCAAAATGGGCATTTGCTACACAAGGTTCCTGACACCTGGCGTGGTGAGAAGTGGAGAGGGCCTTATTAAAGGCACCATAGATATTAGAGAGCTTTGGCAAATACAAGACATACCCAGTTTTCCAAACATGCACGTTCATTTCAGTGGCTGTAGATGGCTTGACAGCTCTGATACCTAAAATAAAAACATATCAGAATAAATAGTATCTAGTTATATCAAATATGACTTTTCATGACAACGTTTTTTGGATATAAAATAATCCATGATGAAGGTGCATTATGGTGAGTAGAGGTTGGAATTTAACTTTGTTGTTTTCCCAACTGATTCGTTTTCCTTTCTTTTGCTCCAGTCTTATGTGAAACAAAGACCATATTTAAGTTGATTACATAAGTTGTTTGGATGTCATACTTGGTTTTTATACAGTCAGATAGGTGCCTAGAATATTGTAAATCCATATGATGCCTATATGTCTTCTGATATGGGTTCACTCACCCACACTAATTTGAATCCACAGCCGCACTCTGAGGCCAGGTTTGTTTATTTTGGCTATGTACCAATCCATCTGTTTAAGGATCGATCAAGAAGCCAGATATTAGCATGAGTAAGTATCTGTTGTCTTTATAAATATTAATAAGCAATAGGTGACAGTATTTTTTGGCATTATGTTTTAAATCTCCACCATTAGTCTCTATAAGGTCTGACTCGTTTTAATCTCAAATCTCTTTAATAATTATTTGTAGCTAACATTCCATTTTCACGTTACATCAGGAAACAACCTTGTGACACCTTCTCAGAAAATACCTAAAAGATTTTATGTTAATTGCGTTCGTGTTTGTCTAATCAGAGATATCATTCCCTGCAAAAGACATTAAAACCTGCACCGAGAGCAAATGGCAATTTCATCTTCTAATTTACATTAGTTGCAATTATACATTTTGTATATATAACTGCAATCTGTCAAGGTAATGTATCTGATTTAAAGAGCCATAAATATAATGAGGCCATACAAATATTGTATTCAGAGCTTAAGGCATGCAAAAGCGGAAGACTCGACAGTTATATTCCAGTAAATTATGAAAGAAAAGCTAGTGACATGTTTACCTTAGACTATACAAAAGAATGTAATTGTTGGGAAGGTTTTATTTTCATGTTCGGGTGACCTTTTTGTAATGTGCTAAAACTTGGCTATGCTGCTAGACGCTGGAGGGATGATAGGCTTTTAGATACAGTGGAATTTAGTGCGAAAAATTGCTGCGCCTTTTCTGTATAAACACCGGCTATAATAAAATAAATATTTAGAACATGGCAGTTTGGTTAATGTAATAATTCGGGGATTGTCAATTCAGTTTTCCTTTTTTTTCTCCCTTCCAAAATGTTACCACAATACAACTTTATTTCAGTCAAACTGAATATTCTCTTGTTTTATCATAGAAATACAGTAAAGAGTACAAAACCAAAATTTGGAAAAGATCATTTTAATTGTTGATAAAAAAAGTCATATAAAAAGTAATATAAAAACAACCAACAATTAAAATTATCTTGGACTTTTATTCGATTGTGGTCTGGCACTCCTTTTTGTATTTTTATGATTCCAGCTACAGTTGATTGTCCATCAAGGGAAGCCTTGCTGTGTAGAAGCCACCTCAACAGAGCTGTTGAGCTTGTTTGAAGTTTTCCTTCATCTGACTACATTTGCAAGTCTAAAAGATCTCAGCGCCTCTTTGAGTATGTTGTTCTGGAGCATACAGTTTACTGTTTTTATAGCATTTTGAGTGCTCAGTAACATTGTAAACAATATGGTCCAGGAAATATTGGAACTATACCACATACCATGAATTGGGCATTCCTACACATCTTATCAACGAGGCTGCATGCTCCATTGTTCTTTTATTGGCAATCTATCTTGGTCAAATGAATGTCCAACACTTTAAAATTCCTCTGCCAACTTTAACTACACCTAAGCCCCCGAAAGTCGGGAGACATCGGCCGGTTCAAAAAGCAACGTCCCACGTTCAGCCCGTGTGTATGCCACCTGTCCGACAGAAGCTGGCCCACAACAGCTCAGCAGGGGAGATCACTATACTAACTTTGCATAGTTACTACAGTAGCTCCAACCGGAGCTGATCGTTTTTTTTAGTTCAACCCCCTGGGTTGAATGAAAAAAACTCATAGCATGTACCAGACTTAAGTGTTTCTGCCTGTCAAAATTATATGTTGGCGGTGTTGACTTTAATGGGCAATTCTCTGCCATCAAAGAAGGTAGCAGTTGCATAAACCGTGAGGGTAGTTACCAAAGTAATTGTACATTTAACCTATATAGATAAGTATAATTTGTACACACATTCCCACCCTTAACCTCCATCAGTATTTATACTATATTACTTCAAAACTAGATGCATGTAGGTTTCTACCACAGTTTCTGTGGGATGATGGTTTTTGGTAAAATGACCTAGGAGGAAAGCAGCTTGTTCATAGAAAAAGTAATGAGGGAAAGTGCAACCTGTGGCCAGGTTATGGACATTGACATATGTATGAAGTAAATAGGCTTTAAAACAAGTCTCCACCATTCTCTGTAGCTGAAGACACTGTGGAGCAATTTATCCCTAAAGTAGTACTGAAGGCTGGACATTTTTTACCCTAATGCATTCTCTGTAAAAAGATAAATCCCTCTTCTATAGCTCTCCCTCATATACATACCCATGGCCGATCTTGATCCAGCGCTGTGCTCTTCAGCATTGGCTCTCTCCTCTCTCTCTCTCTGCTCACAGAGGCTGCAGTGGGAGCCATTGGCTCCCACTGCTGTTAATCAAGTACTGTGAGCAGAGAGTGGTGGGCTGGCTGAGCCGCGCTTTGCGTTTCCATAGACACACACAGCCTGGCTCAGGAGCACCCCCGTAGTTGTGGCCCCATGGGAAGCGGTTTCCTATGGTGGCACACTGAGAAGAGGAGGAGCCCAAAGTGGTGGTGAGGGATCCAAGAAGAGTAGGTTCAGGGCCAGTCTGTGCAATACCATTGCACAGACCAGGTAAGTATAACTATTATTTTATTATTTTAAAATAAAAATAAATAAAATAAGCTTTGCACATGCTTTAAATGAATAGAGCAAGGGTAGATGAATGAAAGAAGGTGGAGCAGCTTGTTTTTTTTTTTTTTTTTTTTTTTTTTTTTTTTTGGAGCAGCTTGTTTTAGCTCTTTCATCACTGGAAGATCACAGCTGCGGTTGTATCCGGGACAAAGGGGGGCAAAAAAATGAAGGTTTCAAGTCACAGAGCAGCCACCGGCACATAGGACACTTGTCATTCATTTAAGTACCATGCCTGGTTCTGATTTTTAAAAAAATCACTAAACTTAAGCTTTAACAATGTATTTATGAATGCAAAGCTGAATTTGCATTCATTTGTGTCTTTTATATCTGTCTGGAGTTTATCTTTTGAGTTCACAGCAGCAGAATTTAAGTTCTGAGAGAATGACTTGGATGACTTAGTGCTTCTGCTGTGAATTTTGAGAATGAATTGCTCTTCAGCGCCCATGGCTACTGAGGCCATTTAGGACTTGTCTTTCCGGAAAGGTTTTATTTTATAGTATTATAGACGTGTTTGCAAAAAAAAATAAAAATGAAAAAGAATATAATTTGTTAAAATCCAGCTGCTTGATGTCATTATTTTAAACACTGAATTTCAATCTCAAGCTGTCATATTAGCAATCCCCTTCAACTAAGAGGCGCTGTTTGTTTGTGGACCCTCCCATTTACACCACACACAAAAGGTTCTGAGTGTCATTTGAGGCCTAAATAAAACAGCTTTTTATCAGCTAAAACTTTGCTCAGCAGCTGCACGATATGGAAGCCTAATGAGAATTTTTCTTTTTTTTTTTGTTCAGGCAGATGGCAAAATTGCTATTTTCTGTTACCTAATAAATACCATTAGCAAGCTAGAAAATGTTCAATCTCACCAAGTTTTTATTAAAAAAAAAAACACTGTTTACACATCGCCTCTTATCTGTCAAGAGATCAGGTCCAGAAAAGACAATTCCCAGCTGTCGGGTTTCAAAGCGCTGCCTTTCGCCAACCGCCATGCAGCACCAGGGAGTTTGTGATTAGATAAATCTGCAGAATCTCTTCTGGTATTCAATTCTCACTCCATCTGATTGAAATAATAACAACTTGTACATATTTTGTGTGCCTTATCCTGAAATCTTCAGACCCTTAATGCAAATATCCGGCTGTGTGATGATTTTAATAACACCCTGTTTTGTTTTTCCTTCGCGCCAATGACAGTTGATGGCAAAATGTGACAGAAAATGCAGAAGAAGACTGATAGCTTCATGATGGTCCATGTCTGCCACATTTTGAAGGACAAAACTGTTTAGTCTAGAAATACGACCTAAGACATATTTTCTCAAAATGAATGTGTCGGGAAACATTTTTCCTTTTGTTAAGTGTTTAAAGAAAAAAAAAAACAGTCTGATTTGAAAGCAGGGGGTGTAAATGAATAACTGCTGAAATTATATCTAAATTACATCTACTTGTATCTAAAAATACAATATTATGACTTTATTGGAAGAGGGAGAGCAGCAGAGATATACTGCAACAGCCTTTTCACCCTTTTTACCCCAAGGGAGCTCTTTAAGTAATCAAAGGGAACCTCTGTTAAAAAATATATATATATATATATAGCTAACTCATTAGCATTATCAGTAAGTTGTAAAATGTTTTAAACAAAAAGAGTAAAAAATGGGGCCTGCCTAGAGTATCTGACAACCAGGATAGATCATTTTTAACACCTACCGGTTCTATATGACTAAACTATTTTTTAGCAGTGGTCACGGGAATTTAACAAATAATAACAATTGCTATAAGGCTGCAAACAATCAAAATGGTAGCACCTCTCACATTGCTGGTCATTGGACCAAATATACTGTATCCTTACATTGGTTTAAAGTGGATAGGTTCACCTTTGCATTAGTGGTCAATGTCATAGTAGTACCCCTTGACAGTATAGAAGTGACTCCTTACACTAGTGGCCAATAGGAAAGTTGCCCATCCCATGGTGGTTAGTATAGGCAGGAGATCAATCTGCCACTGCATACTGCTCAAGAAACTCCTAGCAAGCTGTGGAGGAACCCTAGGGATCCACAAAACCATTGTTGGGAGAGGCTGCGATACACCTTCACAAAGTATGATACTGGCATTGCTATCTTTCCTGCATGAAGCAGATAGACACTGAGCATCATGGTTGCTAGTATTAGCACCATTACCTTCAAATACTGGGGTCCTGGGTTTAATTCTAGAAGTTCTGTGAGGTTTGTAGTTTGTGTAGATCTCCTGTGGGTGCTGCAGTGTCCAACAAAGAACACAATAGTAAGAAGCTCTCATCTTTGAATGTGTGGATAGTGTGCAAATATTTTGGTGGTGCATTGTCTACATTTCTCAAGGTGCATACACTAGTTGCCATAAGCCCACGTCATTATCATATTTAACTGACATAACCTGTAAGTATTATTATGGTCCTTTATTTTGCATCACTCTAGGAGCTGCACCCAGTCTACTGGGTCTACACCTAGTCTACTGTGTATATATAAATATGAGTGCATGTGTCTGTGTGTTACAGTGACTGCAGTTGGGACATTAAATAGTAGGGAGGCAGGGAGTAATATGACCGTTGTGACACATCAAGTTTCTTAGCTCATTGGTAGCCTCAAAACCATGAGTTTACTCCACACCAGGTACAGTTTTCAGGGCTTTCCTGCCCACTTTTATTTAAACGAACATTAAAATTCACACAGGTTTGTCTTCCCACGTAGGGGGTTCTCACCATCACTGCTAAAACATACATTCAGCCTCCTGGCTCTCTTGTGGCAGCTTTACTGCTCCAAGTACCTCTTCAGGTTCCCTACTGAACTTTAGTACATTTGTTTGGTCCACTTGACCATGAAACACATCCCAGTGTTTATGCATAGACGCTGCACCTCAGCTCTGCATTTTCCTTACTGCTTCCTTGCTGTTTCTGTCCCACACAGACTTTCTCTCAGGCTCCGGCCCTGCTTTGTCCCGACCTGGACACCTTGAATCACAACAGCACCTCACATGGCTCCCTTCACGCACACTGACCTCCCTCAGGAGGGTGGGGCTCTAGCTCTGGCATTAACCACCAGTTTACCCAGTGGTATAGGGTCACCCTGCCAACTGTGTATACCAGATTGTGTTGGTAAAGGAGTTGCAGCAAAATATATTTATGTAATAAATGCAGAAAAAGAGCAGGAAAGTTCCATTTGAATCTGGTTAAGATTTTTTTCCAGCTATAAGATAAGGAAAAGGAGGCCTACAGGTCTAACCTATCAGGTCTTCCTGCTTGAGTTTTTAATACACCATGGCCCAGCAGACACTAGGATGATACACTGAACAACATATCATTCATGTCAGCCACTCTACATAGGTACAGTATGGCAGCCATTGACTGCTATTGTATAGCTACCTTCTGGACTCAGTTGACACATCTGGCTATGCTTCTGAGTTGTACTAACATTAAATATTGTTCTCTTTCTGCTAAGCCTTACCCATGCCCCCTGTATGACGAGGATGGTGCAACAGCTACAGCCCCACTTTCTAAATGTGGAAAGTATATGGACCTACATGTGCCAGAGTGTGATTTGCAAAATAACTGATTCTTATGCATTGGTGAAAGAGACTAAAAGTCTATCTTAGTATGGTTGGTTATAGACTGACTATGGACAGCAGATGGTGATTGGGCATTCCCGGAGATGCCTGATGCATAAACTAGACTTGAAATTACTCAAAAATATCTAAAATATAAAAAATCAAATACATATTGAATTATATTTCTAGAAGTGCATTTAATCAATAATAATAATAAGCTGGAAGGAAGCCAACTTGGCAATCTTCCAACTGACATACCCACTGATTTTTATTTCCTTCAACAGCAAATAGATGCTTGTATCCAGCGAGCTATACCCAATGCTGGCTTTACTATCTATACCAAGTAGATCTAGCACCATTTGGGAGGGATGGGAAGCAATACATGACACCCGTTCATCACCTAATACACCATATACCTAATCGTATCGGAACACATTTTATATAGTAACTTGTCTCAACATCTAGTGTCTGGCTAGTTTGGTAAACACTGCAAAATTTAATGTGAGGCATGCTGTAAGCCATGACAATCTACCAGGACCTAATAAAAATGAATGAATAAAAATAAATCTCTTAATTCACCTCCCTTCATTAAATGGAAAACTGGTGAGTTGCAAGTACAAGTGATCATGAATTTAAAATAAATAAATATAAAGTACATCACTGCAATACATGCACATGTATCCATGGCTTTTCAGAAAAATACTTCTTGATCTGCCAGAAATTCAAGGACCTCCTAACTTAAGCCGGCCATAGATGGTTCGAATCTCAGCCAGATAAGCATGGACCGGCAAAGATTAGAACCATGTATGGGCAAGCTGAATATACCTAAGTTGGTCTATGGATCAATTTGGGTACAACCAGCCTGTTGGGTTTTACGTGACATTATTGCTAGCGGCTATTATAGCTGTGTTCTCCCGGTCCCCCCCACCCCCGCGTGTGGGAGATCACAATGGCCCAGCGGAAGCGATTCCCCCATCAACACTGACTGTGATTTCAGGAAAGAAAATTCCTTCGTCTATGGCCGGCTTTATTGCTTGAACTGACAACTCTGTCTCTGCTTCCCAAGCAATGTTGTGAGCTTTGTGTTTGTTTTACCTTGCTGGATGACAGAACATGTTCCCCTTAACCTATGCTGAGTTATGCCTCAAGGAGATTGGAGGGATTTGTGTTGAGAAGGGAAGTTTGGAGAGTGGTAGGGGGTAAGAATTGTTCTAGGAGGGGAAATTAGGAATGTGTGCTAGAAATGGTGATTTGGCTGAATTTTTGTTGGGAAGGGGGTGAGGATTTTTGGGGTTTGTGCTAGAAGAGGTGATATGGTAGAGGGGGGAAAGAATTTGTCCTAGGAGGGGATTTTTTTTCTGGGGGGGATTAGTAGGAATGATTGTGGGGTATTCATGCTAGGGGGGAAATGTGGTGGGGGGATTTGTGCTAGGAGGCCGACTTGGGGGATCATTTGTGCTGGGAAGGGGGATTTGGAGTGGGGGGGAGAGGATTTGTGCTTGGAGAGTAAATTGAGGAGTGGGGGATTTGTGCTAGGCAGGGTGTTTTTTTTAATTTTTTTTGGGGGGGATTTGTGCCTGGGGGGTTTGGAGAAAGGGAGGAGTTGAGCTTGGAGGGGGGGATGGGGGGCTTAGCAAGGTAGAATTCAGTGGGGGGGCATATTTGCAAGGGAGGGAGGGGGGATTTATGCTTGCAGATTAGTCCTCAATTTTTTTTGGGGGGGAGCAGGGTTTGCTGACACACAATGATCATACATCTTGGGGGGTGTAGTTTAGTATGTTCGCCCTGGACTCTAGATGACCTTCTCCCGGCACTGAAGGTGACCATGTGAGTCTTCTTTCCACAGAACTCGTTCTTTATTGTGCATCACTTGGTGAGAATTGAGATGTTTTGGGCTCCCATTAATGGCTTCAGCTAGAGCTCCTAGTGGCTAATTTTTTGGATTCATGCCATGGTTCCTAGTTAACAGTGTAATGTAACAGTGCTGCATTTTTTAGGATTCTGCACACAAAATGCATACAAAATGTATAAAATACATACTATACATTTGTTTCACACGCATTTTAATGTACGTGACTGCACCCAAATCACCCACCTACCTGGAAATTGCAAACAGAAAATGCATCTAAAGCAGATGTAAAATTCATTGGAAAAAGAAAATTAAAAAGCACATTCTAAAATGCCTATTTAAAACACATGCTTTTTAACATGAATGAGTCTCTATTTTATGACTGATAGAAAATGGGTGGTTGCTTTGGCATATCTTCCTTTAGAACACCTTGATTGATAGAGTATCTGCCCTCTCATACTGAATAGGAAGTGAAACCCTCCACCTCCTTAAAGTGGATGTAGACCCACCACCCACCCAGTATAAACTAATGACACAGTATTAATGTATATATACATGCAAGCCTCCTGCATCTATCCCTACCTTTCAAATGTCCTTCCTGTAAGCACAAGCAGCTCTGTAAAACTCTGAAATCAGAGGGTGCCTGTGTTTGCTGGAGTTTGGTGGGTGGAGTTATGATGTCAAAAGCCTCCCCACCCACCTCTATACTGAGACATTGAAGAGGGAGGGAGGTGGGCGTGTAAAACTTTTTCTGCTGTGTGAAGGAGATAAGCAAATTGCTTGTCACTCACAGAGCAATGGGCGGATCGACTGTGTATTTCCCTGTTAGTCAGACTTTCTCTTCCTGAAAAAAGATAAGCTCATTACTCACAATTGGATTAACTCTTTCTGGCAAGACTGGACACAGATGATATGACATGCTATACTCTACCAGGCAGAATTATTATATAACATTTTTTTTCGGGTTTACATCCACTTTAATGTACAGTAAGTTATAGAATATTGATATCTATGGCAGTATTTATTTTGCTGGGCATGTCTTCAATATCAATGTAACGCTCAGTTGAACTATTGTGTAGCACCCCCTTAGATAGGTTGTTAGGTAAATTTAGTTCTTTTGGCTCCTCTGTAATCATTGTAGCAGCTATTGGTTGCTTTGGGCTGATCTGGAAGATGGCATCGCTATATCAGGATAGAAAAAGTTATGTAGCCCAGTCTGCAGCTCTTGCAGGACAGAAACTCTGTGTCTGTGCTGCACAGGAGACATTTACACAGGCACAGTTTAGGAAGGAGGCTGTTATTGTGAAACTATGCAGCCACTGTCAAGCCTACCCTATGCCTAATCAGGATGCACACATGATGTGGACTGCAAGGATTGTGGAAGTTGTAGTTCTGATAGACCAAACCAGCTTGCTGAGCTGGAAAGAGGAGAGTAAAAATCCCACAAGGCACTGGGGCAAAGAGGGGATGTGGTTCCCTGCTGTTTTGGGCTAAGGAGAAGAAGTGTGGAGATTGTACTGAGAGGACCGTTGGCTGCTAACAGACTACTGTACTCACCTCTGTACCTGAGAGGGAGGGAGGCAAAGCAACAGACATCTTGGGACAACGGAAACTGCCATGGATGCTGCTAGAGCTTGCTACCTGATCAAGGGGGGAAGGATGCTGTGGACACAGACCGGTTGTGTTTTACCCAGTATACAGAGGGAGAGCACCTGCTAACACAAGTAAATGGTGAGAGGCCACTGGTCAGATCCACATTACACTTTGTCAAAAAGGGACAGTGTTGCCTGCACGTGTTCCAAAGCAAGTGCTATTCTCAATGTTTAGAGGGACCAGAGCTAGTGATTATATCAGAGCTTAAAGGGAACAGAGTCACTGTCAACATCAGTGCTTAAAGTGAAATTATCCTGAGTGCTCTGACAAAACAGTTGTGCTCCAACGAGCTGGTGAACAATTAAGACTGCCAAATAGTTAAGAGTGATGAAATTATCTTAGGAGCTGCTCCAGTATAGGGTTTAGGAGAAGTTTATCTGTTGCTTGATGTAAACAGTATATTTATTTCTACTGTTCACTTATTTGCAATATACTTCTGGCTATGGTTTATCTTATTGTTGTATCATTGCTGTTGTTTCATATCCCTTTTACTATTGGGGTATTTACAGTACCTCTGCAATAAATATTCCCCACCCAACTAGGTACGTCATGGTGCTGTTTGGGCAGAGGAACAGGGGACCCAACAATCCAGTTGCACCCTTGGGGATGAGCTCTACAACTAATTTTGACAACTGAAAACATTTTTCCCATTTGTCCACCTGCTAATTCCCCAATGAGCCTCTAAGGGAGTTGTGTGTGTGCCATTAGATTATTACCCTATCCAACTAAAAATGGTCAAGAGGCTGTCCTCTATGGGCAACTTATGACAAAGAAATAGATCATAGTAACCTAAAATAGGGTTATTTCAGAACATTGGATGTATTTTGCTTTACGTTCTCTAACATGCTAATTGCTGCCATGTGAAAGAAATGTCCATATACAAACTTGCCTGAAATGTCCCCTTAACAGAGATGTATGTTTAAATCATGTTATCTTGGCTTTCTGAGATAATTACAACAGTTTGCCTGCATCCCCCAATTGCTGCTATCTGACCTTCTCAAAAAGCCAATAAAGAAGTCGTTACAATCAGGATGAAGTCTGGTGACTATTAATGAAGGTCAGAAGGGGACAGAGTTGGCTGAAGAACAGAAGATATAGATGAGATGGCTATTCTACACTGATTAGTAGTACACAGACAATGTGCTGAAAAATCAGTGTGCAGTACAATAAACCCTGATCATACTGCAGGCTTTCTGGCTTGTAAAGATTTGGCAGAAAATACAATCTGTATGAACACGAGGGGAAGTGCCCAATGGGCATCTGTATTGATGCTGTCATTGGCACAGCAAAGTGGCATCATCAAGCTATGAGGTAATAATTTAAAGATCATTTTTGTTTGGAAATGGTAAAAAATGCAGCTTCCTACTTGTCTCTACATTGGTCTGTGCTGATATAGCTCAGTAATAGCCACGCTGCTAATCACAATTGTCTTAAATCACTTACAGAGAAGAAGAGAACTGTCACACCAGTTCTATTACTGAGTGCACTGGGTCCAAATTTGGTGCCTGTTGTATAGTACAACAATATATAGATAGCCTGCACCACTGATGTAACAGTAAAATGTAGATACAACTATTAAAAAAAAGGTAGTTAGTACATCATGTCAGACTGCATTTTTATTTTTGTGAGTTTTTGAACCAAGACTTGACCAAGACTTTTGGTCCAACCTCTGCAGAACAAGGTGGAGAGATAAATCCCCTTTCTGAGGCTACAAAGGAAAAGACTGAAGTGCCATCAAAGTATGAGGCTCCTGTACAATTCAATGTACTATTCCCAATGGACACATTCCTGAAAAAGTGGCTGTTTGGGTAAATGGGTGCTGCAGCGGCCATCGACAGGACCTGAAGATAATCAGAGCGAGAGAATATCACCAACACACCATGTATCTCCAGAACGGGTCCAAAGCTTTCTTCAACTTTCACATCATTATAGCAGAAACAAAGTTTCGGAACCTAGCAGGACCCCTTCATCAGGCATGTGATATCAGGCCCAGTGGCGTCCCTAGGGTTGGTGTCATCTGGTGTGGAAAAACATGGTGTCAGCCCCCCCCCCCCTGAAAAAAATTATATTCCTGTTTTCTGAAAATGCGCCAAAGATGCAGCATGCAGGGCTTTTGGTGCGCTTTAGGAAAATGCAAAAAAAACACATGACCTAATAGAAATCTATTGGACTGCAGCTATAACTGTGGGTAAGATGTAGGAAACCCCCCTTACATTACACAGCCCATGCATCTCTGAACCCCTTTACACAGCTCCCTGCACATTACACAGCCCCGCACCTCTGAAGCCCCCTGCACCTCTGGACCCCTTTGCACATTGGCACAGCCCTCTGCACATTACACAGCCCCCCCCCCCCACCAAAGCTCTGCACATTACACAGCTGCCCCTGCGCTGCACATTACACAGACCCTCAGCTCTGCACCCTTTTACATTAAACAGCCCCCCCCCCACTCTGAACCCCTGCACAGTACACAGCCCCCTGCAGCTCTGCACCCTGCACAGTACACAGCCCCCCCAGTTCTGCACTCCTGCATAGTACACAATCCCCCCAGCTCTGCACCCCTGCATAGTACAGAGCCCCCCCCCAGCTCTGCCCCTTCCTACCTTACTTGGGGCCGGGGATGCAGAGCAGCAGACAGAGCAGTGCTGAACAGAGCGTAGGAGCTGCTGGAATTAATTGTTCATATTAAGAAGCTAATGATTGCTTGCTAGGACCGCCTAGCAACCAATCAACTGCTGGTGAACTTGGAAAGTTAACTCCCGCAGTTCCCATCATCTGTTCAGCGCTGCTCTGCCTTTCTCTCCTGCTTTACAGCAAACAGAGTGTTTCTCTTGCTCCATTGTGTTAGTGGCTGGTGGAGGCAATCCGGTGGCCAGCCCTGGGTGTCACCCCTCTGCTGGGTGTCACCCGGGTGCGGTTTTCTCTTGCTTCACTGTGTTAGTGGCTGGAGGAGACAATGAGGCAGCCAACCCTGGGTGTCACCCCTCTGCCAGGTGTAACCCAGGTGCGTTCCGCCCCCCGCACCCCCATAGCAATGCCACTGATCGGGCCATCACGTGCCTGATGAAGGGGTCCTGTGAGGCTCTGAAATGTTGTTTCTGATATAATGATGTGACTGCTGAATAAAGCTTTGGACCCATTCAGGAGATCCATGGTGTGCTAGTGTGCTCGCCACTGTACAATTGTCTGGCTTGTTTTCCTTCTTATTGCTGGCCCTTCTGTTAAAAAGACAGTCCAGATCCATTTTGTGTAGCTGTCAGAACTGTCTAACAACTCTTTAAAAATTCCATACACAGGCAGGGTTTTTACCAAACATTATAGAGCTGTCCATTATCACACCCCACACATTGTTAGGCTCACAATAATCTGTTCCCCAACTTTCTCCTATGAAGGACTAGCCATAACCACATTTCTAAAATATAAAATTATTGTGTGTGAGTTAGGGCGGTGCTATTACTAAGATAGGTAATTATATTCTAGTTAAGCCCTCGATGGTCTAATCCTCCACATTGCTTAATTTTTTGGACCATGTATGAACAACTTAATAGCATTGATGCACTATAGCTAGCTTTAAGACCTCCTCACCAAAGTTCCAAATTCTGCTTCCTGTCTTGAAAGTGATTTTAGCACAGCAAGATGAAACTTACTGATAAGATTGAAAATCCATCAAGTACAGTGGTCTCCTGAGCTATGGGTCTCCTGACCTTTAAAATCACTGATCAACACATTGAGAAAAATGACATTACTGTTTCAAAATTCATTGATTTTGCTATATTAAAATGCAAAAAATGCATATTGTCTTACTTATGAAACTGAAATGTGTCGACTTTATGCTAAATGTGTATGTAACATTTAATTTACAGCCTGATTAACCCAAGTCCCTGTCTTCCTCGTTATTGCAATTTGCAACGCAAATCACTGCACTTTCACAGATGCATTTCATAAATACAGATTAACAAATGAATTCTAGTAGTTGTCTTCTTACAAGGAATATGGATTTTACATCAGTGTAAGCTCCATCGTTTTATATACACTGTCATCAGTGTTTTGCCATCTTCATATATAATACAGAAGGGGTTAGAAAGGCCAAACACAATAGAATCACGAATTTATGGGGTTAAATTATGGAATAGAACAAAGCACATAATACTTAATTACTAGTGTGGGCTTAATGAATTTATTTCAATGAGTCAGCTAGTTTGCTCAGTGGCCTAACGCATCTTGTGTAACATTTTTCAATCCATTCTGATGATCTCATCAATGTGAACCATTTATGGACTACAAGATAGGCAGGTCTTTCACAGGGCTCCAAATCGATGACTAGATCTAATGAATAAGATATAGGAGGGGAGAGCAGAGGTTGCTGTTAAAAATTCAATGATCACTGATGGAAAAATATGTCAGTATGAGCAAATCAATACATGTTTCATGCTATCATGAACACAGAGGATTGTTTTTTTGTTCTCTGGTTTATTTATTTCATATCCATAGTTTTTTTTTTCCTATGTATGCCCTACATGTATGCTTTTTGTCATATTTTTTCTTTTTTAAAATATTTTTTTTATTCTTTTAATGTTGTGTCCTTGTATTGTATTTTGTAACTACAGTAATTTCACTTCTTTTTCCCATTGATTTGTTTTACTTTTTTTTCTTTATTTGTCTGTTAATGTTTTTTTTTCAATCAGAAATGTGCATGAATTTTAGAAACAAACTCATTTCACATGAATCCAGCCTGCAGTTTGTTTCTAAGATACTTATCATGAGCCCCCTCTTTTGAAGATGCAGTATGTACCTTGACTACTTTGACTACCATGCTGTCTATGGTGACTTACTCACATTGGGTCTGGATGGCTCCCCATTGTGAAGTTGGTCCTTTTATTTTGAGATAATGTGTACAAGACCATTGACTGTTTATTGAATTTACCTGAACTTTCCATCCACGAGGCAGTGGCTTCACCTTGACTTACTCATGTGCACCTTTATGGGCAACATACACATGCTATGGATTCCAGTCTACCCTACTGGCTGATATTACTCTATTAAACATTAGGAGTGGGTTTCCAGTGTACTGATTCTGTCACATGTCCTCCTGAAGAAGGATTTCTGAAACGCTTTGAGGTCACATTGGAATCTTTGCATCTTGTGACCCCCTATGTGGGGAGCAATTTTTTAATGTGTAATAGATTTGTAATGGTACATAATAACATTGTTTTTATGATACTCAGTTTTTCTTCTATATGTCCACACAAAGTCCCTGACTACATATTCTGTTCATATCATATTTGTATATGATTTGCTAGGATGTGGACATATAGCACACACAGTCTGGGCTTCTCTACCACGTAAAATAATTCTAGATCAAGAAAAAAAGCTCAGTAAGCAAATGAAATAATACATAAATAAGAACAATTCTACCTGATGTAGTAGCATTTATCTTTTTGTTCAGTAAGTCTTGTAACCCAAACACCCCTGCCAGACAATACAGCCCCAGATAACAAGCAATTGAGCTGCAAGTTTGAAAATGACTTGCTAACCTATTGCTAGACTTGCCAGGCTTCACCAGTTTGTTGCACAATTGCAGCAATTCCGCATTGCAGGACTCCAGATCAACTTTCTTTGCAAACATTCTGCAAGTCTGCTGCAAGTTCTGGTTCAGTTATGTTGTGCAATAGTCACCACAAGGGTCACTGTGACTTGCAGAGCTCTTGCTGTAGACTCACCACTGCAACTTTGCTATTGCTAGAGACTTGCCATGCACATTTGCTACAAATTGGAAAAGTATCAACTAGAACGTGTGCTTCAAGTGCTCTGCAAGTGTACAGCTTGCCAGTGAAAATGTGCAACAAGTTAACAAGGCATACAATTCAACGCTGCCACAAATTTGTGGCATGTTATCTTCGCTATCTGAGGCAAGGACCCAGACTGCATCAATGGAGTCTGGTCCAACACTCAAACCAATATAGCCTGTAATTGGTGAAGAACAGTTAAGCCTTTTTTTTATTGTTGTCTGTGTCCTGTTGGGGGGGGGGGGGGTTCTCTCAAGACTAATGTTCCCTGGACTTGATATAAATAAGTTCTATCATCAAAAAAATTAATTTTACAGTTCTGTCCCCTATTAAACAATGTACATGCAGTTATATATGAATATAACAGCGCCTGTCCTACGTTATGTGATGGGTGATAGCTGTGTCACCTCACAGATACAATAAAACACAAAAATAGTGAAAGCAAATATGCACCACCACATTATAGGTGTCAGGTCCAAGCATTCCTAGATGAACAGTTTCCTGGAAAGTGGATTGGTCGTCGTGGGCCAGTTGAATGGCCCCCAAGGTCTTCCGATCTGACCCCCTTAGACTTTTATCTTTGGGGTCATCTGAAGGCAATTGTCTATGCTGTGAAGATACGAGATGTGAAGCACCTGAAACTACAGATACTGGAAGTCTGTGCTAGCATTTCTCCTGTGGTGTTGCTATCAGTGTGTGAAGAGTGAGAGAAGAGGGTTGCATTGACAATCCAACACAATGGGCAGCACATTGAACACATTTTATAAGTGGTCAGAAACTTGTAAATAACTCATGAAAGAATAAAGTTACATTAAAACCAAGCACACCGTTGTTTTTCTTGTGAAATTCCCAATAAGTTTGATGTGTCACATGACCCTCTTCCTATTGAAAAAACAAAAGTTGGATTCAAAATGGCCGACTTCAAAATGGCCGCCATGGTCACCACCCATCTTGAAAAGTTTCCCCCCTCACATATACTAATGTACCACAAACAGGAAGTTAATATCACCAACCATTCCCATTTTATTAAGATGTATCCATATAAATGGCCCATCCTGTAGTTAAAAGCCAGGTACTGGAGGATTTTAGTGACGTGTTGCACTTTGACCAGAATGTCCACACTATTTTTTGGAGTGATATTTTACTGAATAATGAGATCTTAGGCAAAAATAGCAGAGTTGGAGGCAGCTTTGAAGGGTGACATGGTCTGAAACTTTAGCCCTCTTTACTGACATTAAATGTGTGGATTTTCAGTTGGAAGTAATCAATAATTCATGTGGCTTTTCTTCAATACCTAGGGTTGAACTTTAACTCCAAAACCGACAGTTAAATTTTCAACACAACTAGCTAGTGGCATTCTGCATCTGCTGTCTGTTTCCGTGGATTACATGGAAGGCTCTAATAACAGAGGTTTTAAAGGCAGCTAGCCTTGACACCAGGGCACTGAAGCTTGAAAATGTGGAAACACAGTTTTCTTCCTGTGATACATGTAATCTACGCAGTGCATTCAATTTAGGCAAAGTATAGCCATTAAGGACACACACATGGTAGGTGGATTTATAATGGAATAAGGTACCATGGTGGCCATATAAAGTCAATTTTCAGGCTGATAGCATAATAATTTGAGTATTGTGTAGGAAAGTCTATTACTTTAGGGGGGATGAATAACAATATTAGAAGTTTTTAGATTCACTAGGAAAACAATTCATATTGCTGAAGATATTAGATGATTCTCACATGGGGGTTGATTTACTAATACTGGAGCATGCAAAATCTAGTGCAGCTCTCCATAGAAACCGATCAGCTTCCAGTGTTTTTTTGTCAAAGCTTAATTGAACAAGTTGAAGTTAGAAGCTGATTGACTATCATGCACAGCTGCTCCAGATTCTGCACTCTCCGGTTTTAGTAAATCAACCCCACAGTAACTAAAATGTTCAAAACATAACAGCAGTTTTACTTTATAGACAATCGTTCTTGTTTTGAATACCAAATTGGAGCAGCATCTGGAATGTCCATTGGACATAGCTTAGCAGAGATCATACAGGCTTTTGAATATTCCTAGGAGCGGACAAGATAATGTGATAAAATCAGCATTTAACCTACACATGCTGCTGTAGTAGAGTGATATTTATTGTCTTTGTTTGATATGCATGTGATAAGCATTATGCTTAAGGTAATCCCAATACCAGTTACAAATTTCCATATTCAGAACAAGCAGTATAGCCACTTTACAAGTTCTCATTCACCCCTGTAGCTATAGGCATTGTGAAGAACATCCTTTTCAAAGTTCACAACAGAGGCAGTAAAATGTTAGCTCTTTTCTTATTACCTTATATTGCTGCAGAATCTTTGCAGTCTGTCAGTCCCCTAAAGTAAACATGCAGCCAGTGATTCTAAGCTGTTGAAAACCAACTAAAACCTGACTTCAGAGTCATTGTTGTGATCTTTGAGAATTAATTATTATTATCATATGATTCACAGTGCAAGAATCTAGAAAGGTCATGAATAACTTGTTTTACTATATATCTGACCTGCTAAATCTAAATTAGAGATTATTGTATAGGCTGTGTTTTTGTGGCATTTATTTGCTCACTATGTCAAGCTCTGGCTTTTTTATGTATTTTGAATAAATATATGTGATTTTATGGATTTTGTTTTGTGTTATCTCATGGTGTGCCCTTAAAGTCCACCTGTATTGGGGTTATCCACATCCCTCTTTCTTGTATATATAGGACGGTGGCATGCTCAGGAAAGCTATCATTTCTTTCTTGTTTTACTATTCCTTTACTGCTTGTTAAAAATATGTGAATACTTTAATGTTCATAGTGTGGGCAATTTCTACTTGCAAGTTTGTGTATTTGCCATTTTAATTTAAAACCGTTCTAAACTTGATTCTTGATTCTTTTTCAGATAATGTCAAGTGATTTGGAGGGCCTGTTAGCAAAGGAAAGGAAAGAAACAGGTTAAAAAGGTAAAACAATATACTTTAAAGCTATTGTTACCAAAAGAATGGTTGATTTTATATGGCTTAAATAATACCATGGTGCAAAGAAATATGTGATGTTGTATATAATACTGGCCTTTGAATTAACCTGTCATGAGCCTAATTGCTATGGTTAAATACCTGCTGTATATGTTGTATTTTTTACTATAATTAATTATACCATTTTTATGCTTCAATCACAAGCTTAGGTTGCACCAGCAATCCTTTAGCTACCAGGAATTCATCAGCAACAGGATCTCAAAAAGAGCTAGGGGAACACTCGCCATCTCCTATGGTGTTGCCCGATTGCTGGCCAAACTAGTGAGGTATCACGTATGCAGTATTTAGCCAGCAAGGGAGCAACCCTCCAGAAGAGGGGTCCCCTTTTGGATCCCTGCAGTAAGCAGCTAGTGTTTTGGACAAAATACCTTTTTTCAGAAACAATTGGACTCGGAAACACTGATTCAATTTACATGGATGAGCTGAAATTCCATGTTAGACCCATAGATGCTCAAATCTAGGGACTGTTACTCCCTTTCTGAACCAGGGCCTGTGAGTCTAAATTTAGCCTCCTTGGAGCCAGTTTGCACCATGCTATTAAATAGTCCATGTTTTGCTTTGTAATATAACAAAATGTTCTTGTATAGAGGCATATGTATATTAAGTGAAACTTACCACATTTTCCAATGGGAGAATATACATTTATTTGCATATAAATTTAATTTGAAAACGCTTGTCTAATTTTGATTATGTTTAGAGTTTTTTCCACATGTAGACTGCATGTTGTCTCAGACTTTTGGTAGCAGAACAGTCAAACTTACTCAGATTTCACTACCTGAGATAATTACAATTAGAATGCACAGCTGAGATAGTATAAGGTTTACTATAAAGGAAATGCAGACAAGTACATTTGTTTATTTTGAGCAGCCAATCAGAAGCTTGTTATGAGTTTGTTCCCAAAAACCATGGCAGCTTATAAAGAACTTATCCCTAGAGGGTGCCATTGATGGGTCATTCTTTTTAAGATGTTAGTTCTCTGCTTGTCATGCTGATCAAAAAGGATAAGGTTTCCTGACATTTAATTGACCTCTTGACTTGTATAGCTGTTCTGAGTATTAAAGCCAGAGGGTGAGCTTAAAGCGGAACTAAAGTCCGTACTTACCTCCCCTGTAAAGACCCAATGTCTGCAAGAACCCTCGCTGATGCCTGGACTCCTCTTCCCAGCTTCTTGGTGGCAGTATTTGCCCATCTTGATTGGCCATTGCAGGATGATGTAACTCACATGCATGAGCATCAATTCAGTCATCCCAGCACACAGGCACCACAACGAAAATTAAAACTGAGCTGTGCATGTGTTGCTCGGTGTACATTCTGCAGAGCACGGCAAGCAGGTGGATATGTTTTTATTGCATGTATATTCTGCGATAAATAGCCTGCTTGCTTGTAAGCTGTTCAGATCTTCTTTAAGAGCCAGACAACTAGCTCTTTCAGTAGGAAATCAGCAAGGGCAGCCCATATTATTTTCAAGACATATTAACTTTAAAGCAAATTAGGCAGGTTTGCTTTAAAGCCCCCATCCACAGGAAGCACTTTTCCTGTATTTTCTTTAGCACCAGGAGCCAAATGACATACCTGGAACCCCCAAGTATAGAGAAGCATATGATTCCTCCATGTGACAGCACTGGGCCAGTCAGAACTGTTGCACAGGGGGTCCATAGCCCCATGCAATAAATGACTCCAGCAGCTTGTAGCCAACACAGGACTTTCCTTTTGCTCCCAGAGGATGAACTGAGCAGCAGGGGAGTGAAAGGATGGAAAGTATATGCTCTTGATGATGGAGGGGCTAAAGCAATCCTTGCATGGGCAAATCACAGGTTCACATTAAGTTGTCTGTCTCTCATAAGGTGCTATTGGTCCTCCGCTTCACGCATAATGTACTCAGTTTGTTTATAATAGCAAAACTGTTATATACACTTCTGTTATGAGTCTCTATTTTCCCATTCTGATTGAGCAGGGAATTGCAATGTAGGGAAACCAATCTGTGCACTTGGGGTTGAACAGCATAAATGCTTAGTAGACAACAGTGGGCAATGCACGGTACATATCTATCTGGGCTAGTTATTAACAGCAAGTATGACAATGCTGCATGATTCACAGATTTCTACGGATCTGCTTGAGTTCCATAATGCCCTGGACACTCTCAGTGCAAATGCAGGTATTAAACCTCATTCACAGCAGAAGGTTCTCAAAGCAAATATCCAAAAAAAGTGAAGACCACACACCTAGATGACTTACTGTAACATTTATTTACTCTCAGCAACCTTGCATGGCCTTCCAGAAATACTCTCTCTAAAGTGTTGTGTTGGTACAGACTCTATTCATAGAAGGTACACATGTTTGCTTGCCATACTTGCTCTTAACAACTGACCCTAAAAGCATATAAGAAGGTATGGCAGGTGCCAGTATGCAAGTGTGGAGCCATCATAAGAGAGTTTGATTGCTAACAGGAATTTAAGGTAACTGAGTTTTTCCTAAGGACGATCCCTTTGATGTTTTTTGGCATATGGCCATATATCTGGTTATCACTATGTGAACTAAATCTATTTATTTCACCTGAAATAAACTCTGCAAAATGTTATGCTGTCTAAAAATACGAGACTTTTTCCCTGCCTCACCATCTCTAAGTCATGATTTAACTTTTCTCATTATTTTGTAAACCGTAAGCGACCTACTGTCTGCCCTCATCATTATATCTAAACACACAGCTAAGAGTCACAGATAAAACACTTTAAATTCTTTAAACTTCTTCAGTCATAATTAGCACATTTTCAGATGTAAATCATTTTATATGTTTTTCTTTTATAACATCATCAGTATGTTCACCTGGAATTAAAACACAAGGGACTGTGTTCACTGCTGACCTATGTCTAGAGAAGGCATTAGGTCTGAATTACTAGAAGAAAATGTACAGTTCTGGAGAGAAATTGCTGTGAAGATAATTAGCACCCTTTCTTTGTAGGCTTACATTAACACTTGGATATTTATGCATCCATAGAACACATTTTCTTAACTTAGTAGTAGTTGTTATATTCATCTGGGCTTATTGTGTAATATATAACATGTTTTGCTGCTCATCCAAGCAGTTTGCTCAGTCTTATTGTATCAGGAATATACCTTAGCATTTATAGTTGCATAGGAAACGCTGTCAGCTTAATTCAATGACCATAGAATGTGTCAAGACAGATGTTTACTGTCCAAGAGCATGGAGATATAAAGTTTGTGAAAACTAATCATATAGTCCAATCACCATGGTGCCATGAAATTTGGGACAGTTGTTAATTTTTTTAGTTATTCAGCTGAAGGTGTGAATTTTTCTTAAATTATCAGTGTGTGAAAGCGGATGTTGATTGTCCAAGAGCATGATGGGAGGTGTGAAGGTTTGTGGAACCACCCAATTCTATTTACATAATCTAATCACCATGGTTCCTCAAAGTTTGGGACAATTGGTAATTGAGTTAAAGTTGCAAATTGTTGTCAAATTACTGAGGAGAGGTTTTAAAACGTCATTATATATGGCCGATAAATGGTGCTGAAGGCCCTCTATCCTATTTAGGGATGGTTGTTCAAGTTTGATCTCTATCAAGTCACTTGCCAACCGATCGCCCTCTGTGTCTAAAATCTGCACCTCATCGCCCTTGAAAGAATGTCCATTTCGCATTACAAGTCCAGTTTAAGGCAACTAAGCATTACTAGTTATTATATATAATAACTTCTATTTAATTCTTTATTGTACACCTTAACAATAGATACTGAAATGGCAAACAACAAATAATATTAGGTACTCATATAAAATGTGTAACAAATAAAATGTGTAAGTCAAGCAAGATAAAACATGAAACAATAGCCCCTATCTCTTCTACTGGCTGTACCAAGGATCTAGTTAAATGAGATCATTCTCAGGTTTTTTTTTTAAGTTATCTGCTAAAGTCTGCATTCATGTTCAAGGCATATGCTGCATTCTTCATCTGCACTATGCATGGAACATGGAAATGTTGATGTTTTTTGTGCTTTAAGTAGATAAGGTATGCATGTGTTCAGATTATGTTTTTAAAGCACCACAATTACCTATCAAGGTATGAAAGGCACACATGCCAAACAAAGGACCAGTTAAATCTGCAAAATAGACAGCACTTCATGAATAGCGAAATTCAGTTGACTTTATTCGGAAGAAGTCGCCATGTAATCCAATATTTCAAGACCTTTTAAGGCCCTTTTAAATATGACTCAAAAATATTATATTACCTGAATAAAAGCAATTGCTTTTGGCATTTACAGAGTGCTTTCTATCTTGAGAAAATTGGCCTTGGGGCTTACGTAGGCACATTATTTTTTGTCCTTAGAGGTATGTGCGTGGTGTATTTTTTTCTTTCTATACTTTTTTTATTGAAAACAGAAAAACAGGGCAAGCATACAAGGGAAAACAATGGTGCTCATGGCACAAGGAGAGGTACAGTATGAATGGCATAACAGGAAGTACAGTTATGTCACTAACAAAATCAAAATAATAAAACATAAGCTCTCCTACCATTGGTGAACCTTGCTGACGATACAAGGTTCATACCACTAGGGCCAAAAAAGTAAGTATTGGTATTTATCATTACAAAATGCATTTAAAGGCAGTATATGAAATCATTGTCATCATGGCTAAAGCATAATGTACAAGCACATTCACACTGTGATACTCCTGCAAAACACTACTTTCAGTTTTTATGTCATCTTTAGTCAGCACTTTTCTTTTCATAGAATAGGCGCAGATACTCCCTCCCAGAATAACCCTTGTCTCCAACCCATACCCACCTACCTCAAAGCACTGTCCCTTGGCTCTACCCCCTACCCATCTCAGAGCACCATCCTTGTCTCCACCCCCTACCCACCTCCTAGTACCACCCCTTTTAGAGAATAAAGAACCAAGTTTTATTTTGTGATGCTATGCAATTTGTTTGGAATTTGTTAATGATAACAAGAAAGACCGTAAAAGGCAGTAAGGATAACAATGATAACACGAAATGCAGCAACAATAGACCCCCCCGGCAACATTAGATCCCCCAGCAAAAATTGAGCCCCAACAACAATATATCCTCTGTAGCAACAATAGACCCCAGCAGCCAGCAACACTAGACCCCTCCTACTCCCCTGCAACAGTAGATCCCCCACAGCAACAAGAGACCCCCAGCAACACAGCACCCCCCATTCCCAGCAACAATAGATCCCCCAGCAGCCAGCATCAATGGACCCTTCAGCAATGGCCCAGCTCCCCTTGTCAGTACATACATTTAGTCCTGGAGGTGTTGGGACTACACACTGCCATGTTAGCCCTGAAAAAAACCCATCTTTAGTTATATCAAAGTTCACCTAATGCAAAAATGTTCCTTCATGATATTATCATGCAAAACAATTGACAGAAGCCTGGAAAATATTAAAGAAACCCCTTTTTTATTGTGTACAATACGGTACTGGTTGTGTGCATCTCTGTGAACAATGTGTGTTTAATACTGTGAGAATACAGTTTGGCTGTTCCTCCCAAGACCTTCTGCTCTCCAGCTCCCTTGTCACCTCATCCCATGCTCACCTCCAGGACTTCTCCAGAGCCTCTCCCATCCTCTGGAACTCTCTACCTCTATCTGTCCTACAATCTCCTACTCTGTCCACTTTCAGACGATCCCTAAAAACGCATCTCCTCAGATGAGAGAAGCCTATCTGGCCCCACCTAACTGTACATTTATTTTCTCCATCAGCCCATCCCCCACAGTTATTACCTCTTGTATTTCTTGACCCTCCCTCTTAGATTGTAAGCTCTAAAGAACAGGGCCCTCTGATTCCTACTGTATTAAATCGTATTGTAATTGTACTGTCTACCCTCACGTTGTAAAGCCCTGCGTAAAACTGTCAGAGCTATATAAATCCTGTATAATAATAATAATAACTGGGTTTGTTGGTGCATAGATACAGCTGCTATGTAATGTTGGCTTTTGATCTTTTGTTTCTATAGAGGTTATCTGTGTGATCTATAAAAGCAAAGTCCACTTCAACTCAAGGGCAAAGCAGCAGGTTCAATTAAATGCTGTCCCTGCCATCACTTCTTATGCCTATCTATCGTTTGCTCCCACTCTGTGTTGTTCACCTGTGGGAGTAAAGAGTAGAATCTCTGTGTAAGCGTTGGTATGGTCAAAGCTTATACAATGTTAAGATCTCTCTTCACCTTGGATTACTATGAGTCACTACACTTTAAATATTCCTCTTTGTCCTATCAGAGTAACCTACATGCAGCCTATACTCCTACTGTCAGAACTAATAAAACAAAAAATAATATATGTAAAAAAAAATATAACAGAAAATAGTAAAGTCAATGTTCATTGTACATTAATTAGACTTTTTAGGGCTTATGTTGATTGTTGCAGTTCAATTTCAAATGAAAACGTATTTTTTTTTCCATTTTGGATAGCGTAAGGGAGGGTTATAACCCTTGTCAACTTTTTCTGCTATCTGTTCCATTTGTTGAGTTTTCTCTTCACTTCCTGTCCCATAGACAAAAACAGGAAGTGAGAGGCAATCCCTCCACCAGGGTCACCAGAATTGGTGTCTCCACTAGTGGCAATGCAACATTTGGAATTTTCTTTTACTTTCACTCTTGGTGATAACAGTAAACAGAACAAGTAGAGGGGGTGACTCTCCTTAACAGCAATAAAACCTGACAGGTGTTTTCCGATTTCTCTCCTCTTTATCTAAAACTAAAAAAAGTTTTACCTTT
The DNA here is from genome assembly GCA_018402905.1 of Glandirana rugosa. Lineage (NCBI taxonomy): Eukaryota > Metazoa > Chordata > Amphibia > Anura > Ranidae > Glandirana > Glandirana rugosa. The sequence continues at coordinate 1,184,592 of BLSH010276232.1, read as the reverse complement.
AGTTGGAATTTAAATGCTCCCTTTTGCTTTATGTATTTAAGGCATGCAGTTGAAAGCAAAGTAAAACAAAATAAAAAATGATGTGCTTGAATTGTGTGCCTGGTATTTAAATTGATACTAAAGATTGTTTTTGGTTTTTTTTCATTTTAAATAACAAAGATGATATACTTACCTGCTCTGTGCAATGGTTTTGCACAGAGCAGCCCCCATCCTCTTCTTTTTGGGTTCCCTGCCGGCGATCCTGTCTCCTCCCCCTCGAGCAGTGCCCCCAGAGAAAGCCACTTGTCCTGGGGGCACCGCTGCATGCTCATTCCTGAGTCTCTGCTCTATGCATACATAGGACACATAGAGCCGCGGCTGGGCCCCCCTCGCTTTCTCCTCATTGGCTCACTGGTTGTGATTTACATTGGGCTCCCCCTGCTGTCTCAGCCAATGTGGAGGGAGACAAGGCTACCATAAACATCGCTGGATTGGAGGGGGCTCAGGTAAGGATTGGGGAACTGGGGGGCGCCTCACACAGAAGGTTTTTACCTTCATGCATATCATAAACATCGCTGAAGGTAAATGAAGGTAAAAAACTTTCAGTTTTTAGAACCACTTTAAATGTATCTCAATAGGACCTGCTGCATCCAAGAAAGGCAGTAAAAAGTAGGTAAGATCCAACCTCAGAGCTGTCATCCATACTACATTATTGTTCCGACCTACGTTTTTGAAGTGCGCTTCAAGCAACCCTATCTACATGAGCCCTTTATTATCACAATCCCCAATGCCAAGAACTGACCTTTAAAACAAGACTAGATTATGCCAGGTTCTGATCCCTAAGATACTGGTAGAACGGCATTGAGCATGAATTTAAAGTGTGAAAAAAGTCATTACTTGAGCCCAATTGGCCTGTGTTCGGCAGCTCGCCACAAAGACAGGGATTCCCCCAAAAGAAGTTATTCACCCCAGTTGTGAGATCCAAGTGTAATAGGTCAAAGAGTGCGCTAAATGAAAAATCCTAAGGAGTCCAAAGTCTTTATTATTCAACTGGGTACTGCTTTCCTGAAAGACGTTGGCTGTCCTATGGCCTGCTTGTTGTAACCCGTTGAACAATAAAGACTTTAGACTCCTAAGAATTTTTCATCTGGTGCTCTCTTTGACCTTTTACACTTAGGCTCTGATTCTCGATTGTGAAATTATTGCTGCATGGCATCCCAGGACCCCCAGGCACCAGGTGCTGCATTATGGCAATTTCTTCCTTTGCAAAATCCAGCATTAAGGTACGTGCAGTATATAGATATATGTAATTAAGAGGAGTGTGCATTGTTATGTTGGATGCAGTGACACGTTCTTCATTTCTGGGAAGTTGCTTAGAACTGTAACTCTGGGGTACTGAGGACTCCTGGGGTGCCCTGCAGCAACAGACTGACAAATCCTAGGCAGTAATCAGAACCTGACAGTGGCACGTCTTCATTTGAAAGGTTATTTGTGGGGAATGGGAATAGGGACAAGTTTTCTTTAAAGAAGTCTGAGCAGTGTTCGCTATCCAATGGCCTTTCTCTTCTCTTTTCGTGACCATGATCAAAAGCTATAATATATTCTTTTGGCGGAAGTTCACACAGTGTTCCAATTGACATTTTCCTTTCTGTCTGCCTATGACTCTTATTCCCGCCTATTATTCCTGCTTATGAGGATGCTGGTTTAAAGCGACTAAGTGAGCCGGCTTCACCTTTCAAGTGAGCTCCGTGCTTCACAGAACGTCATGCCAGACGGCTGCCTGCAATTTTATTTTCAGCTTTCTTGTGCCGGTGTTTTTTTTTTTTTTTAACTGTGAAATGAATCCTGTGATATAATGAAAAACCTGTGTTTAATATTTCATACATTTCCCCTTGCAGAAGAGTCCTGTGAGACCAGGCTATGGCTCTCGAGTCTGTATCTCTCATCTCTTCCAGTGCTTCAGCCATCAACAAATAAAATCATCTAGAGAAGAGCTTAGCGGGGAAACACCTTCACTTTTCATTATCAGTCCTACTACTGCTATTTAAGGAAGCAGGAAACATGTGTGTGCCCTTAAAGGGGAACTTCAGTCAAAAAATATATATTTTTTTATTTTATCTTTATATAGAAATAACATTTTTTTAGAGAACCTAACAATAAACCTCTCTTGTTTGCTTCCTCCGGGTCTGTTAGATATGCCTATGGAAGCATTTTGTTATACTGTATGTGTTTGATAAGTGCCAGATCTTGCCAAAAATCTTGCAAGCTGATAACTTTCCGTGCCCTTTGCCTATGCATCATTATCAGTTATTTTCTCAGAGAACTACAGATACCCACTAATCTATGTTATGAAAAAGATGAGAGTAGGATGTCTCTGTTGTCCTGTCCTAGGGTGACAACCATGGCTCCCTTCATAGATACGGTGGATTGATGGAGTATTGTTACCCTAGGGCAGGAAGTGGGTTTGTGGCAGAATTGCCAGGGAAAAATAAAGCAGGAAAGACGGAGATAAGGAAAATAATGCAACCACCCCATCTAAGGGCTTGTTCACACCATATACTTCGGGGTGCACTGGGCAGCCTTGCCCAACACAGTCCCATTGCATAGACAGAGAAATTTGCCTTGATTTTAATTAATTCAGTTCACACAACTGTGCTACAGTTGCGTCTGCTGAAAGAAAGTAGGACATGCACTAGGACAGTACATCACATCCCAACCTGCTGCAGTAAATAAAGATAAATGAAATGTAACTTTGCGACAATTTAATAAAGTTAAAGTGGAGTTCCACCCAGAATTTTTTTTTTACATCATTCAAGTCCTTTGCCTATATAGACTTTCCTTTGAAGGAAAAAAAAAATTTTACTCACCCTAAGTCGCTTGTTGCTTGGTGGTCTCTGTAATCTGCCCCTTTTAGGTCCTAGGCTCTTCTCCTCACTTCCTACTTTGCCTGGCCTCCTGGGAGATGTGACTCATCATTTCCCAGGAGTCAGTGGGCTTCCCTGTACTGTAAAATCGTGTTATTTCCAGACAGGAAATTACGCAATTTAAGGCGGATCGAGATTGAGGAGTGCATGGTGGGTAACCACCATGCACTTCTTTCAGGTAGAGATGCCAGGAGACTACGGATGGGCTTCAGATGCCCTCACCTAAAATAGAAAAGTCCAGCAGTGAGAAAAACGAAATTGTGAGTAAAAAATACATGTAATTACTAGGTGGTTTGAAAGTAAGGAAACAAAAGGTTACATCTATTTAGTATTAAAAGAGTGGATGCCAAAAAAAGAAAAAATTCCGGGTGGAACTCCGCTTTAAAAAAAAAAAGCAAATAGTACAATGCCTCCTTTATGGTTTATCAGCACCATTTCCTTCACATCGCACACTAGGTGCCACAGTATAGCGTGCACGATGGCCGTTTGTCAAAATTCTTCCTTGTCAACCCAAGCCTCTGCATGTGCTCTGCACTCCCATTTATTCCTATGGACTTCCAAATACAAACGCTTTGGAGACCTACTACAAACATAAACCTTCAGGTATCCTTATTTACCCTCACGTCTCGTGTACGTCTCCGAACCCAACTGTTCCTT
>BLSH010276232.1:1155093-1181022 GCA_018402905.1 Glandirana rugosa | reverse complement strand
AGTTTGGTGGATCATTAATGTACATAAAAAATGAGTGTTAAAGCAAAAAGAGTGACGACCTGACCCTAAGTCGCTTGTTGCTTGGTGGTCTCTGTAATCTGCCCCTTTTAGGTCCTAGGCTCTTCTCCTCACTTCCTACTTTGCCTGGCCTCCTGGGAGATGTGACTCATCATTTCCCAGGAGTCAGTGGGCTTCCCTGTACTGTAAAATCGTGTTATTTCCAGACAGGAAATTACGCAATTTAAGGCGGATCGAGATTGAGGAGTGCATGGTGGGTAACCACCATGCACTTCTTTCAGGTAGAGATGCCAGGAGACTACGGATGGGCTTCAGATGCCCTCACCTAAAATAGAAAAGTCCAGCAGTGAGAAAAACGAAATTGTGAGTAAAAAATACATGTAATTACTAGGTGGTTTGAAAGTAAGGAAACAAAAGGTCACATCTATTTAGTATTAAAAGAGTGGATGCCAAAAAAAAAAATTCTGGGTGGAACTCCGCTTTAAAAAAAAAAAGTAAATAGTGCAATGCCTCCTTTATGGTTTATCAGCATCATTTCCTTCACATCGCACACTAGGGGCCACAGTATAGCGTGCACGATGGCCGTTTGTCAAAATTCTTCCTTGTCAACCCAAGCCTCTGCATGTGCTCTGCACTCCCATTTATTCCTATGGACTTCCAAATACAAACATCATCCAGAGGTTTCGTTCAGATGGACACTGACACCCATCCTGCATGCAGGCTCCCCTTGTTATTGTGCCTGCATCTGCCCCAGGCTACACGCAGGCAATGCAGACACACGGTGGCTTCAAAAGCACAGCTGCATGTCAGAATTTCCCATGTGAGTAGGGGCAGGTGCATGGATCCGAAGCACACTACCATGCATGAGTCTGGGAAAAATGTTTTACTAGAGGCTCTGTTATCTAGAGGAGTGGCTGGGGAGACTACTATGTAGACTACTACTGTGTAACTGCACTAAAGAGGCTCTTGAAAATGTTAGGTTTGGGCCAGAATCAGGTAAGTAAAGAGATCTATGTGGGTTTCTACATCAGCCTAGAGCTCCCGCTAAAACACCAGCTGCTCTGGCAATTGTTCCTGATAGCTGGTCTAAGGCTATTTTTCTTGAGCATGCTTTGTCTGTATATAAGTGTAGACAGGCGCTGGGCTACAGCAATATTTTTTTTATTCTTCTCTTCCTCCACTGAGATACTGATGCTATATGCAGGGGGAGAGGTAAAGCTAAGCAAGCCCATAGACTTTTATGCAGTCTACTGAGACTCCTGGCAGTTGTAGTTTGTGATGGCAGCCATATAATGGGACAAATAGATTCCTTACACTGCAGATCCCAGTTGGCACTGTGCAGTAGGAGGAGTGGAGAGGTGATTCTAGTTAACCTGCCTGGAAAAGTTCTTCCTCTTGGCATTAAGGGGGTTAAAGAGAGAGCATCTCTCTCTGGATATTTTCCTGCTAGTGAGAGACCATACCAGCGAAGATCAGAGTCTGAGACTAGGAGTGAGGACACCCAGGGGTGCAGCAGGACCACCCACACCACAGCACCTGCACCTCTGCTGCAGAAAGACTGGAGCAGTCACTCACCCTCTGCCTCCCACTGCTGATCAATGGAGGCTGTTGGGGAGAGATCAAGGGGGGCTCCTTCTTCTATAGAAAGAGGTAACCACAGTATCCCGGGGACTAGTGAGAGGGCTATTCGCCCATTGCTGATACTGCTAGCACAGCCACTGCTAGCTACAGTCACTGGGAGCAGGACACCAAGTGTACCCACTCCATAACTCACCCATACTGCACTTATTCCAAACCTAGACTGCACCTATACCTACCCTATACCACATTACGCCAAACCTTTACCACATCTACCATGGTAAATTGTGTTATTACCATTGTTAATCCTTTTTATGGTAGTCTAGTTACCAAACATATTTGGTGACAATAAATTCCATTTACCTTTACTACCTGGTTTGGTGCTATAGCACTATTATTGCGTACCAAGTGTTACTTTCAGTGAATTCCTATGACATTGTACATTTGTACACTCAACCTGGTGTATCAAAGGGGCTGAGGTTCTTGAGAAGATCAAGGCAAAGACCAGAAGACACCTACTATCCAGTGGCTCCTACAGGGGTAGCACTACATGAGCCTCTGCTTTTACGCTCCCTTATTACTAAACTGCACATGTGATCAGACCCAATCAGCAGGCTCCTGAAAACAACCTCTGTTACATTACTTTTTATCTATCTGAAATATACTACCAGGGTAACAGTCAGAGTTGGTTTTCTAAAGGATTGTATAGATTGGCTTAGAGTTAGAAATGTGCAGTCAAATACTTTAAATCTTGTCCTAAGTGTTCCAGTGCTTTAAAGTGGATGTAAACCCACCACCCACCCAGTATAAACTAATGACACAGTATTAAGGTATATATACATGCAAGCCTCCTGCATCTATCCCTACCTTTCAAATGTCCTTCCTGTAAGCACTAACAGCTCTGTAAAACTCTGAAATCAGTGAGTGTCTGTGTTTGCTGGAGTTTGGTGGGTGGAGGTGTGATGTCACAAGCCTCCCCACCCACCTCTATACTGAGACATTGAGGAGGGAGGGAGGGGGCGTGTAAAACTTCCTCTGTTGTGGGAAGAAGATAAGCAAATTGCTTGTCACTCACAGAGCAAGGGGCGGAACGACTGTGTATTTCCCTGTTAGTCAGACTTTCTCTTCCTGAAAAAAGATAAGCTCATTACTCACAGTTGGATTAACTCTTTGTGGCAAGACTGGGCACAAATGACATAACATGCTATACTCTACCAAGCAGAATTATTAATTATTTTTTTTTTTTCGGCTTTACATCCACTTTAACACAGCTTGTTCACAGAGACCAATCAAATTCTAAACTCTCATGGAAAGTTGTGAAAAGTGCTGTATGTATCAATAACTACTAGTTCAGTGGGACACACATATTGCAGGAACAATGACCAATCTAATTAACAAACCGGACCTACTACTCCCCTTCTCACTAGGCCTGTGCACTCAAAATAGCTCCTTTAAAATTAAATAATTCCGGAAGTTGTATAAAGATTGTAAAATCAGATTGTAATGTGTGGCTAGCTAGAATCTTTCTTTGTTTTTGTTTGCTTTATTCAAGTATCTGTATTGAAAGCAGTAACTCTCATTTGTTACTGAGGACTTGCAGGCATTCAGCTGATTGGATCCCAAAAGATCCGTTGCCTAGGAGTGAATACATTTTTCATTGTTCTAGTAATTATTATGTAAACTGAATCTAAACTCAAAAAGTGAAGATATGCTATGTTATAAGAAAAAAAAAAAAAGTTAATAGTACCTAAGCAGTGCCCTGAACCAGGGGCGTAACTGCTGGGGTGGCAATTGCAACTGTGCCCCATGCTCCAGGGGGCCCGTGTGCCTCCCTTGTACACCTGGATAGGAGGGGCGGCATTTAGAGGAATCAATCTCCTCCATTTTCCTCCTAATGGAGGAGATTGGTTCCTCTATATGCTGCCCCCGCCACCCCTCCTATCCAGTTTACTTGTCTTCTGCTGTTCCCAGGGTCCCTGCGTGCTTCCCTGGTCCCCCCACAGAGCTGCTGTCTTCCCCCATCCTCTCTCCTGCCAGCTGCTGTAGAAGATGTGTCATGATGGAGAGATGGGAATGGGTCGGTAAATTTGTCCATTACCGGCTCCTTCCTTTTCTGAATGGACAGTGTCAGTAATTGGTACCAATTGGTTCATTCATAACTGAAGCATAGTAAACAGTTTTTACTACACTTCCATTTCTGAATGAATGAGAGGCTTGGTACACAGCTATTTCTGTCCATTCTTTTTGTACCGCTGAGCCTACACAGATGGAGATTGAGGGCTGAGGTTTGTTTAGATCCCTGATATCTCATCAAAGCCCCCCAACAGGGCTCCTAAAAAAATTTTAAAAAATAATAAAAAATAAAATTGTAAAAAATAAATTTGTGGCATTTCACCACCATGTGGAGACCTGAAGATGACAGAAAAGGGGCCCGCTGCAGAACTTCAGGATCAGTGGGAAGGGCCCTGGCCAGGGGTCAGCGGGACCCTTCATAATTTCTTGCACCGGGGCCCTGAAGGTTTTTAGTTACGCCTCTGCCCTGAAAGTACCTTTTTTTCTGGGATTCCTCCTTAATAGAGATGAGCTTGGGCACCCTCCAAACTCACCTCTACCCAAGTGCCAAATTCACATTCTTTTTTCCCTCCAATGAGCTGTGGGTTGGGTTATTCCCACCCCTTTGCCCTCCTCTTTGTTTGCATGAGCCTCCGACCTGTAGCTTGTTGAAGAAAAAATGAGTGCAAGTTTACAGTTCAGGTAGAGATGAGTTTGAAGAATGCCCAAGCTCATCTCTTAGGCTGGATTCACACCAGTGCGGTGCGTATTCCAGCTCTGTTGCCTGTGAGAAGGAGAGGAGGCTCCTGTCAGCTCTCACAGCGCATCAGCTAACCGGGGGGGTGGGGGGTGCAGTGAGGAGGGGGAAAGATGACCCTTCAATGCGGAACACATCTGCAAATTAGATGTGTTCCCATTGAACAAAATGAGTCCATAGGGTTCAATATTGAGTTGGTCTACCCTTTGCAGCTCTAACAGCTTCAACTCTTCTGGGAAGGCTGTCCACAAGGTTTAGGAGTGTCTATGGGAATGTTTGACTATTCTTCCAGAAGCACATTTGTGAGGTCAGGCACTGATGTTTGTTGAGAAGGCCTGGCACACAGTCTCCACTCAAATTCTTCCCAAAGGTGTTCTATCGGGCTGAGGTCAGGACTCAGTCAAGTTCCTCCACCCCAAACTTGCTCTGCATGTCTTTATGGACATTGCTTTGTGAACTTGTGCACAGTCATGTTGGAACAGGAAGGGACCATCCCCAAACTGTTCCCACAAAGCTGGGAGCATGAAATTGTCCAAAATGTCTTGGTATGCTGACGTCTTAAGAGTTCCCTTCACTGGAACTAAGGGGCCAAGCCCAACCCCTGAGAGACAACCCTGCACCATAATCCCCTCTCCACCAAATGATTTGGACCAGTGGGCAAAGCAAGGTCTATAAAGACATGGATGAGTGAGTTTGGGGTGAAAAAACTTGACTGGTCTGCAGAGTATCCTGACCTCAACCCGATAGAACACTTTTGAGATGAATTGGAGTGGAGACTGGGAGCCAGGCCTTCTGGTCCACATCAGTGCCTGACCTCACAAATGCGCTTCTGGGAGAATGGCCAAACATTCCCATAGACACACTCCTAAACCTTGTGGACAGCCTTCCCAGAAGAGTTGAAGCTGTTATAGCTGCAAAGGGTGGGCCAACTCAATATTGAACCCTATGGACTAAGACTGGGATGCCATTAAAGTTCATGTGTGTGTAAAGTCAGGTGTCCCAATACTTTTGACAATATAGTGTGTATATATATATATATTACACACACACACAATGCTGGTGACTAGTACGTTACCCTCCATTCTGTGATCCATAGAAATAATCTCTACCCATCATTTTCAGTATTTTATGCACCCAATGATATATTGTAATCTTCCTTTTTTATAAATGAGCAGCTTTTTTTTGTTTATTTCAACAAGGAAAACACGATTGCATGTTTTGGCAAGACATGGGCTCTTCATATAGAGACTCACTAAAGTCGATATAGACCCACATTGCTATAGACATCCTTATAAGGACACCTTTTACTCGAATATTCGCACCTGTTTTTAAGTTAATGTGCTTTCCCAGTGCAAAGGCAATTGGCAGATGCCGTTTAAATGTCTCTCACATTTTGTTTTTGTTCCTGGTGTTTTGCACCCAGCTTTTTATGTTCAGAGGTTTAAAATGGTTTCACAGACCATTGCACATCATTATTGCTACCTAAATAGGATCCATACTCATTTTGTCTGAAAAAAACAAAAAAAGGTGAACGAAAATGACAACACAGAGACTTCAGCCACATCCAAATTCCCTGTATATTTCTGTTTATACCGATACCATTCAAAAAATAATGATTCGATGAGGTTTACATCTAAAGTATCACATACACAGTCAGATGTAGCCTTGCTTACCTAACATCTTAAATCACGTGAAATGTCTCTTAACAAAGCAAGAGCACTATAGATATATTTTTTAAAATAGTTTCCCACTGGGCATAATGACTATGCTTGCGTAGGCTATCAGTGTAGAATATCATAGTAACTGAGAACAAAGAGAGAAAACAGTCCATCAAAATCACTATAGCCTTCTATAATCTAGCTGTTTTCAGGATTTGGAATGGGCAAGCTGCTATAATCATTATCATTAACCTTAATATTCCGAATAGCATTTCTAGGCACTGTCGACCACACAGCTATACCAGTGTCATCACAATATAACATTTTTTCACCAAAGACTAGCCTATTGTTAAAAGACCTCTCTGAAACAAAATAATTGTGGATGCATCTTAGAACTACAGGGTTTGAGCAGTCATGACTTATTTTGGTTACCACTTCCAATGTGACTGCCTAATTAAAGAGTACCTATACATTACAAAATTAACTTTGCCAAACTGAATATTGTTCCTCGGTCAATAAGATTGTTAAACAATATGCATTGCCTAAATCTTTTTCTGTCAACCTTTTTACTTCAAAGGAACACTTGCAATAATCTTAAAAGCTTAAGAAACCCCTGTTAAACTCAATTAATTAGGGGTTGGTGAAACAAATGCTGCTAATATTGGTGGCCAGTGGTAAGAATGCCCCTTTGTAGTGGTGATCAATATATCACCCTTAGAGATAGCTAAAAAGTTCATTGGTGTCTGGCAGCTGGCTATGCCAAGAGGCATTGGCCCAAGAAGTATGCAAGCACCATCAAATGGGAGGCATGGGCGTCCGCAGAACTTTTTTCAGGGGAGGGCATCATTTTAAGGTCATCCATGCTCTGCCCCTTTTTGACAATGTCATTATTACATTATCACGGTCAGACACTGCAGACATATTATAGGAGATGGTCAGAGACTGCAGACATAGTATAGGAGATGGTCAGAGACTGCAAACATGATACAGGAGATGGTCAGAGACTACAGACATAGTACAGGATACGGTCAGAGACTGCGGACATGGTACAGGAGACAGTCAGAGACTGTGGACATGGTACAGGAGATGGTCAGAGACTGCGGACATGGCCCAAGAGACTGTCAGAAACTGCATACATGGCTCAAGAGGATAAGGACCTACTGGGGAACCCCCAATCCGATCCCTGATGCCAGGGGGGGGGCAATTGCCCCCCCTTGCCCCTACCTGCAGACGCCCATGATGGGAGGTAAATTAGCCAAAGCTCAAGGAACCCCTGGCAACCTCAGAAGGAACCATAGGGTTCTACAGAACCCTGGTTGAGAATGGTTTGCCTATATTGTCAGGTTACATTGTACAGGAAGTATTCATTGTATCCAGTGGGATATAGTCAAGAGTTTTCTGGCAGTTACCTGTTTGAAGGTACTAAGAAGGTCCAAAGGCACATTTTGGCTTCCCCAGAGGAACCCTTGAACTAAATTTCAGGTCTCAGGGAATGCCTGCTAAAAATTACTTCTTCAAGGGTCAGTGGCAAGAATGCCCCTTACATTGGTGGCCAGTGGAAACAATGCCCCCTTAAAGTGGTGGTCAGAATGCCACCCTTACAAACAACTAAAAAGATCATTGGGTCCATGCTGCTGGCTCTTCCAAGTGGCATTGAGCTCAGCACTATGCAAGCACCATCAGTTGAGAGGTCGTTTTCCCACAGCTCAAGGAACTCCTAACAACCTTGTGGGGGACCCTAGGGTTATATGGAACCCTGGTTGAGAATGAGTGGCCTATGGAACCACTCTTTCATACACGCTAACAGTAGAGTGCTACATTCCAGTGTGCAGATGATGCCTGAGCGTATCTGTGAGTGGATTGTTTTGGTGCTAGCACAGGCAGCCCATGGTGTGGAGTGCTTGTGCAAATGGAGCTACAGAGGCAGCCAAATGATTTTGTCAATGGAGGGACATGCATGTGCAATGGCACTAGCATCGGCAAACCAATATTAACACTTTACGTGCACCCCACAGCAGTTTAATCGCTACAGGGTGGCAGCTGAGCGCCGAATCACATATATATATATATATGCGATTCCAGACTTCTGCCTGCAGGGGGCGTGCGTGTGCCCCCAGCGGGCCGCTTCAGTTGTGATAATTCAGAGCAGAAGTCCATCTACGGATGCTGGGCACTCAATGTCCTCCGACACTCGCTGATCGTCAGCAATACTCAGAGAACTGAGATATGCCTATGTAAACAAGGCATATCTCAGTTCTGACAGCGGGGAAGGGATAATTTCTGTCTTCCTGCAAAGCAAGGACTAGAACCCATTATTTCCCCTTGTAAAAGCACCACACAGATAACACACAAACACTGGCTAGGCATACAGTTAACCCCTTGATCGCCCTAGATGTTTATCCCCTTCCCAGCCAGTGTCCTTAGTACAGTGACAGTGCATATTTTTAGCACTGAACACCTTATTAGTGTCACTGGTTGCAGGTGAAGTGTCAAAAGTGTCAGTTAGTGTCAGAATGTCCACTGCAATATCGCAATATCGCAGTCCCCCATAAGTCGCTGACTGCCACCATTACTAGTATAAATTAATAAATAAATAAAAATTCCATAAATATATCCCATAGTTTGATAATTTGAAATCAATATATGCTTATTGGGATTTTTTTTACCAAAAACATGTAGCAGATTACATATTGGCCTCAATTTATGAAGTAATTGGCTTTTTTAATTTTTTAAATTGAATGAGTTTTATGGCAGAAAGTAAAAAATATTAATTTTCAGTTAAAGTAACGCAGTGCCGTATTGCAAACAATGGCCTGGTCATGAAGGGGGGTACATCTTCCGCAGGGCAAGTGGTTAATGACTTTAGAAAAAAAATGAGGCATGAAGACAGCGCAGAGGAAGATGTGGCTGAAAAACGGTTTAAAATGTAAGTCTTTATGTGCACGTTTGGAAATAATTATTTATTGTCCAGTGCTAAATTGGTCAAGAGCAATATATTGCTGATAAAAAAAATGAGGCTTCAGTATTACTTTAACTCTGCAAAGTGAATGTTAAATGAGGTTAGTAAAGTATCTGAAGCTATGTTTTCTTTAATCACCCAATAAAACCGTGTTTTTTTTTTTTGTTTTTTTTTTTATTTCCCTTGCACATAATTAGCTATTTAATGTGAACTTTCATTGCAGTCTCTACTCCATTAGTAAATCAACCACCCTTTTTTTACTATCTGCCCCAGCCACACTACTGACACAAAATGCTTACTAATGCCTGATACAAACAATGAGATTATCGGACAAATGATTGTCCTTTTATTTTATTTTTTTTTTTTTTGTTGCATGCTAATCTCATATCTAAAATATAAAGTTTACTAAAGTTACGAAAATTCTCGTACGACAGAATAAAAATTCGGAAGTGATGTAATGTGTTGTAATATATTTTTTATTGTATTTTTGGATGAGAACTGTACTGATTAAATGAAAATTGTATGTTCTGGTATCATACGAGGAACATTTTTGTGCTTGTCCCATTGGTTCATTTTGCATGGATTGTCGTGTTCAGCTCTCGAAAGCTGTGTACTAATAATGATCAGATTATCATGCGATCGATTTGAAAGCTGTATTTTTCGTACCATTTTCTGATCATGTGCACAGGCCATAAGTCAACTAGGAGTTGAAAAATTGAAGTGAATATTTCACTCAGCATTAACATCACCTTAGTAGTTAAAGTTAAAGAGTAGAGAAAGCATTGTGAATTCTAAAGTTGGCCATACACTAGTAGATTTTCAAACATTCAAAAGAAACATTTGTACGAAAATTCTTAGTACATTCAAACATCATTTGCTTTTAACTTTAGATTTTGGCACTTAAGCGAACGCTAACCATATACACTGTTGGAAATGCATTCTTTCAAGAATTTTTTTTTCATCCTGCTCCTTTGAATTCAATGTGGTTGAAAACAAATGTTAACCACTTAACCTCCCTGGCGGTATGATTATTTCAGGTTTTTGGTGCTGAAAGCGGTACGATTATTTTGCATGAAAATTTGGCGTTTTATATTGTAGGTCTGTAATTCTTAGGAATAACTCACTTAAATCTGTCCAAACAAGATTCTAGTAGACATCCCGGGTATGATAAAGTTTGAAAAATGAAATCATAAATTATAATATAATAAATAACTAAAAATAATTATCAAAAATAATAATATAATAGTAATAAAATGTATTCAATAATGTAATCAAACCAAAAACGCAGAAATTTGCTCATTTGCAGAATTGTCGCTGTCGTCACTTTCAGTTTCTGATGATAAATTTCCCCAAAAATCAGTATCACTCAATTCTGCAAATGATTCTTATTTACTATCGGTGTTTTCTAGCTGATCAAAAACCACTTTTGACGTAAAGGGACACTTTTTGGTTGCCATGGAGATTCTCATGTTTCCAGGCAGAAAGAATGACATATATAATATAAAAGTGCATGCAGGGCTCTGGGCAAACCACTAGGGACAAAGGGGATGTGAAATGTTTTCATACAGTAATGTAATCTATAAGATTACAGTGTACTGTATGTGCTGTGTGTGTTTCACTTTTTGAATTTCCCGCCGGTCTCCATCCCCGTGCGACGCGACGCTCGCAGGGAACGGAGCCCGGCACACAGGAGTCATCTGGCGGCGGACACAGCCCGCAGACACGGCGGGGGACATCGCTGGATCCAGCGGACAAGGTGAGTAGCGCTGCCTGGATCCAGCAATGCAATCCCCAGTGTGGCTCGGGGTTACCGTTCTTGGTACTGAAAATCCACCCCGAGCCACACTCGGGAACACCGCCAGGGAGGTTAAGGACCGAGCCTCATTTTGAGATTTGTTGTTTGCAAGTTAAAATCAGGTTTTTTTTTTACTAGAAAATTACTTAGAACCCCCAAACATTATATTTTTTATTTTTCGGACACTCTAGAGAGTAAAACGGCAGTCATTGCAATACTCTATGTCACACTGTATTAGTGCAGCGGTCTTACAAGCGCATTTTTTTTTTAGAATAAATACACTATTTTTGAATTAAAAATAAGACAACAGTAAAGTTAGCCAAATTTTTTTCTATACTGTGAAAGATAATGTTACACCGAGTAAATTGATATCTAACATGTCATGCTTCAAAATTGCGCCCGCTCATGGAATGGCAACAAACTTTGGCACTTAAAAGTCTCCATAGGCGAAGTTTAAAAATCCCCACAAGTTACCAGTTTAGAGTTACAGAGGAGGTCTAGTAGGAGAATTCTTGCTCTCGCTCTAACGATCACGGCGATACCCCACATGTATGGTTTAAACACCATTTTCATATGTAGGCACGACTTACATATGTATTCGCTTCTGTGCGCAAGCTCGGCGGGAAGGGGGGCTTTAAATTTTTTTTTTTCTTAGTTATTTTCCTTTTTTTTTTATTCTTACACTGTCCATTTAAAAAAAAATTGGGTCACTATTATTCCTATTACAAGGAATGTAAACATCCCTTGTAACAGAAAAAAAAGCACGACAGGACCTCTTAAGGCCTCATACACACGGACGTTTTTTGATGCCGGCGTTTTCTGGCGTTTTTTGCAGCTCTCCATGTTAGTCAATGGCCCCATAAAAACGCCGACGTTTTTGAGCTGTAGATGGCGTCGGCGTTAGTGAGCTGAAACTAGAACCCACGGCCATCGCGTTCTGAGGCTGTAACGTTTTGGCATTTTTTGATGCCGACGCCACAAAACGCCAACTAACGCCAACAAACACCAACTAATATTGTACCGGCGTTAAACAGGCGTTTTTGACGCCAACGTTTTTAGGTTGAAAAATAGCAGAGGGATGATTTAAAAAAATAAAACGCCTATTGACGCCGACGCTCACTAACGCCGATGCATAACGCGGAAAAACGCCGTTTTTTTTTTCCTTGACGTCGGGCCCGACATTTTGTTTATTTTTTAAGTAACGTCCATGTGTATGAGGCCTAAATGTGAGATATGGGGTCAAAAATACCTCAGATCTCACATTTACACTTAAATGCAATTAAAAGAAATAATAATAAATGTCATTTGTAGAAAAAAAATCCTCTTTAAGAGCATCGAGCGGAAGTGACGTTTGACGTCGCTTCTGCCATTCAATGTTATGGAGCCGAGTGGGGGCCATCTTTCCTTCACTTGGCATCCAGCCTCATAGGAGAAAGGGCGCGATCGTGTCTGCCACAACCGACGGCTCTGGTAAGCGGCGGAGATGACCGGAACATGGAGG
Organism: Glandirana rugosa; assembly: GCA_018402905.1. Lineage (NCBI taxonomy): Eukaryota > Metazoa > Chordata > Amphibia > Anura > Ranidae > Glandirana > Glandirana rugosa. The sequence continues at coordinate 1,168,704 of BLSH010276232.1, read as the reverse complement.
AAGGGGGGGACACCTCTCCCGCTGCCGATAAAAGTGATCTCACGGTGAATCCGTGGCAGAGACCACTTTATCTGAAAGCCAGCCGCCCGCCGTTTAAGAGGATACCGGGGTTATGGTAACTATCTCCTGCCATAACAACGGTATTCCACGTCAAAATACCATCGTAAAACAACGGCGGCTGGTCCTTAAGTGGTTAATTTGACCCCACTTACAATTAGAAAATCAAACAAATGTTGTTAATGTGGTTGAAAATCTTTACCTATACCCAGTGAAGTAACTGGCATCAGGTGATACCCAGAGATGAAACAAATCCTCCTACATAAGTTTAACTCGTTTTCTGCAGCCTCTCTCCTCTACAGCCTTTTAAAACATACATTTTACTCAGCATCTCTCAGCTCTGAAGCAGGGGGTGGGGATTTGAAGTCTCACACTGCACAGCTGAGCTCTGAACCCGGATTGGAGGGAAGGGACGCACCCCCTCCTCATAGTAACTGTGGCTGTGATGGCTGTGTCGTGGAAGGGGCGGAGCAGACTAGGTACATGTTATTTATGCATCTGGAATGCAGGGAAGCTTCCTGTTTTGATAACGTCGTGCCCCCAGTGACGAAACGCGTCAAACCAGAAGCTTTCTGGACATTGCAGCAGACCTGCAGTGAGGGGCACAAGCTTTAAACTGACTTAGCAACAATACCCCTCACGTTCACAGGGTTCTGGGAGCTGCTCTTAGGAGAACGTCTAGGTTTTTTTTTAACATGATGTTTTAACTGATGCCCAAATAAAAACAGTTTTCAAAGGATATATTACGCTATGAGAAGTGTTTTTTTCTCATATAAGCGTATAACTCGCCCTACTGCCTACTGTGGAGCCATTCCCGTGGACCAAGATTAAGGATCAATAGGAACAGCAAGCCAAGGGACAGGTCTCCCTTTAAGTTGACCTGCAAGCCTGTTAGACCTTCCCTTGGAGCAAGGCACAGGGTCCATCTTATCTGGTGAGTTTGGAGTGACCCGGTCCTCTGGATGAGAAGTGGAAGCACAAATTGTCACTTATTAACCACGCATTGGAAGGAGTGTATTTTGCACAGAAGCACTTTAATCACTTTAAGAGACTTTTTTGCACTTTTAACAAATGAATCAATTGAATGGATATGTATATCATTATGTTCTTTTGTATTTTTATAAGCACGGTCACTTTATATATTAAGCACAAGCACGGTATTATTAGAGAACAGTGGAAGGAGCATGCGCTGTATAAACCATACATAAAAGGAAGGTTTCCTATTTAGAATAATAAGCTGTCAGGTTAGTAGAACAGCGATATCAGAACTGATTCAATCATACAGTTTGTAGTGTACTTGCAAAACAATGGGATAAAGGAATATTGCTGAACTTTGTTTTATCTCATGGTTACTGTGACATTGTGTGAATGCATCAATGCAATGCATGTTATCTCAGCTTGCAGAGCTTGGATTCATTGAATGAGTTTACCAAAAATGTAAATATTGCAGAATATACAGCCTCATGCTACATAACAAGGCTCCACTTTATGCTGAATAAACTAAACTATTAATGTATCGTAACCAGTTGCCGACCAGCTGCCATCGTTATACATTAAATATGTTATATATTAAATCACCCTAGCTGTACGGTGGTCTGTGCGTGGGAGATAGGGGGCGCACGCCACGTGAGGGTGCCTGCAGGTCCGACTCAATGTCCGCCGGCGATCGTGGTGTACAGCGGCAGTATGGAGATCTGCCTATGTAAACAAGGCAGATCCCTGTTCTGTCGGGAACAGCGATTTCTGTCATGTCCCTGCCAGCCCATCCCCCCTACAGTTAGAGCACACTGAGGGAACACATTTAATCGCTTGATCGCCCCCTAGTGTTATCCCCTTCCCTGCCAGTGTCATTTATACATTGATCAGTGCATTTTTATAGCACTGATCAATGTAATAATGTCACTGGTCCCCAAAAGTGACATTTGGGATCAGATTTGTCTGCCGCAATGATGCAGTCCCGCTAAAAATCGCAGTTCGCCACCATTACAGTAAAAAACAATAAGGTAAAAAATAAAATCCTCTAAATCTATCCCGTAGTTTGTAAACGTGATAATTTTTGCACAAACCAATGAATATACGCCTATTGCAATATATATAGAAGAATATATATCGGCCTAAACTGTTGAATATATTTGTTTTTTTATATATATTTTTGGATATGTATTATAGCAAAAAGTAACAAAAACATTTTTTTAAATTGTCGGCCTTTTTTTGTTTATAGCACAAATGAATAAAAACCGCCGAGGTGATCACATACCACCAAAAGAAAGCTCTATTTGTGGGGAAAAAAGGACATCAATTTTATTTAGGTACAATGTCACATCATCGTGCAATTGTCAATTAGAACGATCAGTGCTGTATCGCAAAAAATTGCCTGGTCATTAAAGGGGAAATCCTTCCGGTCCTTAAGTGGTTAAATAGAATACTATCTTTAGATATATTTTTACTCAAAAACATTTTATTAAAATAAATTTGATAAAATCAAAAAAGCCGATTTAAATAAAATAAAAATCTGATTTCAATTTTAAAAAAATCTGATTTAAATTAAAAAAAATCTTATTTAAATCACAAGAATACGATTTTTTTTGTTTTGTTAAATCAATGATTTTTGTCCTCCCTGCCACTATGATTTTAAAGAACTTGATAATAAAATACATTTGTTATTGAGTTGAGTTTATTCTATCTTGTCTTCTTATTGTTTAGCACATTTAAGGTCCCTTTATTTGTTGGCAGGAGGAAGGGGATTTGTTTGTCTTCCCCTCCCCCCTTTTTGGGTGATTTGGGGGTTACATTCTTTTCCCTTTTTTCCCTCCTCACCCCTTTTTTTCTATACATTTTTTGGGATGACGCCACAATGTGGACACTTGTTAGCACAATGCTCTGACCACACACACATATATGTGTATATTATTGTTGGCGTTAGCTTCATGCAGTCCCTGTACAGTAGAGCTCAGAGATGGGGAGGGAGAAGCAGAACAAGGAGCCAATCAGCTATGCTGCAGGGCAAGAAGCATGCTCATAAGAGCTGAGAGAAGGGAGATGAGCCCATCAATGTGCTGCTTTTTCTTTTACTGATGAGTCACAGGTCGGGGATTGATGGGAGGCCTGTAAGTGAAAGTGGCATTGCAGCAGGAGAAGATTAGGTCTGATCTTCCGCTGGACAGAGCTGTGTTAATCTTAGAACTGAATTGCCCAGTTGACCAGGGCTGACCCAAGATATTGTACTGCCTGGGTCCAAGATTGAAATGCTGCCCCCCCCCCAAAAAAAAAAAAAAAAATCACACCCACCAATAGGTCCCCACATCCATTATTTTATATCATGATAATTAAAACTAAAATTAAATTTATCAGAAAGTCAGATTTACATGCAACAGCACCTTGTCTATATGCAAAATTATATGACATGCCATTATGTTCAATTCCAAGTGGTGGGCTAGGGCAGTATAAGGGCGGGCTAGGGTAGTATATAGACAGACTAGGGTAGTATAGGGGCAGGCTAGGGTAGTATATAGAGAGGCTAAGGTAGTATATAGAGAGGCTATGGTAGTAAATGGTCAGGCTAGGGTAGTAAATGGGCATGCTAGGGTAGTAAATGAACAGGCTAGGGTAGTAAATGGGCATGCTAGGGTAGTATATAGACAGGCTAGGGTAGTATATAGACAGGCTAGGGTAGTATATGGACAGGCTAGGGTAGTATATAGAGAGGCTAGGGTAGTATAGGGGCAGGCTACTGTAGTATATAGAGAGGCTAGGGTAGTATATAGAGAGGCTAGGGTAGTAAATGGACAGGCTAGGATAGTATATGGACAGGCTAGGTTAGTATATGGACAGGCTAGGGTAGTATATAGACAGGCTAGGGCAGTATAGGGGCAGGCTGGGGTAGTATATAGACAGGCTAGGGCAGTATAGGGGCGGGCTGGGGTAGTATATGGACAGGCTAGGGAAGTATATGGACAAGCTAGGGCAGTATAGGGGCAGGCTAGGGTAGTATATGGACAAGCTGGGGTAGTATATAGACAGGCTAGGATAGTATATAGACAGGCTAGGGCAGTATAGGGACAGGCGGAGCAGCCCAGGGGGGGGGGGCAGTTGTCATTATGACAAAACTGCTGGAAAACAAATCTTGGTTGTCAATTTGCTGGATAAATAGAAGAGAAGGAGAGGCAGCTGTGGTTCAATGTGCTGCCCCTCTCAAAGTGCTGCCTGAGTCCAATGGACCCACTGGGACCCAAGGTAGGGCCGGCCCTGGAATTGACAAAAGTACAGATCCTTTTGGCTGGCAAAGCAGCCATCATATACTCTATGTATTTAATTTGTGTATTTAGCTGCTTGGCTGGAGTTCCGCTATAACAATGTATTCAGTGCCTTTGATGGTCAGATAATTCTGAAATTCCTTGTTTCATATGCTAGAATTGCTAGAATTGCATTGCTATCCTCATAGTTCCTTATTCCCCCATTGTAGATCTATATGTCATCAAAACTTTTAGCCGATGTCCTGTGCTGTTATCATTCAATAACTTCTCATTGAAGCCAGCAGAGCAGATCCGTGACTTAGGTGAAGACTGCAATAAAACACATCTGCCTCTTGCAACACCGCAGCCAAATGTGTTGTCCCAGGATACAACTGTCTGTCTGATAGATAGTTTTCTCAACATAAGTGTGAAACAGACGGCCATGTTAGGATGCCAGAATGAATGACCTTTCTAGAGAAAAAAAGACCAGATTTACCATTTGTCTGCTGGATACAACTGTAGATAAGTCATAAGTGCAATTTAAATATGGAACAGCAAAACACCATAGCAGTATATCTTAGGAAAGTACGTGTTCCTTACTTTTTTTTCTTTTTTTGCAAAGAGCAGTCATCTATTGTAAACACTTAAAGTGTTTGTAAACCTCAGACATGAAATATGAACAAGACATATCCGTTTGTGTTGTGTATTTATCTCAATAAGAGTACTAAGTGTCATTTCTTTCTGCTGCTTTGTTCTGCTGCTATCTGCATGAAGCTCTTCTGAAAAAATGTTTTGCTGATACCAAGAGAAAAAAGGTGATGGGGAGGTGCTTCAGCACACAGTCTGTGATTGTCTGCCTTAGCTCTGGTGGGGGGTGCCTTACCTCCAATCAGTTCTCAAACTCCCCTCACTGAGCTCTTCCTAGTGTGACTTCAGCTCTCTGCCCCTTGTTTTCTGACAGCTCAGGCAAGCTTTTTAAATTCTGCACTTTGAATGGATGTAGGGAAGAGAAGACTGCAGATAAACAGGTGCAACTTATGTAGGAAGATTTGTTTCATCTTTGCATATCACCTGAGGCCAGGCACTTCACTGGGTATATGTAAGGGTTTACAACTACCTAATTAAGCAATGTATTATCACCTCTCACTGATTTCCTATTGGACAACCTACAGTACATTATTGGACACCACTAATCTATGCACAGTCTGAAGCAGGTCATAGAAATTGGAGAACAGTTGTGTGATCCTACCCTCTCAGAATAGGAGCTTTGGGATCTTTCGGCCTGGGGGGCAAATACAACCAACTATTCCTTTGGTGCTATGGACAGACTTCTATAGGCTAAAGAAAGTGCGTCATGCAAAGTATGCCATGGTGCCTCATTGATTGGAGGCCTTTTAGAGTCTGTTTACATGGGCATATGCATATCTTCTGCATGAACGCAGGTTCTTGCTGGAAAATATGCATCTACTTGGGTTTAGGCTCATTTAAAAGCATACAGTTTAGCATTTAGACAAATATAGAATTCTTCTTTCATTCAAATGAATAGCTACACATTTACGTGCATACACGTTTAGATTTGTTTATACACATTTATATGCATTTATGCACGTTCATGCCAGTTTGCACATAAAATCTGCAGATCTGTGCAGTCCTGGACTTAAAGGAGTCCTACTATTTCCCAGGCGCAGCTATGTGTATGGGCTCATTGATTACTATAGTGCTGTATTTAGATGCGCACAAAACTATGCCCAGTGCACGTCTAAACACCACATTTTTTTCCTGCTCATGTGAATGAGCCCTTAATATCTTCCAGCATCAACTTCCTTGGCAGCATTCAGTCACATGACATCTCCGAGCTGGAAAGGAAATTGGTGGTGGAAGACCTTCCTCTACCAGACACTGGGTCTGTAAGAGGGGTAAGTAGCTATGATGCTTAGCATGTGTCACTGACTGCGTTACCACTCTTATTGATCAAGGAATGCAGCCCAGCATGTCTTATTAGTACTGGCTTTGGGAGAACGTATTTACATAATCCGGAGAAGCAGTAAAAGTGCTTTAAAACAAGCCCTCATCCACCTCTGTAGCTATAGGCATAGTGGAGATATTCCTCTTCAAAATTTACAACAGGGGCACTGAAGTCCTTACTGCTTTCCCCTTTACTGTCTATGGAGAATAGAATCTTGGCAGCCTAGATTCATACCTTTGCATTTTTGCTTGACATGTTTCTATTGAAATCAATGGAAATGCATCAAAACACATATCTACCTATACATTGATGCATCAATTTGCGTCATGGTTTATGTTGACGCACCAGGATGCACATAAATGGATAATAACTTGCATAAATGTGCATTGATGTCCGTTATGACATATATTGACATTCAATAGAAAGTGCATTACAACACGCAACAAAGCGCATTAATGTGTGCCAATATAGATTTTGATTTCCACTGAAAATGCATAGTTGGAAATCAGCCTTAATACTTATTGAAGCTAACCTGGATATATAAAGCCCACATTCATTTGGCTTGCTATCTGTCTCTTGTAGATCCTTTATAGCAGGGCTGGAGTGTGAGAGGAAGAAGCAGTACAATGAGCCAATCACTTCATGTGCCAATAAGCATGCTGATGGGAAGAGAGAGAGCACAAAGACAGAGGGATGAGCTCATCACTCTGCTGCTTTTCCTTTTACTGTACATTCATGGGCTGGGGCAGGTCCAGACAACCTGGACAATCAGACTGACGACATCTAGTGGCAGAGGAGAAGTATTGCAGGGAGAATTTCAGATTTTTTATGTTATCTTTTAATGGGCTTTTCATTTTATTGTATAATTTTTGTTGGATTTCTAATTTCAGAATAAGTGAATAATTTAATGTCCATAGTCTGTGCACACGTGCACTTCAAAGTGACTCTAGACAATATCTTTATTCTTCATAAATAATCCACATCCAAATATGTCCACTTGTAGGCGAGTGCAGTCTAAATTTTCAACTGCAGTTGCCGTTCAATCGCAGCATCAATGCAGATGGTGAGGAAGTTGAGCGGGTCTTAGTTCCTTTATGATTTCCTCAGTAACCGGGAAGCAGCTATCTGATTGGATGCTGGTGCCCCATGTGATTTTATGGCCATTTTGGGTGAGGCAGAGTCTATTTAAGACTCTGTTGGGAGCAAGCAAGAGAGAGTAGATACATTCCCACATACAGTGGGACCATGGGGTACAAGCGTAGGCACCCCCTAACAGGAAGTCAAATCACAACAGCAAAAAAAGGAATTTGTAGATTTGGAGGCCGAGAGCAATTCAAGGTACTTTTTTGAGTTAAGAATACATACTTGAATAGATTTATTTTTTAGTGTCACTTTTTTAGTGTCCACCCACATTTTTCACTCCTCACAATGCAGCACTAATGCGCATCCTTAAAATGTATTGGCAATTTATTATTTTTTTTTTCTGTTCACTTACCCGATTTATGCCTATATCTAATTTCATTTTCTCCTTTAAGAGCCAAGTCGCTGTACGTCATTTCTAACTTTGCATTGGGTTCTGGGAGATCTTGGTCAGCTTGACATGGTGCAGCTCCCGTAACATTTAACATTGGCGTCTATGGAAAATATTAGCTTGGCATGACACTGCTCCCGTAACATTTAACATTGGCGTCTATGGAAAATTTTAGTCAGCTTGATATGGTATGGCTCCATTATCATTTAACATTGGCGTATATGGAAAATCTTGGTCAGCTTGACATGGCACTGCTCCAGTGCTATGTCAAGCTGACCAAGATTTCCGAGAGAAGCCATTGTTAAATGTTACTGGAACCGTGCCCTGTCAAGCTGACCAAGACTGCATCGCACTTGCACATGTGCGAGATTGGCAGGTGCATGCTGGGTAGCCGGAATCCAGGAAGAAGGACACTGCGGCTTCAGATGCCCATACTGGAGAGGGCCACGCTGCGCAGGAACTTCACAAAGTAAGAAATCGATGCTGCGCAAATACAAGACTGGGCATAGTATACGGTATACCTTTGTTACATTGCATGAGGCATGAGTATTCCTGGGGTATTTTTACCCTAAAAGTCATATTTCGGCCAGAATTCTGCTTTAAGTCTTTGATTGGCCATGGAAAAATGATTATTCCTGTGAATCAAAATGAAGCAAGGGACAACAATCTCTCAAGCAACATTCTGAATTTTCCAACTCTTCAAGATCATTTCTGACCTTGGATTCAATACTACAAAATTGTTTGAAGGTGATTAAAACAGTGCTTAAATATGATTAATAACCGATAGCTTGATTGAAACAATCATTTGTCGATCAATAAAATCAATACATGTATGGTCAGCATAGGAGCTAAAAATACAAAGCCAAACTCAGAGCATGCCTCTAAATGAAATGAAGTCAATTCTCCCGGCTTGTCAAATTCCAATATCCTTGATACACGGCCACATGATTCATACCATTTCCAATATCCCCTTGCTATTTACTCTGAAATCAGTCCTATAGCACAGGCTCAGCAATACGCCAAGGCATATGTCTTCTGTATTTAACAATTTGTATGACAACACAACTTAACACAGCCACATGTATTTCCCGAGCAGATGGCTTGCCTGCACTGTATTGTGAGTAATTAGACTTTGATTTCCATTAAATTTAAGAGTACATTTGGAGCAAAATGCAAAAAGATAAAAGGCCTAGTTATTATTGAAAGCCTGAAAGGAGCTGTATGCATTATGTGTCAATTTTGATCAAGAAATGTAGCGGAATATGAAAAGCTTATTCCAAGCTATGGGGAACTGACAATAGCCACTAACTGCACTATCCAAAATCACAATTTAATTGGCAAATAAACGAGAGCCATCGTGTAGGGAGAAGCGTAAATACTGGAGGATGATTATAATAATAATGGTATACAATGCATCTTCTCTATGCGTTCTTTGCTAATCAGCAGCAATGCAGACTTTTCTGATTCCCTCGTTTTCACTGCTTGGAATATTAATGTCCACCTGTAGCCATAGGCAATGTAAAGTCATTCTGTCATTTAGGTCTATGTCCTTAACGCAGGGGTGGATGAGGATGCACCTACTTCCCGGCTCATGATATTATGAGACCCAGAAATAACTTATACTCTTATTTTATGATAGAACAGACTTATACACCATGAACATTTGTAGGATCAGATTTGTTACTAGGCACAGCAGATATCTGCTCATATCCTTTAAAACTGGGTTCCATGGAACCCTGGGGTTCCTCTGAGGTTGCTAGGGATTCCTTAAGCTATGAGAAAATTACTTCCCATCTGATGGTACCTGCTCAGTTTTGGGTCCAATGCCACTTGGCAGAGCCAGCAGCATGAACCCAGTTATCTTTTTAGCTGTTTGTAAGGGCGGCATTCCAACCACCACTTTAAGGGGGGATTCTTTCCACTGACTACCAATGTAAGGGGCATTCCTGACCCCTGAAGAATTAATTTGAGCAGGGCATTCTGAGACCTGAAAATTATTTACAGGGTTCCTCTGGGAAAGCCAACATTTATTTTTTGGGTTTGGATAGAGCAGAGAATGGTTAGAACCCAATGGTATTTTATTTTTGGCGGGTAGAAGAGGGAATAGTTAAAGCTCCACCAAGATATTATTTTCTTGGTTTTGGATAGAGTAGGAAACAGTAAGAAACCAATGAAGATTGAATTTTTTTGTTTTTGTATAAAGGAGGGAATGGTTAGAACCTCACTAAGATTTTATTTTCTTGTGGATACAGTAGGGAACCATTATAACCCCACCAAGATTATTATTATTTTTTTTTTTTTTAAATAAAGTAGGGAAGGGTTAGAACCTCACTAGGATTTTATTGCTGTCTGTATCTCCACTGGAAAGATTACCTATCGCTATCTGTCCTGGTGATCATTCTCACCATGGCTTAAAGTGAGGGAAAATCAAAAATTTTGAGCTACTGGAAATAGTGTCTTCTAATAAGAGAGGATTTCCTTTACTTTGTACAGCTCTCTTCTCACTTCTTTGCAGCGTCTCAAGAATGGAAGTAAAGGAAATTCTCCCCAATGGGATGCACACAGCAAGAAAAAACACTTTTTAGAGATTTTAAGTATTTCCCACTCTATCCAAAAGCTAAAAAAATCACGTATTATTTATTGTATTATTATTATTATGTGATTATTGCAGTTGGCCTTCCATAAACCCAAGTCCCTTCTATTGTTTTACACAGTACTGAAAATGAAAGTTCTGATTGCTGATGTGTTCATTTAAACATCTTTTTTTGGATACTTTAATGAATAATATTGCTGTAGCAAAGTGCCCATTTGTTTACCATGCTCAGATGCTAGCGCAGGCCCCTTTAACTCCCTTTCTCACAACTAACTTGGTTCCTGGACATGCCCAGGGAAGATATATTTCTCACCTTCCCTCCCTCAGCAGTTTAGGTCACACTTGATGAAGCAAAGGTAGTTGGTAAGGTAACATGTAGGCAGGTGAGAGGCCCTCCACTGTCAGAACCAGAGTGCAGAAAGCAGGACCAGAGTCCAATATCCTTCAGTTTCTTAGCACGACCCACCTATGGTTAGGAACATCTAATTGCTACAAGAGTACTACAGTTCCAGTAGGGTGGTGCTTTGCCTTTGGCCCTTGGATCTCTCCAGCTGTTCACCAGTGTTACCAGAGCCGTTCTGGGCTTCACTGCAGTGGTGGCTGGTGGTGTATTTTTTTTTTGGGGAGGGAGGGGAAAACAATGCACCCCCCCCGTGGTCGATCGGTCAGTCAATCAGTTGGTCGGTTACCAGCCTCGCACTTACCCCATGTATGGCATGGGCAGTGGTTCCCTCCAGGCGACAGGTGGTGGCAGCTTCCCCTGCATCTCCTCCTTGGCATCATGGTGGCCGTGTGTCTCCTCCCTCCTCCTCCTAGGCCAATAGGATCGCTTCTCCTTTTGGAAAATCAGGAAACGGGTCTCATGACCCGCTTGCTAAGTGGCCGGGAGGAGAATCAGTGTGACAATAGCGAATAATCATTCGCTATTGTCACACAACTGGGTGGGCTCGGGACGCAGTGGGCGCTCCAAGCCCACCCTTTTTTTGAAGTCTATTAGACTTCAAAAAAAAAACCATTGGAATCCATGCGTTCGGCACCCCGCATTTAGATTAGGGGGGGCGGATGCATGTATGGGGGGGCGGCGCCCTGCATTACGGGCCGCCACTGCTTCACTGTGTGGAACGCTGTCAATGAGAGTAATTGAGCATAGCTGTTTATGTTCTGAACTGTTTTACTGAAATAGTGTTTCCCATGTAGATTCTCTGTTGTTAGTCTTATTGCGACTATACTATGCAGCTACATGTTATCCTGATTGAGTCACAGTGACATTGGTATTAAGAGTCCAAGTTTGTGCATTTTTTTTATTATGGTAGTGCAGCTTTCATTATTTGCATTGTGTGCATTTTTTTTTTCTTTCTTGAATCTGTTTTGCAATATTGTTTCTAACATTGCATCTGTTTAGAAAACTGCAAGTTACAGGTACTCTCTGTCTGATCATTCAGCACATTATCTATTCTTTTAATAAGTCAGGCGGCCTTAGGCACACATGATTTCATATGAGATCCACCACTTTTGCCAAAAGCCATGTTACTTGATCACTGCAACATACAGCCACAGGCAACTGTCTACTGTAAAAGCAGAGATGTGATTAGACTATACCACTGCCTGAACAAAAGACTGAAGATTAAAGTATACGTCTGGGCAAAAAATGCTATATATCTATGCAATACAACAAAGTACAGTCTTTGTAAAAGGATACAATATGGAGGAATGTATAACGCGGAGATGTACTGTATGGTGTTTTTTTTTTGTCCCAACATATGTCCCTAACACCTATGCTGACTAACCTGTGCAAGAAAGATGTATATTCTTACCTATTTTCTGCCCGCTGCGGTCTAGTCACATGATCCAGTTCCCCTGTGTCAGCCAGCAGCAGCTGCAGGGGAGAGGAGGAAGCACAAACAACGGAAGGGCCATAGGAGCTTACACCCAGATAGCAAGCAATTGAGCTTCAAGTTTGAAAATGACTTGCTAAGCTTTTGCTAGACTTGCCAGACTTCACACATTTGTTGCACAATTGCAGCAAGACCGCATTCCATGACTCCAGACCAACTTTCTTTGCAAACATTCTGCAAGTCTGCTGCAAGTTCTGGTTCAGTTATGTTGTGCAATAGTCACCCCACCACAGAGGTCACTGTGACTTGCAGAGCTCTTGCTGTAGCCTCACCACTGCAACTTTGCTCTTGCTAGAGACTTGCCACACAAATTCGCCACAAATTGGAAAAGTGTCAATTAGAACTTGTGCTTCAAGTGCTCTGCAAGTGTACAAATTGCCAGTGAAAATGTGCAGCAAGTTAAGAGACTTACAATTCATCACTGCCACAAGTTTGTGGCAAGTTATCCTTGCTATCTGGGTAGGTAGTGTCCCTGCCCTAGGCTATACCAGCCATTGTCAAGTGCTCTCTCTTCTCCCCTGCAGCTGCTGCTGGCTGACACAGGGGAGATCACATGACCAGACCGGAGTGACCTGAAACTAGGTAAGTATATACATTTTTCTTACAAAGGTTAGTCAGCATAGGTGTAAGGAATGGGGGGGGGGGGCAAGCATTTTTTTTTAAATAGTCAGGGTTTAGCCTGGAATTTCACTTTAAGCTGGCTATGCACATTATGAATTTTAGCCAATTCTCATTAATTGTTCAAAATGTGAGCGATAGGTGGCCCTGCCAATACCACCCAGCAAGACAAACTGAGTAATAGAGGAGCCAGAGATTAAAAAAGTCAGCCACACAGTGACTGCATCCAATCAGCTGCAGTCAGTGTTTGGGTATTCTCATAGCCATGGGTGCCATCTGTCAGAATGCAAGTCAGCAGTTTGAGATTCCTCCATCCACACTGCTCAGCCTGGGTGGGGGAATCTAAGGACTCCTCTTATTTATTTATTTTTTTCAGGTGCTTATATACGCGACGCATTTAACTGTCGCGATATATTCGTGGACTTTTTTTATTTATTTATTCTCCTCAGGAATCTAAGGGGGTGGGTCCGACTCGTCACACCTACCTCCTTAGAGTTTGACGACTGAACGTAAGACTGTCTACCGTGGGTACCGATACTCTTATGGGTTTGTGACTGACGTCGACTAACCTACGTCAGTGACACACCGACTGAAAAAATTAGAGACCGAGGAGATAATGAGTCAAACAGAACGACCCACCATAACCGTCCCGGTGGATAGCGAGTGTAAAACTTGTTAATTACTCTTAACCGATTTTAAGTATTACACGTATCGGTCGA
>BLSH010276232.1:1096223-1115303 GCA_018402905.1 Glandirana rugosa | reverse complement strand
TAAGCAGAGTTTGATCTGCAACTCAAAGCAGCGGTATGTGAAATCTCTAATTTCTGCTATCTGTCCTCAGAGCAACAGCACAGACAGCAGTAGTAAAGTAATCTATCTCAGGATGCAGGATCAGGTCTTAAAATGTCTCAAATCTGTCCCTCACGCAGTCAGCTACCTTTCCCTACACTAACCCAAGGAGCATGTGACTGCAGCACTGTGACTCCAGCTTATAAAGAGGCTGGGTCACATGATGCACTGGCCAATCACAGCCATGCCATTAGTAGGCATGGCTGTGATGGCTTCTAAGGGCAAACCAGTGAAACGCTTGTTGATTGGCTGCCCTGCAGCTTCTCAACACGTGGAGTAAAATAGCAGAACCCCGGACCGAACCCGAACGATTTTTGAAATGTCCGGGTCCGGGTCCGTGCCACGGACACCCGAAAGTTCGGTACGGACCCGAACGTTACAGTCCGGGTTCGCTCAACACTAGTCTGGACCTTGGGATCAATGATGCTGTAATTTACTGTTGTTCTTGATGTTTATTAAACATTTTGAAGAGGTAGCCATTTGGGTGTTATACAGTTTCTACTTTTCTTTTTGTTGTTAATCGGATATGATCACTTTGTATAAATATCCAATTGTCACCCTTGAAGGCAATCTGATATTTATACAAGGTGATCATATCCCCCCTAATCACTTCAAAAGAGAATATATTCAGTTCAGCTAATCTTCCCACATTGGCAAGCTTATGCATGTCTCTTATCAGTATGGTTGCTCTTTCTATGCATCTTTATCTCCTGCATACCAAATCTGCCATTGCCTTTTTACTGTATGTCATTGACATTGCATTCTACTCTGCACAAAGATTAGGAATGGCCCAAGCATTGAATCCAACATTTAGCAAAATCCCACCTACTGCCCTTATGTTAGTATACTCTATTACACTCAACATTTTGGATGTCAAGACTACCTAAAACATAGAAAGGACATGTGAGTGATGGCCAGAATGGAAACTAATATATTGCAGTTAGATATCATCCTCTAATGTTATAAATTGGCAACTTGGCACTTGGTACCTATTATAGGTGGTAAAAGCCATGGGTTCACACCATGTGAAAAAATTACACCCTACAGACCCCATGCTACTTTATCAATCCTGTCTTAATAGATTTCCCCTTTGAAGTATATTTAATCTCCAATCCATCAACCAAATATTTTGTTAGTAGTTGCTAGTAGTGTCAAAAAAGAATACATTTTTATATGTTACACTTCAAATTAAAGCATACCAGCAGGGTGTATTCATAGAAACTTCCTGTTTTAGGGTGACAACGCTTAGTTATTTCAGCTACAGGGTTGTCAACCTTTCTTCCATATTCTCAAGTTGCAAAACAAGCATCCAACACACAGTGGCATGCTAGCACCTTCTGCCGTAGTTGCCACAATAAAACTGATGTTCAGCCATTGTTGGAGCAAGCACAGGCCTGCATTAGGCACATAAAACAAGTCTACAGCCCTGGCACCAAGCCTGTGGCCCAGGAGCTGCATATAGCTTTTTGGCAATTTTTGTGTGGCCCTTGGGCCTCCACAGGGACAATAATCTGTGTTTCTCTATTGCCCTGTTATAGTAGTGATTTTTAGCAGCCTTGTGTAATATGTATTCAGCCTCTGTCTGTCTCCTGAAGCATGTCCCCAGTCTCCAACAACTCCTATACTATGTTCTTAGTCCCAGACAGTCTCCTGCAGCATGTCTCTGACCATCTCTTGTATCATGTCTGTGATCTCTGACCACCTCTTGTACTATGCCCACTGTCTCTGACCATCTGTTGTATCAGTTCTGCGATCTCTGACCAGCTTTTGAATTATGTCCACTGTCTCTGACAATCTCTTGTATTATTCCCAAAGTCTTTAACTATATCCTGTTGAGTGTCTGCTGTCTCTGATAATGAATAGTCACTGAATCTTTTGTGTGGCCTCTGAATGATGTCGGGGGCCACACTTGAGGCCTCCCATATCAAGAAAGTTGACCACCACTGGTCTACAGGATATGCACATTTCAGGGAGAAACACATGATCAAAGTATGGGGAAACTGTATTTTTTTTAACAAAACGATAATAAAAAAGGAAAAAGATAATAAATCAGCTTTTACTGTCACTGCTTTACAAAGAACTCCTTTGTGAAAGTTTAGATCTACTTCGAGTATAGCAATGCAAGCTTGCAGACTGCAGTAGAAATCACACACACATCGGAACTTAAAGCACATACAAGACACTCTGTGACACATCTATTTTTGCTCTCTTTGTTCTCAAAATCTTTACACACCTCTAAGTGTCATAAGAGCTTTTTCTGCATAATATCACCATCTACTCGCATGGCTCTCATGGGGGTTTCTGCTGTGTGTCGGCAGTGTTTCAATAGCTGAGCATTGTTTTTGCATCTCCGGCAAGCAGCTTGAAAAACACATTAGCTGCCTGACCTGGTTTCAGCCAGGTGTGAAAATATTCCATGCCTTGGACTCAGTTCTACCTTTTAATCCCAGGGAGGGCTGTAGAGACAGAGCATTGGACCCTCCAAAGGCAGGCAAGAACCAACAGCCTGGAGGCATAGAAAATTACAGACAGGAAGTTGTAGGGTGGGCTTGTACTCTTTGCCTTTACTTGTTATATTGGCATTGCATTACTTTTATGTAATTATTATTATTGTTATCATTATAATTATTTGCTATTGAATATAAGAATTATCATAAAGCTGGCAAACATCTAAATACTCTGCTAAAATTATATTATGCTTTACCTGAAAAAAATGATTTTGTATTTCTGTTCTATCCTGATTTACACAGCCCCATCACACAGCACTGTCAGCAGGATGACACCACCTTCTCTGTTATAGTTATTAATATGGTGGTCTCATTCCCCACCCCCATCTTGCTGACTGGACAATATAGGAACAGCAACAGATTGATAAGGTCATTTATCTACTCACTCTGCTCTCTTCTCCTGTCAGTTTGTTCCTTGTCAGTACTCCTGATTTTACCTGATTGGCTCTTAATACTGCCCGTCCCAGTCTGAGTTCTGCTGTAAATGGGATTACATGAGGCTGATACCAAATCAAATTCAGGTACTGACACTAATTGCATTTACAAAAATTAAGCTTTAATGCATTGCGGGCTGGTGATTTTTCTAACCTTGTTACATAGATTCAAAGCAGGGCTCAAAATTTCAAGTCCTGAGCTACTAGCCAGACCTTAAGAGTTACTCGCCATCAATTGCCCCACCGAACCCCTAGCTTGCCCGGCCCCTAAACACGCCCTCATAAATTATCTCATGAAATTACACTGTTAAATGTTTTATGCAGAATTAAGTTACAAAAATATTAACAACAGCAACTTTAACAATATTAACATAAAGCTTATTCCATTGATCTGACTGTGATAAATAAAATAAGGATAAAATATGATTGGCTACTGTAGGCACTATTTAGCAGGTTTGGGTAGTATAGTGGCTGGTGTAGGTAATATAGGGTAGTATAGTAGCAGGTTTGGGTAGCATAGGGTGGTATAGTGGCAGGTTTGGGTAGTATAGTGGCAGGTTTGGGTAGCATGGGGTGGTATAGTGGCAGGTTTGGGTAGTAAAGGGTAGTATAGTGGCAGGTTTGGGTAGTATAGGGCAGTATAGTGGCAGGTTTTGGTAGCATAGTGGCAGGTTTTGGTAGCATAGTGGCAGGTTTGGATAGCATAGGGTGGCATAGTGCCAGGTTTGGGTAGTAAAGGATGGTATAGTGATAGGTTTGTGTAAGTATAGGGCAGTATAGTGGCAGGTTTGGGTAGTATAGGGTGGTATAGTGGCAGGTTTGGGTAGTATAGGGTGGTATAGTGGCAGGTTTGGGTCGTATAGGGCAGTATAGTGGCAGGTTTAGGTAGTGTATGGCAGTATAGTGGCAGGTTTGTGTAGTATAGGGTGGTATAATGGTAGGTTTGCATAGTATAAGGCAGTATAGTGACAAGTTTGGGTAGTAAAGGGTGGTATAGTGTCAGGTTTGGGTCGTATAGGGAAATATAGTGGCAGGTTTGAGTAGTATAGGGCAGTATAGTGTCATGTTTTGGTAGTATAGGGCAGTATAATGGCATGTTTAGGTAATATGGGGCAGTATAGTGGCAGGTGTGGGTAGTATAGGATGGGATAGTGACAGGTTTGGGTAGTATAGGGTAGTATAGTGTCAGGTTTGGGTAGCATAGGGCGGTATAGTGGCAGGTTTGGGTATTATAGGGTGGTATAGTGGCAGGTTTGGATAGTGTAGGGCAGTATAGTGGCAGGTTTGGGTAGTATAAGGAGGTATAGTGGCAGGTTTGGGTAGTATAGGGCAGTATAGTGGCAGGTTTGAGTAGTATAGGGCAGTATAGTGGCAGGGTTGGGTAGTATAGGGCAGTATAGTGGCAGGTTTGAGTAGTATAGGGCAGTATGGTGTCAGGTTTGGGTAGTATAGGGCAGTATAGTGGCAGGTTTGGGTAGTATAAGGCAGTATAGTGGCATGTTTGGGTAGTATAGGGCAGTTTAGTGGCAGGTTTGGGTAGTATAGGGCAGTATAGTGGCAGGTTTGGGTAGTATAGGGCAGCATAGTGTCAGGTTTGGGTAGTGTAGAGCAGTTTAGTGGCAGGTTTGGTTAGTATAGGGCAGTATAGTGGCAGGTTTGGGTAGTATAAGGCAGTATAGTGGCATGTTTGGGTAGTATAGGGCAGTTTAGTGGCAGGTTTGGGTAGTATAGGACAGTATAGTGGCAGGTTTGAGTAGTATAGGGCAGTATAGTAGCAGGTTTGGGTAGTATAGGGCAGTATAGTGTCGTGTTTGGGTAGTATAGGGCAGTATAGTGTCAGGTTTGGGTACTATAGGGCAGTATAGTGTCAAGTTTGGGTACTATAGGGCAGTATAGTGGCAGGTTTGGGTAGTATAGGGCAGTATAGTGTCAGGTTTGGGTACTATAGGGCAGTATAGTGGCAGGTTTGGGTACTATAGGGCAGTATAGTGGCAGGTTTGGGTAGTATAGGGCAGTATAGTGTCAGGTTTGGGTAGTATAGGGCAGTATAGTGGCAGGTTTGGGTAGTATAGGGCAGATTAGTGACCAATCCCTTTAAATTCCTAATTAGAAACACATACAATACATTTGCTAGAAATATTTCAACAGTCATTTTATAGCGTTAGAAGATCTAATGCTTGGTAAGTTATGGTGTTGATCTAAATGTTGAAGGCCTAGACAGATCAGAGGTTGACTATAATGATAAAAATGGGTTCCTGGTGTGTAATCCAACTAATATATCTACTTACTTAGCAGTTAAATAGGTAGCCATCAAATATTTTTTAAAATCATGTTACTGATGTCATCCCAATTTGGCTGTAAAAGTGGAAATACCCTTTAAAATGAGAGGGCATCACATAGTAGGTAAAAAATATATATTTCCTAAAACAGCGTCTTCTCTTTTTAAGATACTTTCAGTGGATTTGTGATTGTGTTTGTATGCACTCTTGTTTAGAGATGAGTGGAGTGATTAGCGTTTCTGCCTTCAATGACATTTAGTCTAAATTAGCTTCCAATTTCGCCATGCAGAGTGTTTAGGTAAAGTTTACTTGAGAAAAGAAATTGTATCTTTATTTTCTAACAAAGCCTTGGCATCATCGTGTCAGCGCTGACATAGTGATCACATGACTTTGCTGATAAACAAAATCATGTCGATGACAGCTGCCCCTCAATGGGGTTAATATACTAAAGGCAAATAGGCTGTTCACTTTGCAAGGGAAGTTCCGGTTTGCAAATAATTTTCCCTGGAGTTTAGTGAATGCGGTAAAATTTCACTTTACAAAGAATAACTAATCACATGCAAGAAAATGAAAAACAAAACAGCATTGGATGATAACAGTCAGAACTCTGCCACATTCACTACATTCTGGGGAAAATTCCCTTGCAAAGTGCAACATCCCTTGCAGAGTAAACCACCTATTTTCCTTTAGTAAATCAACCCCAATGTGCATCTACCTTTCTTAAAGAATATAATACCCCCTGTAAAATACAATAATAGTAATTGAAGATTTAAAGAATAACTTAAAGATAAACAACAGGGAAGGAACTAAACACACATATAAACAGTATATGAGTGCCAATTTATCCTGCCAAAGGATTTGTGTTTTTGCCTATCCAGTCTTGGAATATACACATCTCTGGCATACAGTGTAGCCCTGTCTAGCAGATATAAGACCTTCATTTTCTCTGCTGTCGTTCATTAGCACCTACGGATCTTGTCCCTATCCAAGCCTGTGACTGGACATTGACCGGAGCAGTAGCACACTGGTGAGCCTATGGGGTTGATTTACTATGGGCAAATATACTGTGCACTTTGCAAAGTGCAGTCACCCTCTGCAAGTTCAGTTGCTCCCTTCCCTTTGCAAAGAATACCCAATCACGTGCAAGGAAAATTTAAAAAAACAAATTTTTGCTTGTGCATGGTTGGATGATGGAAGTCAGCTGATTTACTAAGTTGTGGAGCCACTGCACTTGCAGAGTGCACAGTCTTTTTGACTTTAGTAAATCAACCCCTATCTGTCAGCCTCCACTTGGCATGCTTCTCACACTGCAGCAGAAAAAAAAAAAGCTTTGCCCATTGACTTAAATGCAAGAAGTCACTAAAATTGTGATATTTTGCAAGATCTCCAAATTTTCACTGACATTTTTGCAGACTCTCAGTTTTATTGATTCCTTCTCTGGTGGTTTGCATTTTGTTAATTAAAGCAGCAGACACAAAGGGTTGATTTAATAAAGGCAAATAGACTGTGCACTTTGCAGAGTGCAGTTGCCCCCTGCAAGTGTAGTTGCTCCAGAGCTTAGAATATCAGGTAAAGCTTCACTTTGCAAAGAGTACCCAATCACGTGCATGGAAAGAAAAAAAGAAAAATGTTTGCTTGCACATGATTGGACGATGGAAGTGAGCAGAGCTTCTGCTCATTTACTAAGCTCTGGAGCAACTGCACTTGCAGAGTGCACATCGTTTTTGCCTTTAGTAAATCAACCCCAAAGTTGTTACTAATCCTAACGTTCTTCCATAATTGCTGACAGTATATGTGTTTAATTGGCTTCCTAGCCATATGTTGCTTATATTCACTCATTCCTTGTTTCCATATCTGAATACTCTTGCCAGATCCTGAAGTCTGAAGGAACAGTTCTATATTTATCTTTGTATTTCTGATATAAGGCTTTGAGCTCAGCTGTGAACTAGAGAAGGAAGGTACCAGTCAATGCCAGGAACTCAAGGGTCTCACTTTTCTGCATTTCGCCAAGACATTTGTCAGCTATCTCAGTAAAGTGCCTCTTGACAAGTGATGTATTTTACACCGCGCGCCTTGTCTGCCTATCTCTGCCTGGCTCTACTACACATTTAAGAAGTGCCAGGAGGCATTCTGCTGGCATGTTGGCTCTTGAGAGCTGGTTAAAGAAGAATGTGAATTCTAATACATTATAACCAGTAAAATATGACCCTGCTGGGACATTTCTCTACTCTCTCAATGCACTACTGCAAAAAACAATGTTTGCAAGCAACAGACTTCTTTAACGGTACTAATTTATAGCAATGCATAGTCATTAATGCAAACTTTATTGCAGATTATTATCTCTCTCTTTTCCAAAAAGAAGATGTTTGCATGACCCTAGGAACCCTGTCAATGGCAGAATCTGAATCCAGTGCATATACACACACTATATTATATATATAAGCTGGGAAGAGTCAGCACCTGGGCTGGGCCGTAAGAAACCCCCCTGGATTATACTGGCAACAATAGGGATCAAAAAAAGAGTAGTGATGTATAAAAAGTATGATTTTTATTGTTATAAACAAGGGTAAAAGATCAGGGGAATGAAACCCTCTGAAGTAACAGTAAAGATACAAAATTTAAAAACAGTATAATTGCTGCAAAAAGGTATACATAAATTACAGTAGTAGACCCGATGCACTCCTGCACTGCTGCAATGATTGGGGTCAGTGATGATGTGCGTCTTGTGTCATCCCGACATGTTTCGGAATAAAGCCGTGTATTTTCCTTCTTCAAGGGATTTACATAGAGGTTCAAATTTCAATTTGACAGTCAATTCCTGCAATATAAGGAAATATCTGAAAATCATATTGTACAGACAATAAACGTGGTACAAATAGATATATTACAGCAGTATGATAAAATATGTATACACATCCAGGGTGTGTGTCCACTTACAACAGATATTTCCTTATATTGCAGAAATTGACTGTACTAGTTTGACCCTCTATGTAAATCCCTTGAAGAAGGAAAATACACGGCTTTATTCCGAAACATGTTGGGATGACACAAGACGCACAATCATTGCGGCAGTGTAGGAGTGCATTGGGTCTACTACTGTAATGTATACCTTTTTGCAGCAATTATACTGTTCTTAAATTTTGTATTGTTACTGTTACTTCAGAGGGTTTCATTCTCCTGATCTTTAACCCTTGTTTATAACAATAAAAATCATACTTTTTTTATCATCACTACTCCTTTTTGGATCCCTATTGTTACCAGTATAATCCAGGGGGGTTTCTTATGGCTCAGCCCAGGTGCTGACTCTTCCCAGGTTACAACTATTAGGATGTTGGCAGCAATCAGTATCTAATTTCCTCAACAATTATTTGTTTTTCTTTATATTATATATATACCCTCTCCAGCAGTGTTAGGTCCAGTATGCTGTTGCCACAACATTCGCCATCTCCTCCACTCTTAATTCCCATAGCGATTGCATGCCCACTGGCAATGTAACTTGTTTTACAATAAATTTTATTGAGTTTCAATAAACAAGTACCATTATTGGAATAATAGAATGAATTATAACACAATAACTGTCAAGAAGTAATATACCAACAAATGTACCATACAATTTTATGAATAAGAATAATTAATACATAACAAAGTAAAAAATGTACAATTGATCAGAAAAGATCTACGTCAAAGAGGTCAAGTGATTTAGGATTGTAAAAATATATAAGTAAATGGATAAAAAAGAAAGTGGTGAAGAGAAGGGGGGGGGGGGGATTAGGAAGAATGGGACAAGAAGGCGGTAATCCCATGTGGAACCAATATTGGTGTTAACAGTAGTCGTTAAAGCATTTGATTAGAGAAAAAGACACATTCAAGTGTTTGATATATTCAAGCCACGGTTCCCATATTTTTAAGAATTTAGTGTGGCTATCGTTGAGGAAAGAAGTCAATTTTTCGTGAATCATAGTACCCAAGAGGCATTGTTTGACCTCAGAGAAGGGAATTGATTCCTGTTTCCAGAATGTTTGTCGTGCCAGCCCAGAAAACTGTTTGCCAAAAAAATTCTACTAGCTTACATTTACGGATATTGAGATGGGGAACAAGTTTATGTAGGAGAGCAGCACTGGCAATGTAACTTGGAGTTACAACATCCCCGGGACCAGGCTCTCTACATGGGGTAAATGAGCCAGGATGTACAGTGAATAGCGCATGTGCCGTACAGTATACATAGAAAAAAGTAATACTGCTGGTAATGTGCTAGGAGTATGGGGTAACATGTTTTCATGGCAAAAGAGACTATGCAAGTCACTTTTACCCAAAAACTCTAGCTCCTTTCAGTGGGGTGCAGTGGGCTAGGGTCTCACTACTGCATGTCAGGAATGCAGGCAAAACTGTTCACTTAATAATGGTACTCTCACACATGTGCTAACGTGCGCCAAACCATATGGTGCTGCATCAATATGTGGATTGGTGCAGCAAGTTTTTGGAAAAGGGTTAGGACATTTTTTTCATGTTTATCGCATAAAGGGCAGCCAAATGAAATGTATGGGCTGCCCTACAGAAGATGCGTAGAAAACTCACGGAAACGCGCTTGTGCTTGCTCGCACCTGTAGGTGTGAACCTAGCCTTAAAGCAGGACTTTTGTTCCACCTTAATGTTAATTATTCTCCATTAGTGTTTATTTATATTGAAAAACATCTTAGCTTGAGAAATTGCGCTGAGAATGCAATCAGATTTTGACTTTCATATTCCAACATTTTCTCCTTTTCATATTCTCTTTGTATTCATTTTGAAGATGAGACCAACTATTCCTGTGGTTTGATTGTATTTTGAATATAGCATCAGTGTAATACAAAGCAGTTTAGAGAGAACACTGAACTAATCACATCAGTACCCGCCCATGAGGAGCTTATGGTTTACTTTCCTAATGGCAGTTCTTTTTTTTCACACTCTCCCTCTTACAAACCACACACGTATGCACATCCTCGTGCCAACACACGTGCTAGGTCTAACACTTAG
Source organism: Glandirana rugosa (assembly GCA_018402905.1). Classification (NCBI taxonomy): domain Eukaryota; kingdom Metazoa; phylum Chordata; class Amphibia; order Anura; family Ranidae; genus Glandirana; species Glandirana rugosa. The sequence goes on along the minus strand of BLSH010276232.1, from coordinate 1,104,992 downwards.
GGCAGGTATACTTAGAGTAAACTTTCAATTACAGAAATGTTATAAAAATGTAACATTAATAAGCAGCAAACCACATCAGTTGCCTACACAAATCTTTCCATGTCCTCTCAATTACCCTGGGCACAAAACTGAGGGTGCATAGTTATGTAAATAGTGACTTTGGGAAGCAAAGACAAGAGTGGGCCAGCTTTCCTTTCAAGCCTAAATTGGTCATCACACACAATGGTTGTGCTCAGTACTTGGATGCAAGAGACTCCCAGCTAGTCCTTGATGTTGTTTCTCAAAGTTTTTTTTTTTTGCATGTAAGAACTCATTGGGCTTAGGGGTTGTAGGACATTCAGGAATACATTGAACATTTTCTGAACGTGTTTGCTTTTTATTAATGTTGTTTTGCTAAATGTTTATGATATATTGCAGTTTTGCCATAAGGTTATCTAAATGATTCATCTTCAGTCATCATCCAGTGGACACCAGGGGTGCACTGACCATTCAGGCAGTCAGGCACTGCCCAAGGGCCCAGGGTCAGTAGGGGCCCCATGAGTATACTTGCCACTGTGGAGATGGCAGCTGTGCCAGCAGTGTATGTATTGGGAATCTCCAAAGCTCCTTTCTGTCTCTCCCCCTCCTGCACTCTCTGTGTGATCTCTGACTCAAATAACCCCCCCCCCCCACCAATCACCAGTTTCGTGTGCTGAGAGAACCAGCAGACGGAGCTCACCGTAACTACTGCCACCTGGCTTCTGCGCACATTACGGGCGGTGAAGAGGTGAGCTGAGTTTTTTCTGAGGAAAGTCTCCAAAATGTCATGAGGATTTGTTTTGCAGGCATTGCAGTGAAGGGTTAAGGTGACAAGGAAAATCAAAGAGACAGCGAGTGTGTATGTGTGTGGGGGGGGGGGACAGCTGACAGTTATGACTATCTATATAAATATCACCCAATCACTCTGTCCAGATAATGTGAAGTTAGTTCTTGACCTTTCATTTAACCCTGTGTTTATGTGGTGAGTCTATACTTCTGATTGTACAGACTCAGAGCCTGGCTAGCACAGGGTTAAATGAATAGTCATAAGTAAACTTGACATTATCTGGACATACACAGAGTGCTAGGCGCTGACTTATATAGATATATATCTACATCTTATAACAGGAAATTGTTTTATTGTTGTATACATTAGTAGATAAACACAATAGTTTTCTTTTGATTATAGACATCACTATCTGACCACGTCTCAGCCCTCAACTCCCCTGGCTGAGGGATATCATTCCATGGTCACTTTCCTTCCCTTATCTTCCCAACATCACTCCCTGGTCACCCCGCAGACACTGCCACTTAAATAAATCCTTCCCCATTCTGCCACTGTCATACCCTCCACACTCCTCTCTTGTACATACTGCCCATTAGTTTACCCTCCACATTCCTCTCCGGTACATACTGCCCATTGTCGTACCCTCCACACACCTCTCTTGTACATACTGCCCACTGTCATACCCTCCTCACTCCTCTCCTGTACATACTGCCCACTGCTGTACTCTCCACACTCCTCTCCTGTACATACTGCCCATTACTGTACCCTCCACACTCCTCTCCTGTACATACTACCCACTGTTTTACCCTCAGCACTCCTTTCCTGCACATACTGCCCACTGCTGTTCCCTCTGCACCCCTCAAATATACATACTGCCCACTGTCATACCCTCCACACTCCTCTCCTGTACATACTTCCCATTACCATACCTTCCACACTCCTCTTGTAGATATTGCCCACTGCTGTACCCTCCACACTCCTCTCCTGTACATACTGCTCATTACCATACCCTCTACTTTCCTCTCCTGTACATACTGCCCATTACCGTACCCTCCACACTCCTCTCCTATACATACTGACCACTGCCCTACCCTCCACACTCCTCTCCTGTACATACTACATACTAACATACCCTTCGCACCCCTCTCCTGTAATTACTGCCCTTTGTTGTACCCTCCACACTCCTCTCCTGTACATACTGCTCACTGTCGTACCTTCCACACTCCACTCCTTTACATACTGGCCACTGTCGTACCCTCCAAACTTCTCTCCTGTACATACTGACCACTGTCATACCCTCTGCACTCCTCTCCTATACATACTGAATGTGTCCTCAGTCCCTTTCTTTACCTCAAAAGTGAGACTTCAGGGGTATGCTTAGACCTCTTATATCTCACCAAAGCATGTGCATTACTTTGCTCAGGGGCCCATAATGCTGTTAAGGTGCCACTGCCCATGAGAGACTCCTGATTCCTTTATTGGGTCGCCTGCTTTATTCTCCTGCCACTCTGCATGTCGCCAAGCTCAGTGCCTCTCCACTTGGGCCTGCCACATTAATATTGCGTCATAAAGATGGCTGCTGCATGGCAGCCATCCTTAAACCTGAGAGACCCATGATCTCCAATTGCTTGGGGGCCCCATGAATTGTCAGTCCACCCCTGGTGGACACCATCATTTTTTGATTAGTCAGTGTCACATGTCATTGCTTATTTCATCCTTTTAGCATTTGCACATATAGAAAGCCGCCATGGAGTTGACTTACTACTGATTAGTCAAATGGAATGTAATTTGACCTTTCATTAGCTACTTTTTCTTTACCGTTGGTTTAGAATACAAATGATAAAAGGGTGGTGGAGGGACACATCGTACAACGATAAAGACTTGGACAAGGACTTTAATTGAAAATATTTGTTTTAACTCCTCTCTGAAACCAGAGTTTGCTGTTAGGAAGCACAGGGAGGTAACTAGCGGCTGCTTTTCCATGTGTGTGTCTGTAGCTTTTTTTGTGCTCCATCTCATGCTGTGCTGTTATATTACTCAAACCTGCAGTTCAGTGACTCTTTTGGAATCTAAACTTGACTTTCAAAAATTGCTGGCTGACCGACATGTTTAATCAGGGCATCTCGAAGCAAGAAACTGTTAAAACCAAGGTAAACACACAACAAAAAGTCACGCAGGTTGGCAGCGAGACTGAAGAGAATCCAAACCCTCACCGAAGCAAACCGTTAACTCCTTCACTGCTGGAGTGGACATCAATGCATTATTTTGCAAGGCGTTGTAGGCCTCTCCAGCACTGAATGGGTTAAGCTACCCCGGTCACCACATTCTGAGGGTTCACAGTTTTTTTTTATCTTCATGTCCCTTACTTTTTTTTTCAATTTTTTTGATCTCTGGCCTGTCTGTGGAGATCCTCGTTCCATTAACTCCGGCTGCCTGTAGTTCTCATCACTCTCCGTGCAAGTGGGAGTTATTTGATGTGTCTGCAATCACTCACCAGGAAATTCTCTCACACCCTGTAGGACAATAAGAAGAGAGTTAATGCTGCGAAGGGTGAAGGACTTTTATTTAGACCTATGACAAACTACCCAATTATTTCAGACTCAGGCCTCCGTCCACTTGGAGCTGACAAGAGTGAATCATTTCTCCCTCAATGCTGAGGAAGTCATCATGTAACAAGTTATAGAACATCATGCAGATGCTGAATGATTCTTGAATGGAACGTCTCGCACTGAGATGCTGCAACCAGAAAGGAGCAAGTTCATCTTCCACTGGAATATAATTACGGACTGTTGCCGCTGTGCAAAATAGTTCATCCGTCTATGTAATACCATCCTTTTCTATTAAGGAATGACTCCCTGTTTTATGGTTAACTGTGTGAAGTATGAACTTTCTGAAGAACTCAACTGTTGAAAATTGGAAAAGATAACACTGTTTTTTATGCATTGCATGGTTATTTGGACCAAAGTCATATGACACTGACTACCCAGAAGACGATGACTCCATATTCATGCCCATCGTGTTACTAGCAATGTCATTGTCCTGTGCTCTTGTGTATAGCCTCTCCACCATACCACTATTGCCATTATGCCATACATAATGCTTGCTAAGCTGATTACATATAATAATATTACTGCATGTTCTTTAGCAAAAGTTACATGTAGGAAAACTTTGCATTGGATTACATGCATAACATATTACAAACTACACAACAATGCAGATCACTAAATGGCAAGCTCAAAAGTAGTTGGTAACTCCTATGTTATTCATTTTTTAAATATAAATTCTCACTGTAAATTTAAAAAAGAAATAGTTATGTAAAGCCTGATTCTTAAACGTATGCTATATGCCAGGGGTAGGCAATCTGCGGCCCTCAAGCTGTTGCAGAACTACAAGTCCCATCATGCCTCTGAGAGTAATTGTAACTGCCAGCTTTGCAATGCCTCATGGGAAATGTAGTTCCACAACAGCTGGATGGCCGCAGGTTGCCTACCCCTGCTATATGCAGATAACATGCTGGTGATGCTAGGGGAAACAGATGCTTCATTGAGAACAGCTATGGCAGTGATCACAGATTTTGGTACCTACTCTGGCTTAACCATCAATGTGTTTAAGCCTACATTGTTACCCTTAGAGGGCATAGCTGATCCCTCTCTGCACACATTCTGCACCATCCCAGTTGTTGAGTCATTTAAGTATAGGTGTGATGATTTTGTCCGATTTAACAAACTACTCCCGTCTCAATATAATGCTGCTGCTTACTAAATTCCGGGACAAAGTTTACCTTTGGATAAAACTCTGGCTCTATGGTAGGAAGGGCTACCTAGGTGAAGATGATTTTGATGCCTCAACTGCTATACTTTCTCCATAATTCTGCCATAGTACTGCCTCTCAAGTTTTTTCGGACTATTAATTCAATTTTTAGACTACTTTGGCAGCAAGGTTTACCTACGATCCACCTAGAACAATTACACAAATCAAAGGAAACAGGGGGCATAGCATTCCCAAACCCATGGGTGTACTATTTGGATGCTCAACTGCAGCACATGCGGGAGGGTATTCTTAAACTACGGCTGTTGAAATTCAGAATTCCACCCTGTCCATTATGCTTCACCACACTAGATCAACTTCACTCATGGAAGATTTAGAATCACAATTGTTTGCTAAATCCAACCATCTCTTCTCCACATATAGATCAATGCACAAAATATGGGGTAAGGTCAAACAGTTGCAAGGGGTAACTGGGTTTACAAATGTAGCCCTATTTGGAATACCATGTACCCAGAACTGGCGAAACTTCCTTATGCTCCTAAGTGGAGTGCTTATGGTATTACACACATGAAGCATATCTTTAGCACTGGTAAATTGCTATCCTTTCTTTCGTTGCAGACTTTGTACGGTCTACCACAATCCAAGTATTTTTAATATTTGCAGCTGTCCCAAGCAGTGTAGGCACAAAGTCTGCCCTCTAACTTTTCTCTTTCTCCATCACCTATTTTTGGGCTGTTCCGGCACAGTGAAATACAGAAAGCCTGATTCTTACTGAATGTAATGGTAAATGTAGTTGAGATATCAGTGTTTCTGTTGTGAACATTGAAGAATTTCTTCACAAAGCCTGCAGCTACAGAGGCGAATGGGGGCTTGTTTTAAAATACTTTTACTATGTGCTCAAAATGTATGTTAAAAGTACATAGTCTGAGCCAAGGTTTATTTTAAAAAGTTTACTATAGAGATCTTTTTCTCTGGAACAACACCCAACTCATGGCCATGATCCATGGATTGCGCCCAACTTACAACTAATTTTTAAAAACCACTACTACCTACAACCCAACCTGATCTGCAGAGTCTGTACCTACAACCCTTGCAAACTATTGCAACAGAGAACTGAAATAGAGAAACTGCCAAGCAGAAAGAGAATGCCCAGACTGCCAAAAATGAAAAACCATTATGATAGAAACATTGCTACTAGAGAAACTACCTTTAATGTTACTTATTTTAATTGCTCAGTGCAAAGGTGTGCTCAAATGTTTCACTGCAGAGCTATGCAGGGAATGGTTGAGAGATAGCTCTGTTATGATTCTCCGTGCCTTCAATACTTAGACTTGTGATATGTGATTATCAGTCACAGGGAATGCATGGAGGAACCTCATAGACTGACCTTCAGCAGTTTCCCTTAACTGCCTGGTAATGAAAGATGTGATGACGCTTCTTCTGCATGCACTTTGCAGCTTAAGGTATATGTAAACCCAAATGTTATATAAACTTGTGTATTAGTGGAATCTCAAAAAGTTATTTCCAATAATTTAAAATCTGAAGCATTTATAAAAATAATAGTCAGCAAAACTGCCATAGGGACACTTGTTCAGCTACTTCCTGTTATAGGGTAACAATCCTCTGCCCTTATCTCCCAATTGTGCTCCTGCATTGTCATTCAGTAACACACACTTCCAATAGACTTCAAATAACTGTTTACACATACATTGCACAGGCATGGACCAATGTTGTCACCATAAGGGAACCTGCCCTGAAAAATGCCATGCCAGTGGATGCAAGAGGTGGTAGAAGATCAGTAACACTTAGATGCAACCAAAGATGCAAAATTAGGTCAAATCAAGTGTTTTTGATGAACAGTGCTTGAGCTAAGTAACTGACATTCATTAGGGTTTACATCTACATCTAAGTAAATGTCACTCTAGAGAGTCTCTCTTCCGCCTAAACTAGAGCCGGAAGTATGACATCACAGCCTAATCTTTTTTCCATAACCTTTTTTTTCTTAAACCAATTCAAATTAAACCAATTTCTCAAAACCAATGCAGCACTCGTAGCTCATATCTCTGCCAACTGGAGATTTAGAAAGACAAATAAGCCCTTGGTACACCTTTAACATTGAGGTTCCATTAAAACAGGTCTTAAATACAGTAGGAATTATGCCTAAACCCTAATGCAAGCAAAAATACTATATAAAGTGCTAAAACCATCATGCCCTGTTCTTAAAATTCAAAGATTACAAATATATGCACAGTGTTATTTTCACAGTTAGAGGTTGTTTCTAAATTGATTTAAAAATGGAAGAAAATAAAACACTTTTATTTGTAAAAATGGGCCCAGTCATTGGTATACTTGCCCCAGTTTCGAATATGTCTATTCTTCAATAGGGGACTAACAGACATCAGCTGCAGATAAAAACAATAAAGCTCTCGAGGAAGAGACCTGAATTTTTTGTTTAAGAAAGCTTTTAGGTCTTTAACACATATACAGTATCTCACAAAAGTGAGTACACCCTCGCATTTTTGTAAATATTTTATTATATCTTTTCATGTGACAACACTGAAGAAATGACACTTTGCTTGCAGACTGCTGACATGTTGCAACTTTCTGATATACAAATCCAAGTATAAGTATCCAATTGCGTTCAGGAAGGATTGTATTTTTTCCTGTGCTGGAGAAAATTGGATCATACTTTATGGGTTTTTTTTGCCTTCCTCTGGATAAATTATAGGCATAGAATTTTTATTCTATTTATCTACTTATACAGTATCTCACGAAAGTGAGTACACCCCTCACATTTTTGTAAATATTTTATTATATCTTTTCATGTGACAACACTGAAGAAATGACACTTTGCTACAATGTAAAGTAGTGAGTGTACAGCTTGTATAACAGTATAAATTTGCTGTCCCCACAAAATAACTCAACAAACAGCCATTAATGTCTAAACTGCTGGCAACAAAAGTGAGTACACCCCTAAGTGAAAATGTCCAAATTGGGCCCAAAGTGTCAATATTTTGTGTGGCCACCATTATTTTCCAGCACTGCCTTAACCCTCTTGGGCATAGAGTTCACCAAAGCTTCACAGGTCACCACTGGAATCCTCTTCCACTCCTCCATGACAACATCACAGAGCTGGTGGATGTTAGGGACCTTTCACTCCTCCACCTTCCATTTGAGGATGCCCCACAGATGCTCAATAGGGTTTAGATCTAGAGACATGCTTGGCTAGTCCATTACCTTTACCCTCAGCTTCTTTAGCAAGGCAGTGGTCGTCTTGGAGGTGTGTTTGGGGTCTTTATCATGATGGAATACTGCCCTGCGGCCCAGTCTCTGAAGCGAGGGGATCATGCTCTGCTTCAGTATGTCACAGTACATGTTGGCATTCATGTTTCCCTCAATGAACTGTAGCTCCCCAGTGCCGGCAGCACTTATGCAGCCCCAGACCATGACACTCCCACCACCATGCTTGACTGTAGGAAAGACACACTTGTCTTTGTACTCCTCACCTGTGTGCCACCACACACGCTTGACACCATCTGAACCAAATAAGTTTATCTTGGTCTCATCAGACTACAGGACGTGGTTCCAGTAATCCATGTCCTTAGTCTGCATGTCTTCAGCAAACTGTTTGTGGGCTTTCTTGTGCATAATCTTTAGATGAGCCTTCCTTCTGGGATGACAGCCATGCAGACAAATTTTATGCAGTGTGCAGCGTATGGTCTGAGCACTGACAGGCTGATCCTCCACCCCTTCAACCTCTGCAGCAATGCTGGCAGCACTCATACATCTATTTCCCAAAGACAACCTCTGGATATGACGCTGAGCATGTGCACTCAACTTCTTTGGTCGACTCCAACAGAAACCCTTTATCTACATACTCACGACGGTCGTAACGACGTCTCCAACTTCCCCACCTCCTAGTCGGACAGTCACGAGTCTGGTATGCGACGTGTGACGTATTTTAAACAGACGTACCGACAGTAGGGTCTTCCTTCCGAGTAGATTTCTAATACGTGTTCTTTCGGGTGTTTGTCAAACGACTTCTGTACGTCTGATTCCTGTACCTAATGACCTTGGTGCAGGACATCAGACTACTCTGGTTCTATTTGAATAAACCAAGTCTACCACAGTTCGCACACACCACCGTGTGTCCACTCCTCATGTTTCTGTTCACACAGAAAGGATGTCAGTTCGTA
>BLSH010276232.1:1084398-1096213 GCA_018402905.1 Glandirana rugosa | reverse complement strand
GCCCCACAGATGCTCAATAGGGTTTAGATCTAGAGACATGCTTGGCTAGTCCATTACCTTTACCCTCAGCTTCTTTAGCAAGGCAGTGGTCGTCTTGGAGGTGTGTTTGGGGTCTTTATCATGATGGAATACTGCCCTGCGGCCCGGTCTCTAAAGCTAGGGGATCATGCTCTTCTTCAGTATGTCACAGTAAATGTTGGCATTCATGTTTCCCTCAATGAACTGTAGCTCCCCAGTGCCGGCAGCACTTATGCAGCCCCAGACCATGACACTCCCACCACCATGCTTGACTGTAGGAAAGACACACTTGTCTTTGTACTCCTCACCTGTGTGCCACCACACACGCTTGACACCATCTGAACCAAATAAGTTTATCTTGGTCTCATCAGACTACAGGACGTGGTTCCAGTAATCCATGTCCTTAGTCTGCATGTCTTCAGCAAACTGTTTGTGGGCTTTCTTGTGCATAATCTTTAGATGAGCCTTCCTTCTGGGATGACAGCCATGCAGACAAATTTTATGCAGTGTGCAGCGTATGGTCTGAGCACTGACAGGCTGATCCTCCACCCCTTCAACCTCTGCAGCAATGCTGGCAGCACTCATACATCTATTTCCCAAAGACAACCTCTGGATATGACGCTGAGCATGTGCACTCAACTTCTTTGGTCGACCATGGCAAGGTCTGTTCTGAGTGGAACCTGTCCTGTTAAACCGCTCTATGGTCTTGGCCACCGTGCTGCAACTGAGTTTCAGGGTTTTGGCAATCTTCTTATAGCCTAGGGCATCTTTATGCAGAGCAACAATTGTTTTTTTTTCATATCTTCAGAGAGTCCTTTGCCATGAGGTGCCATGTTGAACTTCCAGTGACCAGTATGAGAGAGTGAGAGCGATAACACCAAATTTAACACACCTGCTCCCCATTCACACCTTAGACCTTGTAAAACTAACGAGTTACATGACTCCGGGGAGGGAAAATGGCTAATTGGGCCCAATTTAGACATTTTCACTTAGGTGTGCACTCACTTTTGCTGCCAACAGTTTAGACATTAATGGCTTTGTGTTGAGTTATTTTGAGGGGATAGCAAATTTACACTGTTATACAAGCTGTACACTCACTACTTTACATTGTAGCAAAGTATCATTTCTTCAGTGTTGTCACATGAAAAGATAGAATAAAATATTTACAAAATGTGAGGGGTGTACTCACTTTTGTGAGATATTGTATATGAGAATATGTTCTTTTATACATAGTCAAGGATGTTATTCAAATTTGCTGGCCCTTTAACATTAATATTTTACCCCCTGCACACATTGAGATGATTCAATAACTTTAATATTGAATAAGTAATCTGCAACAGTTGCACAAGTTCACATTACTTAAGACAGGGTCAAATAGGGCCCATCTCATGTTACTGGCGAGAGTGCAATTAGCTTGATCGAGCAAAAGAGAACTGTCAAAGCGCCTTAATTTGAGCATTCATCATGCTGCAACATCCCACGAGATGCTGGAGACTCAGCCTTTTCAATAATGGTCAATTTACAGAAGACATGTTCTTTATTTTTCAAGGGAATATGCTGTTTTCAAAGATTTTTTTTGTAGTTTCTTTTCTCTTCTACGTTATATATGTAAATGATCAGCTTAGAGGGTTGGTTGAGTCAGCTCTCCTTCTTGTATATCTTGGATACTCCAAAAACAAGATTGTCTTGTCATAATATCTAAATTCATTCTTGTCCATCAGGGAGCCTTGGGTGTTCTCCCCAACATTTATGTGTTCTAGCACTTCTTTTTGCAATATCCATAATTTAAAATAAATAAGAACTAGAGGAACTCACAGACTCTGGCATACTACACCTGGTTCAGTAGACCTAGAGCTCATTACAAGGGTAATTAAAGATGACCTGGTCTCCATGAACATTACTCCTTTCCCAAAAAAAAAAAACAGATGACACAGTAAGGGCTAATTTATACTTGCTTCAAAACATGGCTTTGGACATGCTTTGGTAAAAGAAGATGAAACCGAAGCAAAGCAAAAGCAAGGTGTAAACAGGACTGTAAGCTAACCATTTTATTTAGTGAAGGGAGCTTTGACTAGCATTCAGAGAGCTTTAACAAAACGTGTCCGAAGCCTTGTTTTGAAGTGAATTTTGAATGTGTGCTGAAGCCAAAGCAAGTGTAAATGAGCCCTTAATGAGTATTAATTGCCATTGCATCCTCTAATTAACAATACTGTATGAATAACAAAATATACTGTCTTGGAGACGATTGCTCTATTGACCACAGACACAGCCATAATAAGGGATGCTGTGCCTAAGATGGGTCCCTACCCAGTTTCCATTTTGACAATAATGATTGCATTCAAGTACCTTACAACCCATCTGAAACATTCAGGTTCACATAATGTTTACTCTACTTCACTACTCCTAATGTTATACTTCACTTCTCCTCCAGACCACCCATAAGTACCACCTCTCCATACTTTGCTTCCTGAGCTGCTCAACCCCTTTGTTTGCCAAATCCTATTTAAACCCAGTCATGTAGGCTGTGTTCCTATGCTTCTCGTCCTATGCTGTAGGATGATAAAAAGAAGGACCCAACTGAAATCCAATGAGGGGTTGGGTGGCAGTCTGAAACGTTATATTATACATTCATACTGACAGTCAAAACATCATCTAAGGGTGACTGTGTGCCACCCCTGGCAGCCCTTCTACTCTAGGTCACAGTCGTAGGGGATTTCTACATGCAACTGGACTGAAAGTAAGGAGGGCTCCAGTTATTGTCACTGCTATCACTACTATTGCTCTTGCCATTGCCAGGGTATTGTCACAACTGCCCATTTATTGTAATAGTGTAATGATTGCCTGTTTTTTACCTTTATATTATAACTGCCAAATGTTATTATGATCATTTGTTTGTAGCCAGTTGTATTGTAAAGATTGACAGTTTTTTGATTACCTATTGTCATATCAGTATTTGGTTGTTTAGATGACATATTACTATAATTTAATCCCCTGCAGGCCACACGCTGACATTATCCCTTTTTTTTACCTATTAACCCTTTCCATTAAATCAACATGAACAACATGGCATTAAAACAATCAGAATGTCTGTTTATTATTTCAGTGATGTGAAAATATTTTGGCTATAACAGCTATAATTCTCCTCTTTTGGTATTGTTATCTGCAGCCTTTCTAGGCTGATGATATTCATCACCCACCATCATTAACCTCCTGGATCAAATGTCTGCTAAAGAATTACCTACCTATAAGATTTCGCCTAAACCTATACTAAAAATGATTTTCTGGGAAGTAAGGGGAGAAAGACCTCTGAGTGATCATAATCTGACATGCTAAGCAAGAACTAGCCAATCAAAATCTGCATAAACACTGGTTTGGGACTGGGGCCATTTAGGATGTGTGATAACATGAACACCTGAAACCATTACAACATAGGGTGAATGCCCAATCTTGTAAACCTATTCATCTCAAAACATCTAAAGACACTTACACCAGCAATCCCCTAAATATTCTGGTCCACTTTTGCAAACACCTCTCGGAACTATACACAGCCAAGTCTACTTTTGACGAAGCCCAAGCTTCGGCACTCCTTTCCAGGACCACTCTCCCTACCCTATCAACCTCGCAAAGAGCATGCCTTGAACAGCCCATTACTATCCAGGAAGAAACCGAAGCTATCAAATCCCTCAAACCTAATAAGCGCCCAGGCCTGGATGGCTTTACAGCTACATACTATAAACACTTTGCTAACCTCCTTACCCCCTTGCTGGTGAACGCCTTCAATGCAATCCTTCAGGGAAACGCCTTCCAATCTGATTCTCTCTCTGCCATTGTCTCCATGTTGCCAAAACCACACTCCAACGACTCCTACTGGGCTAATTACCGCCCCATATCGCTGCTCAACCTAGATATTAAGCTTATGGCTAAAATTCTCTCTACTCGCTTAAACCAGATCATTGGATCTCTCACTCATAAAGATCAAGCATGTTTTATACCCGCTAGGCAAGCAGGAGATAAAGTTAAATGAGCGGTTCTGATCGCCCACAGCCCGTACACACAAAATCCCTACCTACTTCGTATCACTGGATATCAGAAAAGCCTTCAATAACTTATCCTGGCCCTATCTGATGTTTATTCTGAAACATTGGGGCTTTGGCTCCCACTTTCTATCCTGGATAACATCCTTATACACCTCCCCGACGGCCCATATTAGATATGCAAGCTATATGTCTGACCCTCTCTCAGTCCAACGGGGAACCCGTCAGGGATGCCTACACTCCCCACTCCTTTTCGCTCTAGCCATAGAGCCATTGGCACAGTTGATCCGCTCGAACCCTGATATAAAGGGCATCAAATTAGGAGGACATCACCGCAAACTCTGCCTATTTGCGGCGACATCCTCCTATTTCTTTCTGCCCCCCTGATCTCCTCTCCTAACCTCCTTAAAACCTTTGATGAATTTGTGTCTGTTTCAGACCTTGTAGTGGACCCGCAAAAATCAAAAGCACTAAATGTCTCTGTAACCCCATCCCTTTTGTACCAACTTCAACAAGTCCTCCCCTTCTCATGGTACCCATGTAGCATCCCATGCCTAGGCATTCACCTCACACCCGATCCAGTAGCACTATACTCTTTCAATTACCCAGCTATGCTAACACATCTGACACATCTTATGTCCTCCTGGGCAAAGCTGCCCTTAGCATGGATGGGCTGAATTACAGTAGTCAAAATGACCATCCTGCTCAAGATATTATACCTATTTCGAGTTCTCCCAATCACCGTCCCATCGCGTTTTCTTCGGATTTTACAAAGGCGTACCCTCTTATATTTGGGGTAAGTCTAGACCCAGAATTAATAAACATGTTCTATTCTACCCCAAATCCAAGGGATGCGTGGAAGTCCCTGACTTCACAAAATATTATCAGGCAGCACAGATAGCCCAATTGCCCAAATACCACGCCACTCATGAAACTCAGCTATGGGTGTCGCTGGAATTGGTAGACTGTGACCCACTGTCGGTGGCTAACTTATTGTGGCTACATCCGAATGACCGTAGGACTGTTCACAATCCAGTTACCATACACAGTCTCCGCCTGTGGGACAGACTCAAAAAAAATATCAGGACTACAATCCCCACATAACCCACTGTTGTCTTAATTGCACAACCCGGACTTTTATCCGGCCTGGACATCTCCCACCTCATTCCACAGATGGACCACAGCCAACCTCTTCTGAGCCCACTCATTCACCACACCAGATGCCTTCAAAACGTTCACCACTTTGAGTGAAGCTCATGATTTGCCCACCACCGAAATTTTCCGCTACCTACAACTGAAACATTTTTTCACCCCTTGTTTACCAACCATGTCAACGTTTGAATGCACTTGCCATAAGGACACACTAGAAGCTTAAGCTCCAATCTCTATGCCCAATTACTCAATCCCGTGCCATTAGACTCATTTTCATATGTATCTAAATGGGAAAGAGACTTAGGCCTACAGCTTGACCAAAAAGACGGGTCAGACATTTGGGAAGCCATTAAATCCTCCTCTCAAAACATAATCGCACTAGAAACAAATTACAAATTCCTCATGAGGTGGTATTTGGTCCCTGCCCGAATCTCAAAGTTTCTATCCTCATACTCCCCTCTTTGCTTCCGCGGTTGCTCTGAGGTGGGCAACCATCTCCACATCTGGTGGACATGCCCTTTGGTGAAAACCTTTTGAACAGAAATCTTTAACATATTATCCACATTGTTTCATAGCCTATTGGATCCGAACCCGGGCATAGCCCTACTCAATAGAAAACCAGCTGAGTTAACAAAAACCCAATTTAGACTTCTCCTTCAGGTCACCACTGCAGCCAAAAAGACCATAGCAAAGGCTTGGAAAACCCCACATCTCAATATTGCAGAAACCAAAAACAGGATCACCAGAGCTATGATCCATGCTAGAAACAAGGCAGTCATCTTGGACAAAACCTCCAAACATGAGTGGCTATGGAAATCTTGGATGAACCATTTTATCCCCCCAAACTTTGACAAAACATTGTTAACCCCTTAAACTGCTTGCCATTGTACACCTGGAGTTATCTGCTTACTTAACTCCCTCATATTCCTGTAATACCATCATTGACTTCCCCCTGGGACCTCCCTCCTTCTCTCCCTCTTTCTTTTTCTTTCTATCTCCTCTTTGCTCTTTCTTCCTATTATTCCGTCCATTTCCCCTACCTCTTATACTGTTCCTACTTCTTTTGTACATCTCTCCAATTTGTGAGCTCTCTTATTATAACGAATAACCAGCCGCAGGCCCCCTTTGGGCTCAGGTCTGATCACCAGCCCTCCCAGGCTTCCAAAGCACTCCTCTGTACAGCCTTCTTCCCCTGCAGTCACTATATGATTGTTTCGTATTTTGTAAGCTATATCGGAATGGTGGGCTGCGCCCCACTTGGTTTAATGAACTATTCCTTAACTATTGCTGTAATCCCCTTTCTATCCTTCACTAAGGGCTATGAATATTGCCTGAGCCTGTTTTGTTCATGTATGCTTCTTACTTCTGACAATAAAATACTTGAACAAGGAGAAAGAAAGGGTGAACGCATTTCAAATAAAACACTTAATCTCTTTAAAGGAAAAAAACATTGCAGTTTGTCTTTGTGTGAGATGGTGTAGGTGTTGGTGATTGCTTGTGCCTGGCTTGCAGTTCCCCAGACTCAGCAGTACAGGAAAAGTAAAATAGACCATGCCGCTTATTGCGATGACATCAGCAAGTCAAGACTATCATTATAAGGAGGATTGATATGTGCATTATAAAAATGCTTTCCAGTTATCCAACGTGTGCACAGGAAGCAACTATGGGAGAATTCTCTGCAATCATCAGTAATTGGTAGCGTGTGAGAATTAGATAGACGTTAGTTTAAAGCTAGTGTCACATTATGCTTCTTGTCCAGCGGACATTCCCTTCTCAGGCTGACACGACCAAGAAGATTCATGCATGTTATTTGGGTTTTACCCAACTGTACCTTAGGTAATATTACCTTCTAAGTAATTATCTTAGGATCTAGGTGGTAAAGTTCAAAATGTTACAGCTTTTAAGGCAAAGACAATGACAATTATGATGTAATGGTTAATATACACTGCTACTTGTCTTGAATTTATCAATTTTATACTCAAAAACATCATACAAATGATGATATTTATAAAGTGTTTGTGTCTTGTGTTTATTGCAAAGTTGTAATGTCTGAAGGTACAGTATTTTCCTGTTTTTCATTTATAATTTATGTTTTCTTCATGTGGGTTTTTATTATGTTATGTTATATATCGGCATATAGGCAGCATTAATAGTAAAGTGATTGTAAAGCTACAAATGTTTTTATTGAAACAACATGTCATACTTACCTGCTCTGTGTAGTTGTTTTGCACAAAGCAGCCCCAATCCTCTTCTTCTGGGGTCCCAGCCGGCGCTCCTGATTCCTTCCTTCCACTGAGTGCCCCCATATTAAGTCTCTTTCTATGGGGATTCTTGTGTGGGCTTGCTCCTGCTGCAGGAGCCTGCCAGAGACTGTGAACATGCTAAAGAAGTTATTGGAGACTGGGGAAATGCTTATGGAGACATATTGCAGGAGACTAATAGAAATCGCTGAATTAAAATGGCAATAGGGAAACACAGATCAATATTTGCAGCGGTCCCAGGGCCGCACAAAAAGTGCCAAAGGGCCGCATACCACCCCCGGGCCGCAGGTTGGTTACCAGGGCTCTAGACTATCAGGCCTCATACACACGGGCGTTTTTTAACGCCAGCGTTTTTGGGTGTTTTTTGCAGCTCTCCATGTTATTCAATGGGGTTATAAAAACGCCAACGTTTTTGAACAGTAGAGGGCGTCGGCGTTAGTGAGCTGTTTCTAGAATGCGGGACCAGTGCGTTCTGAGGCTGTAGCGTTTTGCCGTTTTGTGGCGCGAATCGGCAAAACGCTCACTAACGTCGTACCGGCGTTAACCAGCGTTTTTTTACACCAACGTTTTTAGGTTGAAAAATAGCAGAGGACTGATGTTTTTTTTTAAATCGCCTATTGACGCCAGTTCGGCTTTATCTAAAATGATTATTTATCTAAAATTCACAATAGCACACCTTTAGAGTCCCCTTGCCCCCCAGGGTCATTTTGTGCATCACTTTGCCAGGGATCTGTAACTGACCATTGATATTCATTATACATTAACATCCTTGAGAGCTTATTGCAAATGTTTGTGTTACTGTACTATTCCCCATTCACAGAGAGAAGTAAAAGGGTCTAGCTAGCCATCTCTGTCAGAATCTCCAAAATTAGAGACCTTTTTTTTCAGTCCCATTACTCCCACTGATCGCCCCCTCTGCATAATGCAGACAATTATTGAGATTAAGCTGCGCAACAATTATGCTCTTTTAAACTCGTGCCAGGACATCAAGCCAAAAGCTGCGGCACAGAGGAAACAGCACGACAGATAGCGAGTGGCACAAGGGGAATTTATGTGTGCTCTCTGCATGTGAAGTAGCCCTGACAGCGGCAAGAGTAAACATAGCGGTGTACTCTCCCAGCACCTTCATAATGTTCTGCAATCTTAAAACCCGAGGACGTGCTAATTAAATGTGAAGCTTAGTTACATTAGACAGAGCCATTAGTTCTGCAAAAAGGATGTTTTGCAGAAGTAGTCTTGCTGAGCAAACAATGCACTCCCAGGGCTAAGTATGAATAGAAACTGTTGAAAGAACTTCACAATAAATAAAAAGGTGCAAAAGGTAGTTCAAATACTGAAACAATGTATCTGAGTCTTAGGCCTCATGCACACAGGGTGTTTTTTTGACTGTTTTACAGCAGCTGTTTTTAGCTGCAGATTTTTTTTTCTGCAGTCAATAAACCCTCCATCATGTTATCCTATGTGTTCATGCACACATAGGCTGTTAATAGCTGTTTTTTAGCAGTGACGTTTTTGAGCTGTAAAAAAAACCCAAGACCAATGGGTTCTGAGAGACGTTTTTCAGCTGTAAAAACATTCAAACGCTTAAAAATGCCAAAAACGCCCAGAAACGCGCAAAAATGCAGCTAAACTTCGTCTTTGGATGTTTTAGATCTATTGCGAAAAAAAATCAAAAACGCTGACCCTTTAAAAACACAAAAAACTTGAAAAAATGCGCAAAAATGCCGGTAATATAACGCTGGTAAAAGCTGAAAAAATCACTGATAAGCTATTGGCGTTTTTAGGACATTTTTTTAATGTCCTGTGTGCATGAAGCCTTACAGTCAATAAACACTTCTTCATGTTATCCTATGTGTTCATGCACACATAGGCTGTTATCAACTGTTTTTAGCAGTGACATTTTTACAGAAGACCAGAGGGTTCTGAGAGACATTTTTCAGCTGTAAAAACGTTCAAACGCTCAAAAACGCGCAAAAACGTTTTTGGACGTTTTAGATCAATTAAGAAAAAAAAAAACACTGGCCCTTTAAAGGCGCAAGAAAACGCAAAAAAAAGTGCAAAAACACTGGTAATGTAACGCTGGTGAAAGCTGAAAAAAATCACTGATAAGCTACTGATGTTTTTAGGACTTTTTTTTAACATCCTGTGTGCATGAAGCCTTAAAGTTCAGAGGTCAGGCTCAGTCTGACAATTACTGCATTGCTAACTGCCTGAGCTTACACACTGTCTACCAGCTTCTGAGTGTGCATAACATTTTCAACATCCCACCATTACAATCAATACTTACATTTATGTGCTAGTGTTCACACAATTTATAATTTTGAGTAACATTTCTTGTTAAAAGTAATTTGTTTATGTGAAATTAATTAGCAGCTAAGGTAATTGACACTAAGAGCGTACCTGCTTAATGTGTAACCAAATTCACCCTCATAATGTCCGAATGTATGAACAGTTCTGTTTGGTTGTTAAAGAATTTAGCAATTTTATTAAATAGCTATATATATATATATATATATATATATATATCTTTTTTTCAGAGAATAGGTGCAAAACCCATCCCCCTCAGTCAACTCCCCGCCCCCACCTCTGTCAACATGTCACCTCTGCACACCCCCCATCCACAGGTTACACCCCCAGCCAGTCCACAATCACCTCTGCACCCCCATCCACAGCTTATCTCTCCCCCCTCCACATTTCACACATTTCACTTCTGCACCCCTGTTTACAGCTCACCCTAATCCACAGCGCTCAATCTCTGCAACCCTCCACCTTTCATCCCTGCACCCCCAGCTCCCCCCAAAACTCTCTAAACGCTGTACAAATCCCCCTGCCCACAGCTCTCACTTTGCACAATCTATAACCCCCCTGCCTCCCAACTCTGACCTCTGTAGAACATCCACAACAACCACTGGGTGTCAAAAATAATTTCAACAAAATTTTATACCAACACAACTTGAATACTTACTGAAAATACATTTTATTTTTACTTCTTTTTCGTTTACATTTTACAGTGCATTTTTTACTAAAAATGTAATTTTCTTATAAAAAAAAGGAGAACCAGAGTGACATAATTGAATTCTGTAGTTTCTTTGAGAACACATAACTGCCTTTGCAGAGATATGTTAGCTAAGTGCCAACTGACAACTTAAATAGAGGCTGCTAGCCATATTGAACTATTAAAATGAAGAACAAATGCCACAAGGTGTCTACAATTACCTTTACTGGCCAGAAATGCCTTCTCTGATCCTGGTTTCCCTTTGTTACTAAGTCCTTAACTTGACTGCGTGGATCTAAACCTTCTGTACGCGCAGTCCGCCTGGCCAGTGAGAGCATCACTGAGGCTCTCCTGAAAAGGAAAACCGAGTTCAGAGGATCACACAGAAAAGGTTTTTTTCGGGCTCTTTATTTTACCTTGTTAGTACGACGTCTCAGATTGACAAGGGGACAGCAGGTGCAAAGGGCTGAAATCCAAAGTCAAGGATATCATGGCCATAATAAAGTAAAACAAAGATCACAGAAACACATAAAAAACGTGATGAGTTGGGTCATCTTCTCTTAGGTAGGGCACATTTCAAATGACTGATATGTTCACTTTAAGCTGTTGAAATGTGCAACAGGTACAAAACTGGCCCTGCTGGCACAATTACATAGTTAGGCAGGTTGAAAAAAGACACAAGTCCATCTAGTTTAACCGAGAAAAATATACAGTATTTCCCAAAAGTGAGTACACCCCTTACATTTTTGTAAATATTTTATTATATTGTTTCATGTGACAACACTGAAGAAATTACACTTTGTAAAGTAGTGAGTGTACAGCTTGTATAACAGTGTAAATTTTCTCAAACACAGTCATTAATGTCTTAACCGCTGGCAACCAAAGTGAGTACACCCCTAAGTGAAAATGTCCAAATTGGGCCCAAAGTGTCAATATTTTGTGTGGCCACCATTATTTTCCAGCACTGCCTTAACCTTCCTGGGCATGGAGTTCACCAGAGCTTTACAGGTTGCCACTTGAGTACTCTTCCACTTTTCCATGACGACATCACAGAGCTGATGGATGTTGGAGACCTTGCGCTCCTCCACCTCCTGTTTGAGGAAGCCCCACAGATGCTCAATAGGGTTTAGGTCTGGAGACATGCTTGGCCATTCCATCACCTTTACCCTCAGCTTCTTTTGCAACCCAGTCTGCGAAGGGAGGGGATCATGCTCTGCTTCAGTATGTCACAGTACATGTTGGCATTCATGGTTCCCGAAATGCACTGTAGCTCCCCATTGGTGACAGCACTCATGCAGCCCCAGACCTTTTATTACCACCGGTGTGTTTTATAACTGTGAAACCCGGGTTAAACC
>BLSH010276232.1:1040850-1054068 GCA_018402905.1 Glandirana rugosa | reverse complement strand
ATAATACCATGGGGGTATTAAATAACATGGTTGGTGATGCATTAAAGCTGTAGTGGTGTTACAGAGCTGTACAATTTTCATGGCAAGTCTCAGTGACAGCATACAGCGTCAGCACATCATTTGCTGTGAAATTGATTTTTTTCTTTTACAATTAGCTTGGCTTACATACAGATGAATGGTTGTGTAAAATGGACCAGGATAGCACAACATTTTTATTGAGGGAGAATTGACTTAAATATACTGAAGCAAAATAGTGCAGGCAGGTACGGTATATTGCTACAAAAATTTAGAGACCAAAGATAAAACAACAGTGTAAAATTACCAGCACTAGGAACATTTTCAATAACAAGGCTAGGCCCAAATGTACAAATGACAAAGAGCACAAGCTGGGGCTTTACTCCAAGAGATAAAATGCTAAAGAGGATACACAAGAGTAAAATTGGCCAGCAGCAGGACAGTTTGATTCACCCTAGGTTCACACCTATGCATTTTTTACTGCGTTTTGCAGTTTGCAGAAATGCACTACAGTCCATTTAACATGGTTTCCTATGGATGTAGTTTTGCGGCGTTGCATTTTTTGGAAAGGGTCGGGGACTTTTCTTCTCACTGCAGTTTGCATTTTGTATGCAATAGAATTCAATGGAGCTGCACCAGAAACGCAAGTGTTGTTTTTTTGATACATTTTTACCACGATTTTGCTGCGATTCGCATTTTGCATTTTTAAGCCAGCCTAGTAATAAATTCCCTCCCCCCCAAAAAAACCTGCAAATTGCGGCAAAATTGCGGTAAAAATGTGGTAAAATGCTGTAAAAAAACAGGAAAAAAACGCAGAAAGCGCAGCCACATAGGTGTGAACCTAGACTTAGGGATAACTGCCCAAAGTTTACTAGAGACAAAGCATAATAAAGGAACTATTAGACTGCTGATGATACAGTAGTGTTAAATTAGTCAGCAGCAACACAATTATCATGCGCAAGATGAGGCCCAAATTTATTAGAGATAAGGAGAACAGACCAAGGTTTAACTATAAAAAAAAGAAAATAAGGATAATGCAGAGGATACAACAGTAAAAAACTGTAAAAAGAAAAAGGTCAGCAGCAGGACAGTTTTATTCAGGGATAATAACATTTATGTTATCTATGGGGTAGTGGGTGTGTTGAATGTGAGTGGTATACTGTAATGTGAGGTGGTTTAGGTGCACATTGTTCTCCCCCTTTTGTTTTTCTTTCAAAAGATGCACCGGCTTTAAGTAAACAAAAGGCAGCATAAAATAGGAACAGGAAATTAAAAAAACTCCATAAAAGAAATGAAAACCCCAAAATAAAAGTGCACTACTTTTTAAAGGGATGAATTTCAAGGATGGCACAGCAGCTAAAAGTGACTGTTGACCACAAAATAAAATAAAAGACAAAAAAGACCCCCAATAATAAGAGCAACAAAAAGCAAAAGGTGTCCCCAAAATCAGAGTCAAGATAAAATATCCTAAATGACCCTAATCTTGTCCTATGCAGTTTGTCTGCTTTCTTTACAAGAGCTTCTCATACAATTACATCACTGTGGCTTCTCTGTACTTCCTTAGTACAGTTGTCTATTGAAATTGTCCCCGAAGTCGCCAAAAGTAGTGCAGGAACTACTTTTGGGAATCAGACGGTGCGGTTGCTGACAATAGGCAGTGATTTGACATGTCAAATCGGCCCGATGTGAAAGTGGGCTTAACCACTTAAGGACCGAGCCTCTTTTTGAGGTTTGGTGTTTACAAGTTAAAATAATTTTTTTTTGGCTATAAAAATGCTTAGAGCCCCCAAACATTATATATATAGTTTTTTCTAACACCCTAGAGAATAAAATGGTGGTTGTTGCAATACTTTATATCACACCATATTTGCGTAGCAGTCTTACAAGCACGATTTTTTGGAAGAAATACACTTTGAATTAGAATTAGAAAGACAACAGTAAAGTTAGCCCAATTTTTTTCTATATTGTGAAAGATAATGTTACTTCGAGTAAATTGATACCCAACATGTCATGTTTCAAAATTGCTCTCGCTTGTGGAATTGCGACATACGTTGGCACTTAAAAATCTCCATCTGCAATATTTAAAAATGTATACAGGTTACCAGTTTTGAGTTACAGAGGTCTAGTGCTAGAATTATTGCTCTCGCTCTAACGATCGCGGCGATACCTCACATGTGTGGTTTAAACACCGTTTTCATATGCGGGCGCGACTTCCGTATGCGTTCGCTTCTGCGCACGAGCTCGGCGGGACGGGGCACTTTAAATTTTTTTTTCGTATTTATTTTACTTTATATTTTTTATTTTTACACCATCAATTTAAAAAAAAAAAAATTGGGTCACTTTTATTCCTATTACAAGGAATGTAAACATTCCTTGTAATAGAAAAAAGCATGCCTTTTAAATATGAGATCTGGGGTCAGAAGACCTCAGATCTCATATTTACACTAAAATGCAATAAAATTAAATTAAATGTCATTTGTAAAAAAAAATTTCTCCTTTAAGAGCATTGGGCGGAGGTGACGTTTGACGTCGCTTCCGCCCTTCAATGCTATAGAGCCGAGTGGGCGCCATCTTCCACTCACTCGGCATCCAGGCATTGTGACAAGAGGACCAGTCCAGTCCGGTATGTGGCGGAGACGATGGCAAAGTGGCGGCGGGGGCACCTCTCCCGCCTCCGATAAAAGTGATCTTGCGGCAAATCCGCTGCAGAGACCCCTTTTATCTGAAAGCCGGCCGGCCGCTGTTTTAGAAATAACGGGGTTATGGTAGCTGTCTGCTACCATACCAACGGTATTTCACGTCAAAGTACCGACGTATAACAACGGCGGGCGGTCCAGAAGTGGTTAAAGTCGTATTATAATCTACATTTTGGTAATTTGGATATTGATACTGAATGTTCATTATTATTTATTTTATTACAGGTCCTTATAAAGTGCTGTCAGTTTACACAGCACTTTACATACATTTTATTATATATTCCCATCAGTCTCTGCCCTCAAGGAGCTTACACTCTAAGGTCCCTAACTCACATTCATACATACTCATACTAGGGCTAATTTAGAAAGGAGCCAATTAACCTACCAGCATTTGACATGTGCAATTTGTTTTGTTCCGCATTCGCTTTTCATCGAAACTGTGTTATTGTTCCTAGTGTATCAAATCTGTTCACCTGTATAATCTCCTGTGGATGCGGACATTCCGCGAAACATGTAGAGAACTACAGGCTCACCCTCTACAGTGAGGTCAACAGATTACTGTAATCACTTTCTGGGAACCATATTTTTAATTCTGTAATGTACTAAAGATATTTGTTGTTTGTACAAATTTGTAATAAATATTTTTGTTTTTAATCAAATAAATATGTATCTGTGAGTCGGTACCATTAAAATCCCACAACCCCAATTAATTGTTTCCTTGTTCCATTTAAACCATAGGTAGGTATTGGAATTTCCTTTCAAATTTGGCTGTTAGTGAACGTAATGAATTATTATAGTTTATTATTATTACTATTTATTAATAATACATAATCATAAAAACTATAATAATAGTTATAAACTATTCAGTTAGTTAGGTATTGGAATTTCCTTTCACATTTGTCTGCCTTTTAGTGAATTCATTTTTGCTAAATTCCCGAATTACCAATAATAACAAATACCGCATTTATACGAATAGAACAAACCAAATTCAAATGTTTCCGAATTCACGGATTACCAAAAATAACGAACACCGCATCTATACGAGTGGAACAAACCAAATTCAATTTTTTCCGAATTCCAGAATTATCGATAATAATGAATACCGCATCTATACGAATGGAACAAACCGAATACTAATGTTTACGAATTTACAAATTTATTTGAAATAATGAATTTTGATCTTAACAAATGATTATTGTTATAGTTATTAGTATTATTATTATTTATTAATAACAAAAATAATAATAATAAAGACTATAATAATAGTTATAAACTATTAAACTAGTTAGGTATTGGAATTTCCTTTCAAATTTGTCTGCCTGTTAGTGAATGAAGTTTTCTGACTTCCCGAATTAACGATAATAATGAATACCGCATCTACAAGAATGGAACAAACCGAATTGGTATTTTTCCGAATTCCCCATAACGAATACCGCATCTATACGAATGGAACAAACCAAATTCAAATGTTTCCAAATTTACGAATTTATTCAAAATAATGAATTTCGTTCATAACGAAAAATCTGAAAAATGGAAAAAACTAATAAAAAAAACGAACACGGAAAAAAAACCCAAAAATGAAAACAACATGTCTAACCAGCATGTCTTTGGAGTGAGGGAGGAAACCCACACAGACAGAACATGCAAACTCCAGGCAGGTAGTGCCGTGGGTGGGATTTGAACCAACAACTCCGGTAATACTGGGTGGAAGTGCCAACCACTTAACCATGGTAGGGGAGGGGTGATGCTGCTTAATCCAGGGGCCACTTTACAATGTTTATTAAAAGATAAGGTTTACCTGAAACATCTATCAGTGTTATTACAGCCTTTTACAAAATAAACAACTTTAGTTTTTGATATGAGCAGCAATATTATGCATTTTTATATTAGAGATGTTACAAAAATCCACCTGTGTCATAAAATTATTACTTAAATGTGCTAAACATTCTGGCGTTACACAGCAAATACAACGCCAGAATTATTTATATACAAGCTTTTATATTAAATAACTTATTTTAATGTTTACTAAACCTTTGGGCTGCGTGTAAATGATGGCAATTTGATGCATTTGCTGTACAGAATGTACTGGCACAGACGAATTCCGATTAGAGTAAAACACCTAGATCATCTGAAGGATAATTATTAATGGTAATCTAGTATATAGATCAGTTTTTATAGCTGGATGGGGACACGATCATTTAATCAGAGAGACAGAAGGATTTTCTTGAAGTATGGACACTACAGCTCATTTGAATGTACCACTGAATGGTCCCTAGATGCGAGCGTGTCTAATTGATTGAAAACTCTACCTGTAACATCGCTCTTACTTCCAAAGTCACTTCACTGCAATATTGTCATATGCAAAGATCCTATTAACCTTATCACATAAGGTGCAAACCAGCCATGGTGCCTCACTAGAAATGTGACATTAAAGAAGTCTTGTTTCTTTTTTTATTACAGCGTTCTGTTCACCTCCCACGCATAGACGCAAATGCAAACGCGAGCATTGGATGCGCACATGTGTGTAAACAGCAATTGTGCAACATGTGAGGTCTAATTCTAAAATGATCAAACTAAAACCCTAGAAACCCTACCAAGAGCTACCCAGTGCGCTCAAAAATATCTGTCGCGCGCAATAGTACAAGCAAAAAAAAAATAATAATTTTCCCATTTTGCTGCTAAGGTTGATATATAAAGTCTCTAACGTGACATAAAAACTTTAAATTGAAGACTTTTAAAGCATCGCTCATGGACAACTTGGACAGTTTTCCACACAATTTCGATCTTGGCATGTTTGGTATCTATTTACTCGATGCAATTCCATGTTTTATATTTTACAAATATAACTGAGTAATATATTGCATATGTTAGTATTTTTCCTAACAATATATATTTGATTAATAACTGTGCAAATATCGTGGGGGCATAAAAATTGCAAATGTCACCATTTTATGCTACAGGGACACCTTTAGAAAATATATAACTATTTAGTGGTTATGTAAAGGAAATTGGTAAATTCTGTATAAAATTGTATTCTATTTTGTATGCTTTGCTTATATTATGCACACTGCACTCATTGTGCACATGGCATTAATAATGTTTTCATTCCTTCAAGTCCTGATTAGAAATTAGCCTGCCTATGTTACGCCCCTTGTTACCATAAAAGTACAATTGTGATACTAATGCGATACCTACGTAATCATGTGTATAAAAAACTTAAATTGCGTCAAATAAAGAGAACATTTATTTGGAAAGATGTGGAGTGTATTTTTTGTGTCTGTTCCCTAATGCAGTAGTTATTAAAGGGGTTGTAAACCCTCGGGGTTTTCCACCTTAAGAGCTAGTTTACACTTGCTTCAAAACAAGGCTTCAGACACGCTTTGTTAAAGCTCTCTGAAAGCCAGTCAAAGCTCCTGTCACTAAATAAAATGGTTAGCTTACAGTCCTGTTTACACCTGCTTTTGCTTGGTGCTTCAGTGGGGCTTCAATGAGGCTTCG
The DNA here is from genome assembly GCA_018402905.1 of Glandirana rugosa. Taxonomy (NCBI): domain Eukaryota; kingdom Metazoa; phylum Chordata; class Amphibia; order Anura; family Ranidae; genus Glandirana; species Glandirana rugosa. The sequence goes on along the minus strand of BLSH010276232.1, from coordinate 1,047,859 downwards.
GTGGGGCTTTGATGAGGCTTTGGTGAGGCTTTGTGGGGCTTCGATGAGGTTTCGGTGGGACTTCAGTGGGGCTTCAAGCGAGCTTTGCAATAGACTTCTGCGGATGCTTTGAAGCACAACTAAAGTGACATGGGGTATCATTTTTGAAGCAAAGCAAAAGCAGGTGTAAACAGAACTGTAAGCTAACCATTTTATTTAGTGACGAGGCTTTGACTAGCGCCCTCAAAGCATGTCTGAAGCCTTGTTTTGAAGCAAGCGTAAACGATCCCTAATGCATTCTATGCAGTAAGGTGAAAAAACTCCTTTAGTGTAGCAGCCCCCCAGAGCCCCCTTTTACTTACCTGAACCCAGTCTTTCTAGCGCCGGGGTCAAGCACAACCGCTCAAGCCGCTGTCTCAGGTCCTGATTGGATAGATTGATAGCAGCACAGCCATTGGCTCCCACTGCTGTCAATCAAATCCAATGGCGCAGGAGTCTGGGCCGAGTCCTGCTGTCTGTGTCAATGGACGCAGTAGCAGGACTAGGGAGCGCGCCTGTACGAGTGTCCCCAGGGAAGTGCATCTCTGAGGGGGCACTCGATGCAGGGAGGAGCCAGAGCACCGCAGAGGGACCCCAGAAGAGGAGGATCGGGGCCACTGTGTGCAAAACCCTTGCATAAAGGAGGTAAGTATAACATGTTTGTTATTAAAAAAAAAAAAAACACTAATCAATATGAGGACAGGCCCAGGGAATTTGGTCACAGTTGATGGCAAGATGAATGCAGAATGTTATCAAAAAATACTGGAGGAGCATTTGCATTCATCAGCCAGGAAGCTGTGCATGGGACGTACTTGGACATTCCAACATGACAATGATCCAAAACACAAGGCCAAGTCGACCTGTCATTGGCTACAGCAGAATAAAGTGAAGGTTCTGGAGTGGCCATCTCAGTCTCCTGACCTCAATATCATTGAGCCACTCTGGGGAGATCTCAAACATGCAGTTCATGCAAGACAGCCCAAGAATTTCCAGGAACCGGAGGCTTTTTACCAAGAGGAATGGGCAGCTTTACCATCTGAGAAGATAAAGAGCCTCATCCACAAATACCACAAAAGACTTCAAGCTGTCAATGATGTTAAAGGGGGCAATGCACAGTATTAAGAACTGGGGTATGTAAACTTTTGATCAGAGTCATTTGGGTAGTTTCTGTTGTCATTATGATTTAAAAAGAGTAAACACAGTTGATTGATAATAAATGGCTTCAGCCAAACACTAAGCATGAGCGAAAGAAATGTTTTTGTGCTATCATTCATATTCTCTGAAAAATGGCCAAGAAATCATAAATTATGCCAGGGTATGTAAACTTATGAGCACAACTGTATATAAAACCCAATCATTACAATGCCATTGAAGCTTATAAATGTTAAAGCTGAACTCCAAGAAACCTAAAAATTCTCCCTTGTAGTTGGGCTGCACTCACACTGCAGAGTTATCATTTCAACACATATTACACAGGCATGGAGGGGAACTGGAGAAAGTGCAGAGAAGGGCAACCAAACTAATAAGAGGCATGGAGAAGCTCAGCTATGAGGAAAGATTAGAGGAGCTGAATTTATTCTCTCTTGAGAAGAGGAGATTAAGGGGGGAAAAGGATCAACATGTACAAATACATAAGAGGTCCATTTAGTGAACTTGGTGTTGAGTTATTCACTTTAAGGTCATCACAAAGGACAAGGAGGCACTCTTTACGTCTAGAGGAAAAAAAATGTAATCTCCAAATACGGAAAGGTTTCTTCACAGTTAGAGCTGTGAAAATGTGGAATAGACTCCCCCCAGAGGTTGTTTTGGTCAGCACGGTAGATTGCTTTAAAAAAAGGCCTGAATTATTCTTTCCTTAATGTAAATAATATAGCTGGGTACTAACATTTTTAGGTAAAGTTGATCCAGTGAAAATGACTAAATATGTAACTATGTATGTAACTATGTAGACAGGAAGTAGCTGTAAAGAAGGTGCAGGAGGTGGGCAGCACTAAGATGCAACAAAGCATGAACAAAGCAAAAAGGCTGGATTTAGAAGAGCATCCAAATCCGCGACTCCTCTGAAGAGTAATCTGTATTCAGGTTGTCTGTTTTAACTAGGGTTGCGCTGCTACCGATACTGGTATTGGCATTGGTGCCGATACTGAGTATTTTTACGAGTACTCCTACTCCTGAAAATGCTCTGATACCTGAAACGATATCTATGCGGTGCATACAAAATGAATAAGCTCAAATCACACTACAAAGAATCACATGCGATTTGAACAGGAATGTGGTGTGATACCTGTCCAAATCGCATGTAGTTTTCTGCAACGCTCTTGTATGAACCCAGGCTTGTTGTAGTGATTCACACAGTGGGTTCACACAGGAGCGGTGAGGAAAACTGCCTACGATCCTGACAGGAATAGCACTGCTTTCCTCACATGTGATTCTTTACATTGCAATTTGAGCTCATTCATTTTGTAGGGGCTCAAATCGCACCGCAAAGGTATCGGTACTCGATATCGACGAGCACTTCACCTAAAGTATTGATACTTGTACTCGCCAGTAAAAAACGCTATCAATGTAACCCTAGTTCTAAGCCCATTGCTGCCAATGAGCACACCCCAGCTGCATGCACTGCGGTTGCGAGGCATTTCCTGCGCTTTTCTTCTTGAATGGTCCGTGACATATTGGACAGCTTTTGCCGCAGGCATGACTAAAGCGGGAGAAGATTACAACATAAGTGTGCCGTTTCATTGACTTTAAAGCAGAGCTCCACCCAAAAGGGTGCATGCCCAGTGGGCAGGCGGCGGAGAAGCGGAAAGTTACACAGCCGGCTGCCCACAGTTAGGATTCCAGCTAGCCGGGAGGCTAGTGAAGAACTAGCCCGGGTGAGGATGGTGCTGGATCGTTGGATAGGTAGGTGTCCATTTATTAAAGGTCAGCAGCTGCAGGATTTGTAGCTGCTGACTTTTAACTTTTTTTACAGACTGGACAACCGCTTTAACGCCCTATTCACATCTTGCACAGTGGAAGGCAATCTTACCGAGCGCTTTTTTTTTTACATTTTCATGTGTCCTGTATAGGGCAGCCCATTCATTTAAATGAATGCAAAACGAGCGTCTGCTAACTGTGTTTGGGGTGCCATTAACAATGAATGGCACAGCAAGTATAACGTGCTTCCGTAGCATGCTTTTCATGCGTTTCCAAAATGTGTGCAAAAAATGAGCATCCTGGAAACGTGTAGGTGTGAGTGCAGCCTTAGGTCCCTTTCACAATTGTGCGATGCAATTTTACCACAATTTTGCCGCAATTTTTGCCACAACTTTGCTGCGATTTTACAGCAATTTTGACACGATTTCAGTACGACTTTAGTCCGACTTTGTTGCAACTTTGGCTCAATGAAAACATATTACAAAGTTGTACAGAAGTAGTACAGAAATCGCATCTATATTCAGGTGCGATTTGCATGCGACTTTGAGGGTTTAACATTGAAGTCTATGGACCTCAAGTTGCATCAAAGTTGAACCAAAGTAATGCAGGGACTACTTTGAAGTCGTACAGATATGAATGGTACTTATTGGAAATCATGGGGAAAGACTTGTCATTGGACTTTGCAGTCCCAAGTCGCCAGACAAGTCACATAAGTGTGAAAGGGGTCTTAGGTTTACATATATTATGATACATTTTTTTAATAACAGTGCAAAGAGTAAAGCTCTAAATACTAAGCACAGTATGCCATAGCGACCAATCAGAATTCAGATGAATGCTATGGATAGTGGGCCTGGCTGTATATCTTTTTCTGTACGCTATTTGCCCATAATACAATATTTAGGTATATGCCAGGCGCACATGTACTCAGGGCTAGATGTAAGACAGTGAAGAGGTTAACGTGTTACAAAGAGACAAAGCATTTGCCATTAACATTAACACCAAAGACAATATTCCAAACAATAAGTCATTTAGAAAGGCAACACAGCTAATTAAAACCGCACACAGATGAAAACTATACATTGTTTATGTGGCTTTTATCACTGCAAATGAACTCATGTATCTATAAAACGCTCTGTAAAGTCTACACTGACGTGCCACTAAACTCTGGGTTAGGTTTTAAAAATTCTATTCAATTATTTTAAACCAGCCTCCCCAAAATTTCCTTTTTCTATTCTTTTTTTTTTTTGGCTGCTGTTAGAGGGTGGTTACCAGTGGCAGCTGGTGGTTTTTTTTTTTTGGAGGGGGTGGCAAACAACCAACCCCCCCCCCCCCCCAGTAGGCTGACTTCACTTAACCAGCACCACCACCCCCGCCTGCTCGCTGTCTGCCCGGCATATCTTGGGTGCAGGTGACGGGCTGCGGGTCAGGCAACAGGTGGGTGGCATGCTGTGGGTCTGCCAGCGGATGTCAGGCAGCAGCTCCTGTGTCCTCTCCTAGATCACGGCAGCTTCCACCGTGCGTCTCCTCCTGCTAGGCGTCCAATAGGATCACCTGTCCTTTCAGCCAATCAGGTAACGGGTCTCAGACCCGCTTTCTGATTGGCCGGGAGGAGAATCAATATGGCAATAACAAATATTCATTCGTTATTGTCACACAACTGAGTGGGCTTCGGGTGCTCTGTGCCCCAATCCCACCCTTTTTTGAAGCATATTAGAGCCTCTGGCTCTAATCACATGCTTCAAAAAAACATCCCCCATTGGAATCCATGAGCCCGGCATCATAGATCAGGGGGTCAGACAATGGATAGGGGGCCCCTACTGCACGGGCCTCCATTGGTGGCTACGCTCATTCTCCATGGTCCCACTGTGTGTAGGAATGTAGCCAACCTTTCTTGCCCACTCCCAAGATGGACTACAAAGTCGGATGCAGTGTGAACGGGGGGCTGAATTACAAAGTGACTTACAGTATCTCACAAAAGTGAGTACACCCCTCACATTTTTGTAAATATTTTATTCTATCTTTTCATGTGACAACACTGAATAAATGACACTTTGCTACAATGTAAAGTAGTGAGTGCACAGCTTGTATAACAGTGTAAATTTGCTGTACCCTCAAAATAACTCAACACACAGCCATTAATGTCTAAACCACTGGCAACAGTGAAAATGTCCAAATTGGGCCCAATTAGCCATTTTCCCTCCCCGGTGTCATGTGATTCATTAGTGTTACAAGGTTTGAATAGGGAGCAGGTGTGTTAAATTTGGTGTTATCTCTCTCACTCTCTCATACTGGCCACTGGAAGTTCAACATGGCACCTCATGGCAAAGAACTCTCTTAGGATCTGAAAAAAAAGAATTGTTGCTCTACATAAAGATGACCTAGGCTATAAGAGGATTGTCAAGGCCCTGAAACTGAGCTGCAGCGCAGTATAACAGTGTAAATTTGCTGTCCCCTCAAAATTACTCAACACACAGCCTTTAATGGCTAAACTGCTGGCAACCAAAGTGAGTACACCCCTAAGTGAAAATGTCCAAATTGGGCCCAAAGTGTCAATATTTTGTGTGGCCACCATTATTTTCCAGCACTGCCTTAATCCTCTTGGGCATGGTTCCATTCCTTTGTTTTCTATTCTATTTTGTTCTCTTTGGAAATTGGAAAACTATTCATATTCAAGGATATTTCGAATTCGAATTTGAAAACTATTGGAATTTGAAAACTTTTCAAATTCGAATTTGAAAACTATTTGAATTCTAAAAGTATTCGAAAATTATTTGTATTTGAATTTCATCCAAATTTTCTTTTTCATTATTTCGGATTCGTTTAAATTCAGTACTATTGTAATTTGTACAATTGTTTTTACAATAAAATATTGTAAAAATTAAATTTCGTCCGAATTTTAATTCAGAACAAAATTAACCGCACATGTCTAACTCCCACCCCCATGCTTGACTGTAGGCAAGACACACTTGTCTTTGTACTCCTCACCTGGTTGCCGCCACACACGCTTGAGACCTCTGAACCAAATAAGTTTATCTTGGTCACATCAGACCATCGGACATGGTACCAGTAATACATGTCCTTAGTCTGCTTGTCTTTAGCAAACTGATTGCAGGCTTTCTTGTGCATCGTCTTTAGAAAATACTTCCTTCTGGGACGACAGCCATGCAGACCAATTTGATGCAGTGTGCGGCCTATGGTCTGAGCACTGACAGGCTGATCCCCCCACCCCTTCAACCTCTGCAGCAATGCTGGCAGCACTCATACATCTATTTCCCAAAGACAACCTCTGGATATGACGCTGAGCACGTGCACTCAACTTTTTTGGTCGACCATGGCAAGGCCTGTTCTGAGTGGAACCTGTTCTGTTAAACCACTGTATGGTCTTGGCCACCGTGCTACAGCTCAGTTTCAGGATCTTGGCAATCTTCTTATAGCCTAGGCCATCTTTATGTAGAGCAACAATTCTTTTTTTCAGATCCTCAGAGAGTTCTTTTCCATGAGGTGCCATGTTGAAATTCCAGTGACCAGTATGAGAGAGTGATAACACCAAATTTAACACACCTGCTCCCTATTCACACCCGAGACCTTGTAACACTAACGAGTCACATGACACTGGGGAGGGAAAATGGCTAATTGGGCCCAGTTTGAACATTTTCACTGTTGAGGGGACAGCAAATTTACACTGTTATACAAGCTGTACACTCACTATTTTACATTGTAGCAAAGTGTCATTTCTTCAGTGTTGTCACATGAAAAGATATAATAAAATATTTACAAAAATGTGAGGGGTGTACTCACTTTTGTGAGATACTGTATGTAGGGATTGTACATGCTATATATACACAATATATATATTGTACAGCTTCCCCATGCCCGGCCTTGTGCATCTCCCCCCTTGTCCTCCTCTACCCCCTCACCTGTTGCAGCTTCCCCATTCTCCCCCTCATCTTGTGCACCCCTGACACCCCCCTCACCCTATCCTTCCCCTTCACCTTGTGCAACCTCCCCCTGCCTTGTACACCCCATTCTCCCTATCTTGTGCATCCCTTCACCTTGTTCACCCCCCCCCCCCCTT
>BLSH010276232.1:1021608-1032499 GCA_018402905.1 Glandirana rugosa | reverse complement strand
ATAATAAAGAAATAGTGATCAAACACCACCAAAAGAAAGCTCTATTTGTGGGAAATAAAGGACATGAATTTTTTTTGGGTACAACGTCGCACGTCCACGCAATTGTCAGTTAAAGCGACACAGTGCCCTATCGCAAAAAATGGCCTGGTCATTAAGGGGTAAATCCTTCCGGTCCTTAAGTGGTTAAAAACGCATCTGATTCGCATATATGTGAACCAAGCCTAATAGAGGGGAAATCTCCCAATGGGGACACTGGTTCCGGTGACCCTGGAGACACACCATGCTTCCATCACATTAGAAGGATTTCCTCTCACTTCCTGTTTTGGCTGTGGGACAGGAAGTGAAGAGCAATCTCCCCAATGGGACCCAGATGGCAAAAAATAAAGAAATAATAGACTATAACCCTCTCATTACTTTATCCAAAAAAAAAGGACATCTCTTGTTCCCATCTAAGAGCACCCTGGTGTTTTCTCCGCTCATCATTTACAGTAGTTGTGATCAAATTAGCCCTTTTTTGTTAGTCATAAAAAAAATCACAATGGCTGTTTTATGCATACATTGAGCAATATGCTGGAAATCATATATACAAGAGAATTGTTGAATCTTTCCAAATTTTCACAAGCTGCATCTTTATCTGCTTTCACAATCTCAATGTAATTATTTGATTTATAAAGAATTAAATGTCCAGATAAGGATGATGTCCCTTTAATCCAGTGGTTCTCAACTCCGGTCCTACAGGCCAGATTTTAAGTATAAGGGTCCTTTCACACATACGGACCGTTCATTTCATCCGTTCAGTCACGTCAAAACGGATGAAGTATCCATCAGTTTTTCATCCATTTTTCATCAGTGCTCATCAGTTTTTCATCAGTTTTTTCATCAGTTTACATCAGTTTTTCATCAGTTTTTTCATCCGTGGTCATCAGTTTTTCATCAGTTTTTTTTTTACATTCACTACCAATGCAAAAACGGATGAAAAACTGACCGTTCATCAGTTTACATCCGTTTTTCATCCGATCCGTTTTTTTGACGGATGAAAAATAGGACTTTCATCCGTTCAAAAAAACAGATGCCGACGGAAGCGGATGAAAACTGATGAAAATAGCTGATCATCAGTTGTCATCAGTTTTTCCATAGAGATGCATTGATGTCCGTTTTTCATCAGTCAACGGATGGATGAAAAACGGACAAACGGCCCGTATGTGTGAAAGGGGCCTTACCTTGGGGAGATGCAGACTAGAATACTGCAATCACTGAGCAGCAAATTATATCACCTGTGATGTATTTCAGTTATCCTGCAAACCTGGCCTGTTGGGGGGTCCCGAGGACCGGAGTTGAGAACCACTGCTTTAATCCTTTAGCACAGCGGCTCTCAACTCCTGTCCTTGGGACCCACTAACAGGCCAGGTTTGCAGGATAACTGAAATACATCACAGGTGATATAATTTGCTGCTCAGTGATTGCAGTTTTCTAGTCTGCATCTCCCCAAGGTAATACTTAAAATCTGGCCTGTTGGTGGGTCCCGAGGACAGGAGTTGAGAACCACGGCTTTAGCAGGAAACTCTCCCATCCACCATATGAATTCAGTGCTTACACTTGGGGCTCCATTACCAGCTGCTGACGACCTTCAGCAAGCCATTTTGCATTCCGTACTTGGATAAACACCTCATTTGTCCATAAACATTCTGCTATCGCCCTTGTTGGAATGTTGAATTGCTTTCGGAATGATCAAACTCTAGGTAATGGAAAAGAGATGTTATCTTAATTGCAGGGAGAAAAATCAGATGACTTATAGCAAATGTCATGCCTACGCAGACTCGTATAATTGGTGCAATTGGGATTTACCAATCTGGAGTCAATAAGTATGGCTTATAATAAGTTCATTAAACTTTGTCTGTGGACAATTACTGTTTGATAGAGCGTTCTCCTGCTGGAATTGTCACCAGGCATATGCGCATCACAATAATACTTGGAACCGGCTGATGGCCAATTATAGATCGGCATTCAAAGCTCCGCATCCAGTGCAATAAACATGTGTTTACCTTCCACTATATGTCATCCACCTCTCATCTATGTATTGTATTCCGATCAGCAATTCTTGGGAATATGCTGGATGGGGGGGGTCATTAAAGACTGGTACATCCCTTTAAGAACGTGAAACCACTTGTAAATAATAAGATGACAGCTCAGCGTGCATAACAACCATATGAATTCAGCATGATGTCATTGGGATGTGCCAATAAAACAAATAAAATGACAATAATGCCTATTGTTATTTTTTTAAATTCTATTCTAATAGTTCTATTAAGCATCCCTGTAGAGGAACTAATGTTATACAGAATAGTAGGCAATTTTCTATAGCCTGTAATGCATTTGAAACATCTCTTGTGTCAAAGGGAACTGTTAGCCTTAATGTTTCTTCAATACATAGGTGAATGAGATTAATGTAATGTAAACCGTTTTATTAATGTGTCTTAATATATTGCAAAACTTGTTCCTCTGAATAATGAGTAATTATCTGTGCAGCCTGCTTGATCCTCTTATCTCAGTGTTGATTGAAGACAATAGACTAAAAATAATAATGATAGATATACAGTAGGTGAAGTGTGAGTTTTAAAGATTGATCTCCTTCAAAGCATAGGTCAAGGCAAAAAAAAAAATATTTTGTACATTTCTGCAATGCATTAAGATTTCACAATGTTCTATCCCTTTCATATAAAAACAGAAACAAAATGTAATATATTTCAGCTTAGGTACTTCAGCCCCGGAAAGGATTTACCCCCTTCCTGACCAGAGCACTTTTTGTGATATGGCACTGCGCCACTATAACTGGCAATCTCGCGGTCGTGCAACATTGCCCCCAAACAAAATTTGTTCTTTTTTTCCCCCCACAAATAGAGCTTTCTTTTGGTGGTACTTGATAACCTCTGCGGTTCTTATTTTTTGCGCTATAAACAAAAATCAGTACTATAAATAGGCACTGATTACTGTATAAATGTCACTGGCAGGTAAGGGGGTAAACACTAGGGGGCGATCAAAGAGTTAAATGTGTTCCCTGTCAGTGTGTTCTAACTGTCTGGGGGTTGGGCTGACTGGGGGAGGAGAGAGATCGTTGCTCCCATATACTCCCATATACTGGAAACATAGATCACTCTCCTCTCCCCGGTCAGAATGGGGCTTGTTTACATACACAGATCCACTTTCTGTCACTGTGGCGGAGCGATCACGGGTGACTGGCGGACATCGAGTCCACCCCACCCGCTGATTGGCTCCCCTGCTAGCCAGTGAGCGATCGTGCCTCCAGTGGCACGTGTGCGCTCACAACATGCACGCCTGCTGGTGACGGCGATTCATGCAGTGGAGCCATGCTGCCACGGTCAATCCATGGTGGCCGGAAAGCGGTTAAAAGGATATTAAATGCTACTTGTTTTTTTTTTCATTAAAATAAAGAAGATGTTATACTTACTTATACAATGGTATTGCACAGAGCGGTCCAGCACTTCCACGTCACACCAGTGCTCTCCCCTCCTTTTTCTTACAAGTGTCCCCATAGCAAGCCATGTGCTGAGGAGGCTCCCGTGTGGGTATACTCGTGAGATAGCCTCTGTGCAGGGCCGTCTTTAGCACAGGGCAAAAGGGGCAGCTGCCCCGGGCCCAGTCATTGTGGTGGGGCCCAAAGTAGAAAGTAGTTGCCCCTTGAGCCCGCACTGTCCACAAATAGTTGATAAGTGGATTTGGGAGGGCCCAAGAAAATGTTTGCCCAGGGTCCAATTAATATTAAAGACGGCCCTGCCTCTGTGTATCCATAGACACACACAATGTGGCTTGGTCCTGCCCTCCACTCCCTCCTTAAGCCTGGTACACACTATGAGTTTTTTTCTGTTCAACCCAGGAGGTTGAAAAAAAAAACTGTCAGCTCTAGTCTGGGCCGCTGTACTAATGATCCAACGTTAGTACAGTGATATCCCCCGCTGAGCTTTTGTGTTCTGACAGGACTCTCATCCATTGGCTGAATGCGCTGAAAGTCCAGCTACTGTCAGACCGGTTGCCATAAACTCAGGCCAAATGTCAGCTGGTTTTTATTGAACCGGCCAATGTCACCCTGCATTCAACCCATGTGTACGGGGCTTAACAGGATTTGATTCCTCCCAGGATTTGTTTGGCAGCAGTAGGAGCCATTGGTCCCGGCAGCTCTCAGAGTCTGCTCTGCAGATCGTAAACACAATGCGTTTGCAGGCACCAAATCGCATGCTACCGCAGTGCCATGAGATTTGGTTGAGCACATTTTTTAAAGTATGGCATGCATTACTTTTTCTGTATTGCAATGTGATTTGCTGCCAATGCAGATGAATGGGCTGTAAAATGGCACTGCACGGGAATGCAGTGTGATTCCTGTGTGAAACGGCCCTAAGACCAGGTGCACACTTTGCCATAATGCTGCTTCATACATTGCTGTAATGCAAGCATTTTAAATGGTACCCCAATGCACTGAAGCAACGCTCCTACCCACTGCTGTGAACTGTATTTCCAAAAAAAGGCCAGGTGCCATTTCCAGTGTGCCAGTCAACATAAATGGGCTTCCCTAATGCAGCACATGTTAACCCCTTCCCGCCGCTACCTCCCGGCCCTTTAAGAACTTCTAGATGCCGGGAGGCAGGCATCTAGACAGAGGAGGCAGGTATCGGGTCATGTGACTGCTGTGATTGGCTGTCATAGTGGTCACATGATCGGAAAGCTCCTGATCACAAGTATGCATCAAGAGTTTTCCTGCTTTAACGCACTGCCCAGATGTGAACCCGGCAAAAGCATTATTAGAGGTATTTCAAAATGATAAGGATTTGTTCTTTATTATTTATATGCTCTGGAGGAAAGAGCATATGTGCACACATAGAAAGATATTCTTTTCTCACAAAGTGGGAAAAAACTCAGAAATAAGACAAATTAAGAGACATTTACATTGTATTCACCTTAGCAGATAAATGGACAACTTCTGCATTTTAGTAAAAATGTACATTTTTGCTAAATTACGTATCTTGAAAACAGTAGGACATACAAACTAAACATCTTAAATAATGTTTCACAACAACAAAAAAACTGCAGACATGTTCTATATATGTACATCACAATTGTTTAGATGCCTTTAAAGTAGAATTATAGGCAAAACCTTTCTTTTTTTTTGTTTTGGATAGAGTAAGGGAGGATGGTAACCCCTGTCAGTTTTTTTGCCACCTTTGTCCCATTGTGGAGATTTCCCTTCACTTCCTGTCCCATATCCAAAACAGGAAGTGAGAGGAAATCCTAGCATATTTCTTTGGGGACCCCAAGGTCACCAGAACTAGTGTCCCCATTGGATGATTTCCCTTCTATTATTTTTCTGGGGATTTTCTTTTACTTTCACTTTAATCAAAGTCAAATAGAGAGGGCGACTCTCCCGAATGGGAGAACAGACAACAATAAAACCCCACAGGTGTTCTAATCTATCTGCACTCTATCCAAAACTAAAAAAAAAGTGTTGCCTTTAGTTATAGTTTAAATATTTTGTAATTAGTATAGAATTAATTTTGTAATTATTCTTTTAAAATGTTTTTAGATTGATTTTCCTAATTTTTGTTCTAAGCCATTTTATTCACTTTTCATGATGCTTTCTTAACCGGGTGTCAAACAAAACGACCAATTAAAATGAATATAACACATTTTTTTCTGTTGCCTTCAGTGTTAATAAAACACAGGGTTAGCAAGAAACATGTTACAATTTTAAAACAGGAGTTAAAAATAATATAATAAATAATTAATATAATAATATATAAACTTTCATGTTAAGAAGAAGAATTTGAAATACAGTGTAACCTTGGATTACGAGCATAATCCGTTCAAGGAGAATACTTTTAATCCAAATCACTTGTATATCAAAGCAAGTTTCCCCATAGGAAACAATGGAAACTCAGATAATTTGTTCCACAGTAACTGCTTGTCAATGCAGTACTGCATGTGGCCAAAGGTCCGGGGGGCGCTGGTGTATGCAATACCATATGTGGCCAGAGGTGTGGGGGGGGGGAGCGTTGGTGAGGCTGGGAGATGCTCGGAAACATTCAGAAATGCTCGGGAACTGTTGACACTTTCGGTATTTCCATGTATTTCCGAGTATATCCGAATGCTTCTGAGCGTCTCCGAGCCTCACCAGTGCAGCAGCACTTCTGGCCACATGCGGTATTGCATGCACAGAGGCTTAATCCTGCTTGTTTTGTGAGACAGCACTCACAAACCAAGTCAGGATTTTTTAAAAACAAAAACTGCTCGTATTGCGAAACGCTCGTTAACCACGTTACTCGCAATCCGAGGTTCCACTGTACTGAATAGTGTCACGCTGTACTTCCTCTTTAACAGGTATCTAAAATGTAAGATTGATTCAAAGCTGAACTCTGGGCCAATGATAATGCAGCTCAGTGACCAGTAATACCCATTAAATATATCTTTAAATGCAAGCAGGGTAAGTAAATGAATTTGATTTGAGCATCGCCATCTTGCAGTCTACTGTACAGCAGAGCTCAGAGGAGAGGAGGGAGAAGCAGTACAAGGAGCCAATCCATTGTGCTGCAGTGCAAGGAGCAGGTGGAAGATAAAGTGACAGAGAGATGACTTCTGCTGTGCGATGCTTCTTCTTTCACTGTCCAGTTACAATAGGTTGGTTTGGGGAGGAGACCGGTATGTGAAAGTGAAACTGAAGGTGGACAGGGATATACATCTTTAAGCAAGCAAATGATTCTCATATATTTATTCAGTCTTTCTGCTTAGCTGTTTGCCTGGGGTTCAGCTATAAACAGAACTATGTATATTAAATATATGGCAGTATCCACTCATGTCACTTCTTCAGAATACAAATGCAAGAGTACACCTCCTGGTCTCACCTAAAAGCACTCACTCATAAGCTCCTGCCTGTAATTGTATTTAGTCATGCAATTCAACCCATACAACACACACAGCTATGGGCAAAAAGCATTATTCAGGCACATTGTACCACCTGGAGCAAATCATCTCATTTCCATAACTCAGACATATGAACACACACTCGGAGGTCAGTTAAGTTATGAGGCAATTAACCTATCAGCATGTCTATACCTGGTGCGAGGAAGGCAATGTAAACAGAGTAAATCCATGCTAATGCGGGGATTACGTACATACTACCCTGCACAGATAGAATACTGCTATGAAGAACACAAATGATCCAGCACTACAGCTATAAGTCTAAGCTTAAGTTCTAGTCATTGCTGGGACAAGGTCCTCTACCTCTCAAGGTGAACAAGCCAAAATGTACAAATGTGTTGTGATCGATCGCAAAGTATGGGAATGTTACTTTATAGCTTTGCTTCTTTTAAAGCAGAAGACATTTTCATATGTTATGTAGACATAGTGAAGGTCTCATCCAATAAACCCACTCAAATAAAGAGGAGCTCCTTCAGAAAATACTATAGCTGCTGACTTTTAATATTAGGACACTTACCTGTCCATGAATCCAGAGGTATTGTCACGTACCTGATGGTGGAGTCTGTTTTATGCAGGAAGCAACCACTCTTACGGCCCTGGTTCAGGAACCCCTAGTAGAGCAGACAGGCAGTTCGGGAGCACAGGGGGGCACGAGGACTGGACTGGTTCATTGTTGGTGGTGTGAGAGGTCCAGTTGTGGGTCGTGCAGGTAGTAGAGTAGTGATGCAGGCTGGGTTGGCAACTAGCTGGCAATGCGGTACAGAAGGTGCAGGCAGAAGAGTCGTCAGGTACAGGCAGGGTCGTCAACAGGCGGGCAGCAAAGGTACACAGGGATCAGGCAGAAGAGTAGTCGTGGGCAAGCTGGGGGTCGGTGCAGGCAGAGATCAAGCAAGGTCAGGACGAGCTGGGTCACAGTAACAGGTAATCAGGAAACTGGCACTTAGAACACGGACACGCTGTAGAACGGACAGCACAGGCTGCATGGTGCTGTCCATTTTAAATGGATTGTTTGGCACTACAGTGTCGCGCACATGCCTGTGCACCTGCCGCGTTCCCGCGCGTACCTGCAGCATGCGTGCGCACCTGTGCAAAGGAATGGACATTCTGGAAGCATT
The DNA here is from genome assembly GCA_018402905.1 of Glandirana rugosa. Taxonomy (NCBI): domain Eukaryota; kingdom Metazoa; phylum Chordata; class Amphibia; order Anura; family Ranidae; genus Glandirana; species Glandirana rugosa. The sequence goes on along the minus strand of BLSH010276232.1, from coordinate 1,024,403 downwards.
AGCAACAGTGGTTCCCTGAATAGGTATTCCAGAAGGATTAGCAACAGAGGTTCCCTGAATAGGCATTCCAGAAGGATTAGCAACAGAGGTTCCCTGAATAGGCATTCCAGAAGGATTAGTAACAGAGGTTCTCTGACAAGTATCCTCACCCGAGCCGATTTTTCAATCAGCTCTCAGGTGCTGCCATCTCAGCCAAGGGAAACTGGCAGTGAAGCCCTACGGCTTTACAACCGGTTCCCTGCTGTGCATGCATAAAGCGTGCTGAGCTTTGTGAATGCCCCCCTGCGGGGGAAGGAGAAGGGGGGCCAAACTGAGTGTAGGGCAGTGAACTTAGCTGGAAGTGGGAGTGGGTACCTGTCCCCAGCCCATCAGAGTACCCAAGTACCTGTCACAAGCCCATCAGAGTACCCGAGTACCTGTCTCCAGCCCATCAGAGTACCCGAGTACCTGTCACCAGCCCATCAGAGTACCCGAGTATGTGTCATCAGCCCATCAGATTACCCAAGTACCTGTCTCCAGCCCATCAAAGTACCCGAGTACCTATCTGCAGCCCATCAGAATACCTGAGTACCTATCTGCATCCCATCAGAGTACCTGAGTACCTATCTGCAGCCCATGCCTCATAGAATATACCTCGGGTGATTGCTTTTCAAAATGGGGTCATTTTGGGGGTAATTCCACCCTCCTGGTGCTCCAGGGCCTTCAAAAGTGTGATAGGTATGAATGTAATTAATGCTACTAGAACACCTGACGGTGCTACCTGAATGTTCTGCCTCTCTATGTGGCCAGGGTGTAAAAAGTCTCACACATGTGGTATCGCCATACTCAGGACGAGTAGCAGAATATATTTTGGGGGTTAATTTTTGCTATGTACATGCAATGTGTTAGAAATATCTTATAAATTGACCACTTTGTGTAAAAATAAAAGTGTTGTCATTTCTTTCCACGTTTTTCGAAGACTTGTGGAAAAAAATGAACCATTCAAATGACTCATAATGCCTCATAGAATATACGTTAGGGTGTTTGCTTTCCAAAATGGGGTCATTTTGGGGGTAATTCCATTGTCCTGGTGCTCCAGGACCTTCAAAAGTGTAATAGGTTGTTAGGAAATTAGATGTGAAATATCTGCTCCTAGAATACCTGATGGTGCTCCCTGCATGTTGGACCCCTCTATGTGGCCAGGGTGTGAAAAAGTCTCACACATGTGGTATCGCCATACTTGGGGCGAGTAGCAGAATATATTTTAGGGGGTTATTTTTACTATATACATGCTATGTGTTCGAAGTATCATATAAATTGACCACTTTGTGATTATTCTTTTAAAATGTTTGTAGATTGATTTTCCTAATTTTTGTTCTAAGCTATTTTATTCACTTTTCATGATGCTTTTAGGACCATTTAAATGAATATAACACATTTTTTTCTGCTGCCTTCAGTGTTAATAAAACACAGGGTTAGCAAGAAACATGTTACAATTTTAAAATAGGAGTTAAAAATAATATAATAAATAATTAATATAATAATATATAAACTTTCATGTGAAGAAGAAGAATTTTAAATACAGTGTAACCTTGGATTACGAGAATAATCCGTTCCAGGAGAATGCTTGTAATCCAAATCACTCGTATATCAAAGCAAGTTTCCCCATAGGAAACAATGGAAACTCAGATAATTCGTTCCACAGTGACTGCTTGTTTATGCAGTACTGTATGTGGCCAGAGGTCCGGGGGGCGCTGGTGTATGCAATACCATATGTGGCTAGAGGTGTGGGGGCACTGGTGAGGCTGGGAGATGCTCGGAAGCATTCAAAAACACTTGGGAACTGTTGACACTTTCGGTATTTCCGTGTATTTCCGAGTATATCCGAATGCTTCCGAGCGTCTCTGAGCCTCACCAGTGCAGCGGCACCTCTGGCCACATGCGGTATTGCATGCACAGAGGCTTAATCCTGCTAGTTTTGTGAGACAGCGCTCGCAAACCAAGTCAGGATTTTTTTTTTAAAAAACTGCTCGTATTGCGGAACGCTCGTTAACCACGTTACTCGCAATCCGAGGTTCCACTGTACTAAATAGTGTCATGTTGTACTTCCTCTTTAACAGGTATCTAAAATGTAAGATTGATTCAAAGCTGAACTCTAGGCCAATGATAATGCAGCTCAGTGACCAGTAATACCCATTAAATGTATCTTTAAATGCAAGCAGGGTAAGCAAATGAATTTGGGGGTAATTCCACTGTCCTGGTGCTGCAGGGCCTTCAAAAGTGTGATAGGTATGAATGTAATTTATGCTCCTAGAACACCTGACGGTGCTACCTGCATGTTCGGCCTCTCTATGTGACCAGGGTGTGAAAAAGTCTCACACATGTGGTATCGCCTTACTCAGGACTAGAGTTGAGCGAACACCTGGAAGTTCGGGTTCTGCTGGTCCGTCCGAACTTCGTGACAAAGTCCGGGTCCGGGTCCGGACGGAACCCGAACGATCGCACGGAAAGCCTGCCTGGTCGTCTTGGGCTTGAAGGTCCACAAGCGAGTTGAGATCAGGACTCATTCCGCTATGGTGTACACACTCTGAAAAAGTGTGGGACCAGTGTATCTCTCCGGCTTGTACGTCCATCGTGGCAGTCCACAAGATCCTCGTATTTAATGTAAGTATGGATAGTGTGAAAACTTCCGGGACGTCGTGGTCCTGTCACCTTAATGGGGGTTTAAGTAAACGAATGGGACGAACGTAAATTTCTATGTAAATTACCCATAATGACCAGTGACTCGACGTAATAGTAACCGGATCTCAAGTCGA
>BLSH010276232.1:995394-1016282 GCA_018402905.1 Glandirana rugosa | reverse complement strand
ATATATATATATATATATATATATATATATATATATATATATATATATATATATATATATATACTATGTGTTAGAAATATCTTATAAATTGACCACTTTGTGTAAAAATAAAAGCGTTTTTCTTTTCATTTTCTTTCCACGTTTTTTGAAGACTTGTGGAAAAAATTAACCATTCAAAAGACTCATAATGCCTCATAGATTATACGTTGGGGTGTTTGCTTTCCAAAATGGGGTAATTTTGTGGGTAATTCCATTGTCCTGGTGCTCCAGGGCCTTCAAAAGTATAATAGGTCGTTAGGAAATTAGATGTGAAAATTCTGCTCCTAGAATGCATGATGGTGTTCCCTGCATGTTGGACCTCTCTATGTGGCCAGGCTGTGAAAAAGTCTCACACGTGTGGTATTGCCATACTCGGAGCGAGTAGCAGAATGTATTTTCAATTTTGTGCAAAAAAAATAATAATAATTTCTTAATTTTCCCAAGAATTGTGGGAAAAAAGTACAACTTCAAAAAACTCGCCATGCCTCATACTAAATACCTTGGAATGGCTACTTTTCAAAAAGGGGGGTATTTGTACTTTTCTGACATATCAGGGCTTCAAGAAATGAGATAGGCCACCAGTACATCAGGTGTGATCAATTTTCAATGATTGGCACCATAGCTTGTAGACTCTGTAACTTTCACACAGACCAAATAATATACACTTATTTGGGTTATTTTTACCAAAGATAGGTAGCAGTATAGGTTTTGGCCCAAATTTATAAACAAAAATTATTAATTTGCAAAATGTTATCATAGAAACTAAAAAAAAGTTTTTTTTTCAAAATTTTCACACTTTTTTCACTTATGTCGCAAAAAAAAAAACCCCAGAGGTTATTAAATACCACCAAAAGAAAGCTCTATTTGTGTGAAAAAAATTATAAAAATTTTGTTTGGGTACAGAGTAGCATGAGAGAGTAATTAACAAAATGTGTAAAAAGAGTGAAACTAGCGCGCTCACCTTTCTGAACACTAAGATTAATGGAGTAGATATATCAGTGTAGTTAATTACAGCACAGCTGCCCACTCCTCAGGTGTCACAACTACCCACAGTACAAATGAAAACAATATGGAGCGGCTCTATGTATTGCTAAACCACTTTAAATAAAACTAAAATATAAGAATAGTGCGTATGTATGTGTTACGTGCACTCCCTATGAGTTCACAATCAATTCTAAAAAATATATGTATATATCAAAGTGACTTGTGCTAAATAAAGTGCAACAGTCTGTGCTAAACAGCATATATCATATAAAGTGCAACAATCTGTGCTCCAAAACATATATCATATGAGGTGCTTCAATTTGTGCTTCAAGACGTATATAAAGTGCATCAATCTGTGCTCCAGAGCATATTCATAAAAGTGCATCAATTTGTGCTTGAAAACATGTATCATATAAAGTGCAGTATTCCGTGCTGCAAAACATATATAAAATCTTCAAAGAAATCACAGTGCTTCAGTCCGTTCATAAATAAAAAATGAAAGCAATACAAAGTGCTCATATATAGTCTCTTGTGGTTTTCAATATTTCCTTGACTGGAATGTATGATGTTAAATTGGGGGAACTCCTCCAATGGAAAGCTCCTCTATTTGTGTACCAACTTCAAGAGATATATATATCTTTAAAGTGAGCCAGTGTAATAATCCTTAATCCGCGTGCAGGTGGCGGCTCACCTTAATCCCCCTTGGGGATGCGCCTCTCACTTGTAATGGATCTTGGTTGTAATTATACGTTTTCCTTCCTCCATATGTAAAATGAGAAATGGATACAGCCTCTCATGGTGTAATATTTCACAATAAAGTTTTATTAAAATAATAGTAACTTACATGTAAATTTCAGCTCATCAGCGTGTCCCCATCTTAAAACAAAGCATAAAAACCATCCGTAAGGTAAACTTCCGGGTTCGGCCGCACCCGGAAGTGACGTCACCACGTATCTCCCGTCGTCCTATGGCGTTCACAGGAATTGGGGTGACCATTTAAGCAGGTCTCTGGGGACAGTGCCTCATGACACTACTGGATATACTGTAAGGCTGAAGCAGGGGAAACTTTGGTAGAGACACCAAACCCTTTTCCACCTCACTGCTGAGTGGTCCCGACAGCCAAGTTTGTGTAGCTTGAGAGCCCAGGAGCCTAAGTAGATTTATGCATAGCCATCATAGGTTGTGGCCTTGGGTGACCCATGCATAATATCTGGATCTGTATATGTAGAACCAATCTACTATCGAAATAGAGCCACAGCTTGCCCTGCACTTTTAAGTCTAGGTCTACTGGCACAAAGCAGGCAAACTGTCTCTTTCAGCCTCTTTAAACCAACTGTACCTTGCATAGCTATGATAGCGCATCCTGTTAAGGTGGTACTGTTGTTAACTAGCCGAGGGGGATAGAAGAGTGGGGGCATAAGGGTTAGCAGGAAAGTATATATAAATGCAGCCCTGAGCCTCAGTGATGTCACGCAAAAAGTGGTGCTACCCAGAAGCCCATTCAGGGCAACATGTCATGTTCTTTTAATAAAAATAATATCCTACCTATTGATACTTCCTTTTTTGTGCCCTTTTGGGTATCAGAAAGCATGTGGTCTTCTCCCCTTCCAACCAGCATGTAGTGTTTAGGCCTGAGCAGCCAAATACCAAGCCTGAACACTGTCAGGTAAAGAAAAGGGGAGACGTTAACCCTGTGTAAGCTCCAACACTATCTGACACAAAGCTTACACAGGATGTAGACTTCCAAATTGGAAGGTGCAATGGAGTGGTGGGTAAGTGCAGTAAGATGAGCATCTGTAGGTGGGGGTCAGAGAAACTGTCAATTTGCCGTAAAAGGGCAAAGTAAAAAAGCTTCTTTTTTTTAAAGTTCTATTTTATTGAATTGTAGCACTAGAAACAGTATAGTACAATTGGGCACTGCCGACAAAAAGTATAAAGAGAGTAAGCTCAATACTTACAATCCAACTAATCTAATACTTCAGTGCATGGCTAAATATACAGGTACAATGGTAGGATTTAAAAAAATATACATATACGATGGGTCTTCAAAAGGTTTCCACACTTTTATATTTTTGTTGGAAATGGTGAGAACGAGAGGAGTAGTAATTGATTGTGGCTGAACGTGTCATGTGACTAGTATGTCTGGCATGCCGGCTGACCTTGCCATTTAGTATAAGAGTTGTCAAGCTGTGGTGAAGATATATGAAAAACTTATAAAAAAGTGTGGACATTTTTTGAAGAACCCTCTTAGATGCAGTTGCTCATTGGGGCAACAATACCACAGTCAAGACTTGGCTCAGAAGTGGCACAGAATGTAGTAAGTGAGCTGCTGAAGCCGTTTTATGAGAATGGGAGGAAATACTAAGGTCTCATACGCACAGGTGTTTTTTAGAGCCACTTTTTTTAACGTTTTTTACAGCTCTCCATGTTATTCAATGGCCCCTTAAAAACGCCAACGTTTTTGAACTGTAGAGGGCGTCGGCGTTAGTGAGCTGTAACTAGAGCACGGGACCAACGTGTTCCGAAGCTGCAGCATTATGCCGTTTTTGATGCTGAGACGGCAAAGCACTCAATAACGTGGCTTAACATTGTATACACAGCGTTAAGCCTCATCAGGCGTTCTATTCAAAATCAATGGTTCCCTATGGGAGCCCATTGATTTGAATAGACATTGCACCAGAAGTCGGATCATGATGATCCGACTTGTGACGCGACTTGTGTGCTGAGGATCTTGAAGGGGAACCAGGGCAAAAATTTGCATGGGGTTTCCCCCCAACAGATACCAGGCCCTTTGATCAGGCATGGATTTTAAGTGTTACCCGCCACACCGAAAAAAACGTAGGGCCCCCCTCAAAATCCATACCAGACCCTTATCCGAGCACGCAGCCTGGCAGGCCAGGAAAGGGGGTGGGGACGAGCGAGCACCCCTCCTCCTGGACCAAACCAGGACGCATGCCCTCAACATGGGGAGTATGGGTGCTCTGCCCCCCCCCCACCCCAAACCACTTTGTCCCCATGTTGATGAGGACAAGAGCCTCTTCTCGACAACCCTGGCCATTGGTTTCAGGGTCTGCGGGCAGGGGCTTATCGGAATCTGGAAGCCCCCTTTAACAAGGGGGCCCCCAGATGCCGCTCCCCTCCCTATGTGAATGAGTATGGAGTACATCGTACCCCTACCCATTCACCTGAAAAAAAGTGTACAAAAAAACACACTACACAGCTTTTTAAAATATTTTATTAAATCAGCTCCGGCGTCTTCTCCCCTCTCTTCTCTCTCTCCGTCGTCTTCTTTCTTCAGCTCTTTTGCGGGGTCTTCTGTCTTCTGAGGGGTCTTTTGCGGAGTTACTGTGTTCTGAGGGATCTTCTGTCTTCTGCTCTTTTGCCGCTGTCTCCTCGGCTAGCTTCACCCTCTTCTCTTCTGGAGATGTTGACTTGCCGCTCTCTCCCACTTGAATGCCGGGTCCGTGCTGCGCCGTTGCCTTATATTGGCATGGGGCGGAGCCACCCGCTGACATCATCCTGAGCCCCTGCCCCCTGTGATGTGATGCCCTTGGTGGCTCTTGGGAGGGTATGCAGGGTGATAGGAACTGGCACTCTGCATAGGCACTCCCCTTAAATTAAGCAATGCTGGCTTGATTATATCAACACTGCAAACCAATTGTTCTCTCAACGGGAAGAAAAGGACTCCCGTAGTTTGAAGGCAGCCTTTAAATAGCAACTGCTGCAGAGTGGAGAAAAATAAATAAAACATATAAAGCAGATAAATATCAATACAGTATCTCTTTACTGGGCTTGTAAAAAATATATTTCTTGTCTGGAGATGATCATGAGCAAATGTATTGTGTACCAAAAACATTTTAAAACTTGTTTTTTTGTATAGAAAACAGTTATTACTCACTTGTCCTGTCACTCGCACTGCTGATCTTCGCTTCTGTTAAAGCGCTACCTCTGGAGAAAAATCTTCTTCTGGGTGTGTCAAATGCCCGTTCCCTGTTGCATGAGATGGTTCCTCCACTATGACATGGCTCTGTGCTGTAGTAAAGTAGGGGGGTGGTCGATGGAACCACAAAATGCAGTGGACACAGACCTCCAACACACCCGGAAACCTTGGATGATTCTATCTGTAACTGTGCCAGAGAGTGAAGATAGGCTTCGCCACCCAATTGCAAGTTTGAAGAGTTCTTTTCTGGGGGTCATTTTTTAGAATGTGTTTTTAAAGTGACAAAATTGCTATAAATATTTTAAAGAAGCAACACGATCATTCATAATTATATACTGTAGGTGCTGTTCACAAAATAATCTCATTCTGCTTTACATGCAAATTTTCCAAGCTTGAATGGAGTGTACCTTTAGCAGTATAATTTTCATTTCTATCTTTGAATTCAGATTAGTCAGGTACAAGCAGCCCTGTACATCACAGCAGAGATACCAGGTTATAAGAGGTAAACAGAGAATAGAAGTGCACCAAAAAAGGAATGTTATGTCTTATTCAGTGTTATTTGCAAGGTAAGGGTACAGCAGAGTACATTATTCATAATTTGTTCATATCACCAAATAAGGAGTAAATGCACTTGCTGATTTTGGATTTTTGGAGCATAAGTTGAAAATGAAATTTCAGGATAACTTATCTTCCCGTTGAGATTCTGGCTTATCAGTAATGGTCAGGCAGGCCTCATTGTCAATGTAAAAAGATTTCAGAACATAATATGCCCAGCTTGGCGCTTTAGAAAAGGAGTGTAATCATTCAGGTAAAGGGCTTTTGATAATGCCTGCTCTTATCTTTTGTCTATGAAATTAGTATAGTAAAAGATCATAAAAAAGCCTACCGCCTTGATCTTGGTCACCTAAGCACCAGAGCTTGCTATCAGGGTTCCTAGTTTGCTTGATGAACATAACACAGAGGGTTCCAGGCCACTTGGGTCTCTGAAGGTTGGGGCATGGAAATGTATACAGTTCATTCAGCTATGCTGGGACCCCCTAAGACCCAGCTACATATTTGTTTTAACACCTCTTTCTTCATATTGTGACAGCGTCATCCAAGGACTTTAAGGCCTCATACAAAGAGGCGTATTGTAAAAACAAGCAGTAAAATCAGGACCAGCGCCAGGAAAAAAATCGGTCTTAAAAATGCAATTTTATCATCGTTATGCATTGACGTCAAGGCACGTTTTTCCACGTTAGCTTTCTGCGGCGTTTCTCTGCCTCTATTCAAAATCAATGGTTCCCTATAGATATAGACATAGAAGTCGCACCAGAAGTCGGATCATGATGATACGACTTGCGGCACGACTTGTGTGTTGAAGGCTTGGGTCTTTTGGGATATGTAGTTCTGAACAACACCCTACTTCAAATAGATGTGGTTTAGAGCAGTGGTTCTCAACCCTGTCCTCAAGTACCCCCAACAGGCCATGTTTTGGGAATTTCTCTTAGATAAAATAGCTGTCCAAAATACCAAGCCATTGACTCTGATTTAAAGCACCTGTGCAAGATAAAGGAAAACCTGAAACCATGGCCTGTTGGGGGTACTTGAGGACAGGGTTGAGAACCACTGGTTTAGAGCACACTGCAGATCCTTCCTCTCAGCACCCTCACAGGAGGAAATTTGCAGTCAGTGACTGATGATGTCATTACCAATTCAGAATGTGTTTTTACAGCCCTGAGAAAGGAAAAAAAGTGTTTAAAGCAGAATTTCAAGTGATATTAAAGTCTTGATTTTTATTTTTGTTTAAAAATAACAAACATGTTATACTTTCCTGCTCTGTGCAGTGGTATTGCACAGAGCAGCCCTGATCCTCCTCTTCTCAAGTTCCTCGCCAATGCTACTGGTCCTTCCCTCCTGTTGAGTGCCCCCACAGCAAGCAGCTTGGACACATTGGCTTGGAGCCAATGGCACCCGCTGCTATGTCTCAGCCAAACAGGAGGGAGAGTCCCGGACAGCCGAGGCTCCAGTGCAACATCAATGGATCGAGATGGGACTCAGCTAAGTATTAGGGGGGCTGAGGGGGCTGCTGCACACAGAAGGTTTTTTTTATCTTAATGCATTGAATGCATTGAGATAGAAAAACCTTCTACCTTTAGAACCACTTTTACCCAAAAGAGGAAGTTCCGTTTGTTTGCACCCCCCCCCCCCCCACTGCCACATCTGGCACTTTTTGGGGGGAGGGGAATGACCTGTCAACACCAGGTACTTGCTACCACGTCTGGTCAGATCGCCGCAGCAATCTGTGCAGATATTCGGGCCCCCTTCCTTCACATCACAGGTCCCAGACCATCCACAAAGTGCAGAGCAGCTTGTGCATGCTCAGTAGGAACCCGAAGGCTTCACAGCTGGTTTCCCTTACCTAAGATGCTGGTGCCTGCACCCAAAGCTGATTTAAGAATTGGCTCGGGTGAGGACATCGCTGGATTGGATCCTTATATTAATAGTTAGCAGCGACAGTATTTGTAGCTACTGACGTTTCATTTTTTTTGGGGGGGGGGGTGGACTGGAGCTTCTCTCTAAATGGGGGTGCTATAGAACGAGTGTGAAGTGGTGCCAGTGAACTTGCAAGTCTGGATGTGAGCTATAAACAAATTAATTTGCTTTGTATTTTACCTTATATCCCATTCTTCAACTGCCGCCTACCATCTTCTCTGTTTGGCTACTGCTGGTCTGAGGGATTGAAAGTGAACGTAGGTGACATCAAAAAGGATTGGACCTAGGAATCTTCTTCTTGGACTGAGAGGTTGGCTCAGAGATAACACAAGCGTGTCATTTTGTGCCTATGCTGTTCGAGTGAACATATGGTGGTTGCATCTTAGCCTAAGCAAAGTCAGTTTACTGGAGTTTGAGCAACCATGCAACCTAGCAACCATGCTAGGATAAACAGACTAGAATAGCAGAACCCTGTAAAAAGATTACTAATACCTATTCAGTAAACGGTGACTCCAGTCTTTCCTGTCTTGCAAGATCTTGGCCGCCATTGATGTCCGGCACCCCTAAGTGTGTCCCATAGCATGTCCCCCACTGTGTACTTAGTGGCTTCATCTTCCAGCTGTTATAGTGTATACAGTGCCTTGAAAAAGTATTCATACCCCTTGAAATTTTGCACATTTTGTCATGTTACAACCAAAAATGTAAATGTATTTTATTGGGATTTTATGTGATAGACCAACAGAAAGTGGCACATAATTCTGAAGTGGATGGAAAATGATAAATGGTTTTCAATTTTTTTTTTTACAAATATGTGAAAAGTGTGGGGTGCATTTGTATTCAGCCCCCCTGAGTCAATACTTTGTTGAACCACCTTTCCCTGCAATTACAGCTGCAAGTCTTTTTGGGGATGTCTCTACCAGCTTTGCACATCTAGAGAGTGACATTTTTGCCCATTCTTCTTCGCAAAATAGCTCAAGTTCTGTCAGATTGGATGGGGAGCGTCTGTGGACAGCAATTTGATTGTAACATGACAAAATGTGGAAAATTTCAAGGGGTATGAATACTTTTTCATGGCACTGTACATTTGTTACTTATATGATCTTTAACTTTCATCTGCCCACTTGAATGAACATAATATAGCAGCTGCCTCTGACAGCAGCCTCCAGCAAATCCTGCTTCAGCTTGCTGCTTAAGTTGGGTTGGGTAGTGGATAGGACTGGGAAGACATTAGAGGGGGTAGAAATTAGTAAAAGAGGCCTGGAGCAGGGGGAAATAAAAAGATATTGCAAAGAGTGTAGGTGCAGTGTGGGACAGCTTTTACAAGCTGGTGCAAACCCTAGCACAGCCTATGGGTGCACTTTCATATCTAGGACCCATATGTACACACCTTTACAGACTTTACACTCTTAACACTCATCATCATAGTAATGCATTTTAGAATTAAATTTCATATTTTTTAAAGGACACAGATAACATGATTGGTTAGATATTGACAAATGACCAAAGCTGTAAAATAAAGGGACTTTAAGGGACTTAAAAAAATGTATCAGGAAGATCATGAAAAACAGGCCTAAAAATGGGGAGAAACTTTTGACACTAAGTCCTTGTTGCTGGTATCCTATGGCAGAGTTGTGTTCGTTTTAATTCAGTACATAGGATCCTCATAGAGATCTGAGTAGTCAGCCATGGAGATATTTTAATTACGGGAGGGTTAGTGCTAGATTTAGGGTTACAGAGTGGATTAAGGATAGACTGACAGAGCAGGTTAGTATGAAAGAGCTTTTGATAGGACCATGGAGCTATTGTCAAAAACAGTGCCAATTTCCTGGCACTAAATGCTTCAAATGGTAAAAAAAAAAACAATTCTATGCCTTTAACCTTCTGTGCTGCAGGATCCCCTCAAAGACCCCCCCCCCCCTCTCCAGAGGGAGATGGAAGGATGGTGGAATTCTGTAGTCCAGCAGGCATGGAGGAAAATGTTCAATGCTGCTTGGAATTTCAGTGCAATAGAGGCACTGTGTTGTCAGCCCATATTGGAAAATAGGAACACAGCAGATCAACTGTTATTTTTCTTTGCGCTCAACATTTCGCAAAAGATAAAACATGGAGAAATGTGCATGTATTGATGATTTTTTTTTATTTTACCCAGATATACACTCTAAAGAGACACAGTCAACAATGAACACTTTATAGACCGTTCACATATTTGAAATGCTTGAAATTAGCACTTATGGATGCTGCCCTTACTATAGCAATTCATATACCCTTTGTTAGTAACAATGATGTCGTTTTCTACAACCTGTGACAATTCTGCACATGTCAGAGGCATTTTGTAGCAGAGCCTTTCCCCCTCCTGGCCCTGACCTTACCAGGGTGTCTGGCTGCTACCTATGAAGCCTTCAGAATCTGAGGCCATGTATGGGAAAGTGCCTGTACATCATCAGTGATGTCAGTGAGTTCTGATGCAACAAAAACTCTGCCTAAGCACTGCCATCACTCACAGAGTGCCAGAAGGTAAAAAAGGTGGAGAGGGTACAGAAAGCCTCCAACTCCCCCAGAAGTGTCAGAGCTTCAATAAAACTACAGGTCTGTTACAAAATAGCATGACAAATTGCTATATTAAGGAGAACATTAGTAAACACTAATTGCAAAATAATTTATTTATGTAAGCAGCCAAAAAAATGTTAATTCATGACAGTGTTTCTTTAGGCCCCATTCACATGGGTGCTGAGGCTTCAAGACTCTGAAAGGGTCACGTGTTCATGTGGCTTGAGCTGCCAGGTGATGCGTGGAAAGAGCACCAGACCAAAGGATAAAAGAGTACAAATTAATTTATTGGTTTATATTAAAATAACAGCCAACACATTTTGAGGTTCGGAAATAACTCCCCCTTCATCAGAGCTTCAGTTGAAATGAGAACCTTGAATGGACTCAATAGAATTCTCACGCAGATACTGCAGGCCAGAAACTCTCCTAATCCAGCAATTAGCTTCACTACATAGATTCTCACAGGAAAGCCCTATTTTGGGTCCATTCAAACATTGTTGTTTTTTTTTTTTTGTCGAACCAATGAATTAATTTGGACTCTTTTATCCTTTGATCTGGCATTCCTTTCCTTGGTGCATGTTTTTTCATGGTAACCTGCTGGAGGGTAGTACTGTCTGTTGTGAGCAACCTGACCTGAGCCAGTGGGCTCTTTGAATGTTTTTGCCCTCTCATTACTTTGAATGAACTGACATCAAAGCACTCTTGATTTTTTTTTTCTTTCATTGGAGGTGCTGCATGCAGGTAGTGCATGGGGTCACAGCAGCTGGCAGTGGCAGCCCGTTCATACAGGGCGCAGAGGCGCCGCTCCCCTAATCCATGCACCCAGCCCCTAATCTACATGCAGGGTGCCGGTTGCATGGATTCCAATGGGTTTTTTTTTTTTTTTTTTTTTTTTTTTTTAGAAGCACATGATTAACCACTTAATCACTGGGCATTTAAACCCCTTTCCTAACCAGATCAATTTTCAGCTTCCAGTGCTCTCACATTTTGAATGACAATTACTCAGTCACGCAACACTGTACCCATATGGAATTATTGTCCTTTTTTCACACAAATAGAGATTTCTTTTGTTGGTATTTAATCACTGCTCGGTGTTTTATTTTTTGCGCTATAAATGAAAAAAGACCGAACATTTTGTAAAAAAATGCATCTCATTTCTTGAGACCCTAACAAGCCAGGAAAGTACAAATACACCCCAAATGACCCCTTTTTGGAAAGTAGACATTCCAAGGTATCTAGTAAGTGGCATGGGGAGTTTTTGAAGTTGTAATTTTTTCCCACAATTCTTTGCAAAATTAAGATTTTTTTTATTTTTGATTTTTTTCACAAAATGGTCATATTAACAGGTTATTTCTCACACCCATCATATGCATACCACAAATTACACCCCATAACACATTCTACTACCCCTCCTGAGTATGGCGATACCACATGTGTGAGACTTTTTCCCAGTGTGGCCACATAGAGAGGCCCAACATACAGGGAGCACCGTCAGGTGTTCTTGGAGCATAAATTACACATATCATTTCTTGACTACCTCTTGCACTTTTGAAGGTCCTTCAGACCGTGAGTGTATAGTGACGCAAATTAGCCCCGGCTGACGCGTTTCGTCATTGGGCCGACGTCCGATGACGAAACGCGTCAGTCGGGGCTAATTTGCGTCACTACACACTCACGATCCCTGGGCTGACTAAGCAACAGGACGCCAGCCGTGGGATCCCCGTACGTCTGACTTCTCCAGCATTAGAAAGTGAGTAACATTGTATCTTCTTGATGTGGCACTCTTGATTTAACCACCTGGATACCCCCTTTGTGCTTACATGTACCGGACCCTGGGAATGGCACACTAAGCCCGCACATAGCGGACCCTGGGCTAGGAACAGTGAGCCGGCATCAGAGGAGATCCCCATAGGAGCCATAGGTCAAGCTCCATCTGGTGGCTGCTGTTGTAAATACCAGTTTAGACTACAATTCGCTCTCTGTGACAACCTATGTACTTTTTTCTGGGACATTACTTGCTGAAACATATAACATATATAGCTTTTTGTTCCTTTGGATGTATGTTACAGGTATTTGCGATATAGGATTGCAAGGTCGGAACATTTTATGATTTATCAATTTACCAATCTTTTGTTATATGTTTACTCATTTTGGTTCACAACGCCTATTACTCATTTTATTTTAATTTTTATATATCATTTCACTTCCTGGTTTTATCTGGTCAGTGTGTTTAGCACTTTATGTGCAATATTTATTATATATCTTGCACCTTGCACCTTTTGGAGACACACGCTGTGTTTTTTTGAACTTTTGAAGGCACATATGGCACATTGCACTTTGTTACATTATTGAATCCATTAACACTTTTTGCACTTTCTGTCCTTTTGAAACTCACATACACCGATCCCCCAGCAGCGCCATACCCACTATGCATTTTTTACCTCTACATATCAGCATCTGCTTGTCAGATGTAAGGTGGGGGCAGCAGCTATTTTATATACACACTCATACTTTACCCCACAGCGTGGTAACATTTACACTAATCAATTTACCCGCACCAGCATGCCTGTCAAGGATGAGTGTCCCCATACACTTACATGAACTGCCTGCATGCAGCACCTGATGGCTGAAGTCACATAAACACATGTCCCATTCACAATGTGTAGGCCTCAGCACTGATGCAAATGAGGCTTTAAGGTGCTTTTTTTGTGTAGGTTCTCATAAAAGACCACTCAAGCAAGCGTATGCAATAATATCAAATTGCTATTCCGTTTCTTGTAGGATGACTGTAAAATGTACATCCCATTGTGTTAGCTCCTGGGATGCTTCAGTCCCATTTAAAAGGCAGATCATAAATAATGCATCTCAGGAGCCAGCTTCCAAAAGATAGCCATATATTCTTAAATCTTAAAGCTTATAATCATCCGATAAACAGTCTTGAAAATCTTTGGAGACAGCTGGCTATGCAGCACGGTGGAGATGTACAAGACAACTTCACTCTCACAGATAAGGCCAATGAGTTTCCCGATGAGTAAAATACCACAGATGTATTTATGAAGGCATCCGGAATAGGTTTAGGTAATGGAATCTTTCAGACTCACAGATATGAACTTTAATTTCAGTACAACGCTTTCACGGGTCGTATTTTGAAAGGGAATATAATGTATTATAGGGGACGACTGTGAAACCTGTGGCTCTTTAGGTATTCTGCATTGTGTTATGCGATTTATCGCTGCAAAAATAAAGGAAGTAGGTGCTTACTAAGACTTTGTGTTGTCTGTTAATTTACAGGGATGCCACTGAGCTATAGAATCTGCTAAAGAGGCTCCTGTGAAGGAAGAGATAACTGGCTATCACTTGACTTAAAATCTCATCAATTGCTTCTCCACCCCTACCCTTTTCAGTTGTGATACCAGATTTGCATAAAAACATTTAGAGGTTCCAAAAAAAAAAAAAGATACACATAAAAGTATAACTGTGGCCATGCTTTGGACATTCAAATATTTATAAATTCTTAGAGAAAATAAGCTCTGGAATCTGTGTCCAAAAATGCAGGCAAAGATCAAAGGACTAGTCACCAGTATTGCATGCTGATATTTTCCCCATTAACCTTCTTGCCATGCCTTGTTCTACACTGTATGTGGAGGCGGCCATCTTGGGAGAGGCAGCAAGGAGAACAATTAGCGGCACAGTAGTGACATGATCAAATCTCACTCTAAAGCCTAGTACACAAAGGCCGAATGTAGGGTAGCATTGGGCGGTTCAAAAGAAACCATGTGGCAGTGTGGTCGGTCTGACAGAAGCTGGCCTTTCAGCCGGCTGCTGTTAAATGGAGCATGACCAAAAATGGTCTGCCATTCAGCTCCTGATCAGAACGGAGTGTTCTGGTGGTGGTGGTGGTGGTGGGGGGGGTGGGGGCGGTTGTCCCCCTATCAGAACACAATAGAACAGCAGAGGAGATCGCTGTGCACTAACGTCGGATTGTTAGCCGCTGCTCCTGATCTGCCAGTTTTGTTTCGTTCAGCCCTGCTGGGTTGAACATAAAGAAAAATGACTAATGTGTACTAGGCTTAAATCTCCTAAATCTAACAGTCAGAGGCAGCAGTACTTTAAATCTCACGCTGAAGATAAAAAACTATGAGGCTGTAGGCACATCCCCATATCAGTGAGTGCAAATCTATTTTTTTAAGAGAAATTCCAGACAAAAGGTAGGTTTTTTTAGGTTACTGTTTAGGCACAGTTACATTTTCCAAATGCTCCCTGTAAGAAAATCTTCACTTTTTGAGATCAAATTCACTTTAAGAAATAGTATATACGCTTTAAAGCAAGATCTTCCTGACCTCTGTAGCTGCAGGTACTGTGAAGTAATTCATCCTCAAAGTTCACAGCAAAATACTTTTATTTTTATTTTCCCTCAGTAGCTATTCCTGCTCTCCCCCTACCAGGAGTAAATTGGCAATTTGCAAGCCTTTTAATCAGGTACACAGAACGAGGGGAGAACAGAGTGCTGAGACCAGACTTGAAATGTGTCAGAGCTTCTGTTGTGAACTTGGAGGACTAATCTCTCTAGTACTAGCCATGACTTGAGGGGTCAGTGTACAGATGTGCAGGATAAGGGAGGAGAAGGGATTAATATACACATAGTTCCCAACTGTCCCTGATTTCGAGGGACTGTCCCTGATTTGGAACAAAGTGCCTCTTTTCTCCTTATTTGTCCCTCATTTTGGTCTCATCTATATAGTTGTATATAAAACGCACTATATATCTTTCAAAAAATGTTTACCAGTGCCAAAGCTTTTATCCAATTTCTAAATTGCTGCATTTGTAAATTTTGTACATACATTTTTTGCATAATTCTCCTTTAAGGGGGCATGGCATGGGGCAAGTTCTATGTCTACATACTATTACTAATTTTTGGCTCACACTGGGGCGACTTAGTCTCCTGACAAGCCGTTCTCCATTTAGTGCAATGGAACAGTTCTAATCGGAGCAACTCTAGGTGCTCCGACTTAGAAAAAGGTTCCTGCACTACTTGGGGGCGACTTCGGAGCGGCTTGCATTTACTTCTAGAAGTAGTTTGCAAGTCGTTGCTGAAGTCACATTGTGAGGGATGGCTTCAGAGTCAGGCAACTTTGAAGCTGCCCCAGTGTGAACTGAGCCTAAATATAGGCGTCCCTCATTCTAATCTCAAAAAGTTGGGAGGTATGTATACAGGTCACTGCAGAGACAGGATGGAGTTGGGATACACAGGAGAGGAGGAGGTGGTAGTGGAAGGGTTAAAAACAATCCCACAACTTTGAATATCTGCTGCCGCTGATCTGGAAAATGTACCGGTAATTGATTTATTCATTCATTAGTTACTCATCCTTCGCCTTCCTCCGTTGCAAGAGAAATGGGTGGTTTCTTAGATGTAAATTGCAGTATTGTTTACATTTTGTGGTCACAGGGTACAGAGCTGCTCAAAGTGGCTCTGTACACTGTTTCTGTAACCACACTGTCCAATTGCAGCTTTATTTATGGCACTAGCTGCCTGAGGGTGATTTTTCCAGTGCCATTTATAAATGGTACTGCAGTAATGAGTGCCCACCACTTTTCCGTTCATAAATAAATGTCATTAGATAAATGATTAATTACTCTATAGTTTCTTTAGCTACAGAGGTTAGTGAGATTTTTTTTAAACTGATTTACTGCTTGTGAAGAATGTAAATGTTTTAATGGCATAGCCTGGCCACAGTTATGTTTTATGGAGACATGTCATAAGGCTGGCTTTAGTGAATAACATACAATTTAGATTTAGGACTTTCTGATTTGAACACAACTGCATACACAGTGCATTTTTAAAGTGGTATTAAAGCTTCATTCTTTTTAATAACAAACATGTTATACTTACCTGCTCTATGCAGTGGTTTTCCATAGAGCAGCTCCAATCTTCTTTTCGGTTCCCCCACCGGCGCTCCTGGCTCCCCCCCCTTGAGCAGTGCTCCCAGAGAAAGCCGCTTGCCCTGGTGGTACCTCTGCATGCTCGCTCTCGAGACACAGCTCTATGTGTCCATAAGACACATAAAGCCGTGTTTCAGCCCCGCCCACCACTCTCTCCTCATTGGTTCACTAGCTGTCACTAGCTGTGATTATGGGCTCCCACTGCTATCTCAGCCAATGAGAAGGGAGAGTCCCGAGACAACCGAGGCTCTCATGAACATCTCACTGGATCGTGCAGAGAATGCATGATGGTAAAAAAACCTTCAGCCTTTAGAACCACTTTAAAGCCCATATATAATAGAGAATGATCTGTAGAATGATAGAGATGGAAGTGACCTGGTGACCATACACCCTTTGATAAATGATCGCTTTCTTTCCCGATTGATCTCTTCTGATAGGAATGATCAATTTATAGTCAACAGCCCATTTAATTGATAAGCCACTGGGAATTAGATTTCAATCGATAGGTAACCACTTCAGCCCCGGAAGGGTTTACCCACTTCCTGACCAGGCCATTTTTTGCGATAAGGCACTGCGTCATTTAAACTGACAATTGCGCGGTCATGTGATGTTGTACCCAAACAAAATTGACATCCTTTTTTAGAGCTTTCTTTTGGCAACCATTTTGGAAAAAAAAACAATTTTGTTTACTTTTTGTTTTAATATATATCCAAAAAATATATATATAAAAAAAATGTATTCATCAGTTTAGGCCAATATGTTTTTTTCTACATATTTTTGGTAAAAAAATCGCAATAAGCATATATTGATTCGTTTGCGCAAAAGTTATCGCATCTACAAAATACGTGATAGATTTATGGACTTTATTTTATTTATTTTTTACTGGTAATGGCGGCGATCTGTGATTTTTAGCGGGACTGTGACATTGCAGCGGACAAATCTAACCCCAAATGACACTTTTTGTGGACCAGTGACATTATTACATTGATCAGTACTATAAAAATGCATTGATCAATGTAAAAATTACACTGGCAGGGAAGGGGTTAATACTAGGGGGTGATGAAGGGGTTGAGTATGTTCCCTGGGTGTGTTCTAACTGTAGGGGGGGGCTGCCAGGGACATGACAGAGACCACTGTTCCCGATGACTGGGAACAGTAGATATCTGTCATGTCCTCTGTCAGAACGGGGATCTGCCTTGTACAGATCCCCGTTCTGCCTTTGTACAGAGCAATCGCCCGCGGGATCCCGTAATCCCACGTGCACAAACTGACGTACAAATATTTTGGTTCGTGTAGGAGAGCCGACCTGCCGCAGTATATCTGCGTGAGCTGGTCGGCAAGTGGTTAAGATACAACGCTACATGTGTTGGTAAATTATCAATCACATCCCTGTTTCCCCAATGTAATCTCATAATCTGATCAATGCAGATAAGATTGTATTCATGAACAAAGTATCCCAGTGCTGCTGATCGATGGAAAACAATCAATAATATTCTGCCCTGGCCGATCAACTGAGTTTGATTGAATTAAATTGAAATTGAGTCTATAATGATCATAAGAGAAGTTATGACCATTCGATTGTTTGTAGATCCGATCATTTTAATCGAACCGCACATCTTCTGGATCAAAAAAAAACCAAAGCGTGTATGGCCACCATGACATACATTTTGCTCTCACTTTTTCCACTATGTTTATCATCTCTACCTGTATTGCTCTTTAAAACCAAGCTGACATTTTAATATTTTAGGCACCTTTTAGGTAAAGGTGGTTAAAATCAATAAAAGTTACAAGTGTTCCAGGAAAACGCAATTCTCAGCAGGTTAAGGATTTTTATGAGCAAGCAATGAGAAACCTCAAACCTAATGAAATTATACTTGATATAGCTTTTATAGTCTCTATTGGCCTGTTACCATGCCTCATAGCCAAGGCATTTCCGACCGAACCTCCAGCTTCTCATCTTCTGTACTGTTGTTAAAAATTAAAGTGTAAAGAAAATCCTTTACTTTTGCCGTATTTATTTTCCTAATAGACCTTAGAGACTGCAGTGCAGAGCAGAGATTGTTGCTCTCATACAATGCTGCTAGTAGATTTTATGGTATGGTAAAAATGTTCTAAAATGAACTAAATTTTTCATAGGCTCTCCACACAGTGATTATTTGCTCTTAAAGGGAACTACAGCTTTTGTGATTTTTTTTTCTAGATATACCCATCAAAGTGATCAGCCTCAAATGGTATTGTAGTTCCCCTGCTGTCTACCCTCCTGCACTACAGACAGGGCAAAGCTTTCGCTTTTTGATCTGTTCACCACTGCCGCAACCTGTCTTCTCCTAGGTTCCCGTAGTTCTTCTTCAGCCAATGGATGGGCCATGTGCAGGAGTTATGTCATTCCACAACTTGGCTACATTCTCAACATCTTACAGATGCCAGGAATGGGCTGGCAGTACATACTGCACTGTGCATCTGCTGCAAGCAGTGTTCAATAGAAAAAAATGCTAGGAAATAGAAGAAAGGGTTATTTTAGCAGCAGAGATATGCAAATTCTTTCTGCTAAAAACTATATCTTGTAGCATTTTCTTTTCAATTACATTTCCTCTTTAAAGTGTATGTAAACCCTCACCAAGTAAAAAACCCATTCAGTTTAAATAGAAATGAAAGGCAAAACATTTGTATAGATATAAAAAAAAGTGCATAAGGATCTTAGAGAGCCGGGGGAGGAGAAACATTGGTATATTGAGCTTCCCAGTGAATGGCTGTGGGGGGGGGGGGGTTCAGGATATGTCTGATCAGTGGAGGAGAGCAGGCTGAGTTCCTAGCTAGAGAAGTGGCAACTGTGTGTTCACCTGCTTAGTGTGGTCAGTTTTTAATATGAAAGCAGAGGGACTGGCAGGATCACCAGGGATTTCACACAGAGGAAGCAATACAAAGAGAACAGGATACTTTATCATGCACATGTACATGGTACAGTAGGCACATATCAGGAATATGAAATATTGGGTTTATATACGCTCTAAAGTAGATGTAAACCCTCCCTATCCTAAACCCTCAAATTTTTATTTGTTATGCATCCTAGAGTATATGGTATTATTCTTATTATTTTTACTAAGTGTATGTGTTTTGCATTGTAAATGCTGCCCGTGTTGTAGAGCCGGACTGCTGCTCCCACATAAAGTCCAGCTGTCCGGTGCTGTCCCCGAACAATGCTCCAATCAACAATACTTATGCTTCCTGAGCAGCATTGTTGGATGGAGCTCTGTGGAGGGAGAGAGACCACTGGAGACCCAGACTGCTGAGCTCTGTGTGAGAGTGGTGGTCTGACTCTCCACTGTGTTGCCAGCACAAAAAGCTTTTACATTTCAACACTTATACTCTCAGTAAAAAGTATACATTAAAAAAACACGATGTTCTTTACTTGTTATACAGTCTAGTAACCCAGGGTTCAGCTAGGCTTTAGTGACATCTGGAGGCAAATTTATAAAGCAGTGAATGTGACATTCACCAAACATTCACATTTAATGCTTTATCAATATTCAGGAGAACTAATGGGGGCAGAGACAGAGCGTTGACACCCTATGTGTGCGTGATTAACGACCACCAGGTATTATTTTATTGAAAGCTGAAAAGTTTAAAATATTGAAAATTATCTTTTTAAATGACATTAAAATGTTGAATTGTATATGAGATCTTAGACCCCTTTCACACTGAGGCAGTTTTCATGCCCTTTAGCGGTACAAAGAGTATGTAAAAATAGCGCCTGAAACTGCCTCTCAATCCTCCCCAGTGTGAAAGCCTGAGTGCTTTTACACTGGAGAGGTGCGCTTGCAGGACAGGAAAAAAGTCCTGCAAGCAGCATCTTTGGGGCAGTTTGACCGCTCCCAAACCGCCCTGCCCATTGGAATAAATGGGCACCGCAACACGGGAGCTTTTAACCCCTTTTAACTGCTTCTTGGGGGTTAAAAGACCCCTGCTATCGCCCGAAAAGCAGCACCAAAGCACCACTATAACAGCGGTAAAGTGCCGCTCGTTTTAGCCAGCGCCGCCCCAGTGTGAAAGTAGCCTTAGTGATTTGGGTCTACATATACTTTAATGTTAAGGAGTGTATGCAAACCTTGTTTCAATGTTTTGTTTGTAATTGCATATATAAGGCTGCTTTCACACTGAAAGCACCGGCCATTAGCGGTAAAGCGTCACTTGTTTTAGCGGCTCCACTATTTGCTTTTCGGCTGCTAGCAGGGTGCTATCCATTCATTGCAATAGGCAGGGGCGTTTTGGGTGTGCTGTATACAGCTCTCCCAACATGCCCCAAAGATGCTGCTTGCAGGACTTTTTTAAACGTCCCACAAGCGCACCGACCAGGTGTGAAAGCACCTATTGCAATGAATGGGAGGCATTTTTCAGGCGCTTTACAGGTGCTATTTCTAGCACTAAAATGCCTGAAAACTGCCTTCAGTGTGAAAGGGGTCTAAAGGATACATCATCTCATTACATATAAAGCCTTTGCTTGCTGGTAGAGTTGAGCGATTGTAAAGTTCGGGTCCGTACCGAACTTTGGGGTGTCCGGGACCCGAACCCGGACTTTTCAAAAAAAGTCCGGGTTCGGGTCCGGGGTTCTGGTAATTTTAATGAAAATTCTTAAAAATGCTGTAAAAAAGTCCAGGAAGGTCCTAGAGGTCTGCAAAAGGAAGGAAAATGGGGGTAAGGGTGGGACAAGTGCCCTACAAAGAAATGGGGACAGGGAAATAACTTTAAATATTTAAAAAAAAATAAAAACATAAAAAAGCAAAAATGGAGGTGAATGGGGATCATCTTCAAACTGGGTCTGAAAAGTATTAATTAACAGTAGAGGCCATAGAACTGTTCTAAAATCATCTTCAAACAGTGTCAAAAAAGTATAAATAAGCCGGGAGAACCCATATCACTGTTCTGCAAAATGTGTGTGTCACTTTAAATGAAACCGGGAATAAGT
>BLSH010276232.1:957744-987511 GCA_018402905.1 Glandirana rugosa | reverse complement strand
TCACCTATTCTCTGACCAAAAAAAAAACCCTGTGTATGTATAATATATGGGTATGTATTCATAAACCATAAGTGCTTCACAAATTAAATTTCCATAAAGATACAGGTGTGCCTTTATTCCTAAAACCTGTTTGTCATTGATTTTATTTATTTTGTCTTTTTTTTTTTACTATATTATATTAAATAATTTTCAGCTGTGATCTTCTTTGTTTAACCTACTCTTGATTGCAGAAAAGCTTCCATTAACAAAATGTTCACAGCACCGGACTTTGAAAAACATGCTTAACCGTAATATATTACAAATGTCATTTTTCATTTTTCCCCATTTAATTTTTTTCTAGGCACTTTATGGAAAGCTTGCATATAATACGATGTTGGCAGCTGTCTTGATGCACTCTGAAAATGAAACATATTTAAGTACATAATATAGACAATTTCATAATGATAGCAAGCCTCATTTTGTGCTGTCATGTTGAATCACCATACCATTATTCTGCTGTTTGTGTTATTGATAAATTAGAGCAAGCAAAGATCTCCTAGTAATGTCTCCATACTATGGAAAGGTCATCAAATCTTTAAAGCAGGTGCTATCAGCAAAGAAAATAATAGGTTTAAAGAAATAAGCTTGTCTCCTTGGTAATCAATGTGGTAATATGAAAACACAATGTTAGTAGAATCACCTGCTTGCTTTTCAAGCTGGCTATAGACCTTCTTGGTGGGAAAATGGTCTTTCCGGCAGGCTTGAAAACCTCGTCCAGTAATTGTTCCCCCTTGAGATAAGCAGTGTTGATGCGCCTGGCCATCCCTCCATCCTCTCTATTTACTATACATGTACTTTCACTTGATCCCAGTATACAAGTGTAGAACTATTCTGTGCTTCCCGGTGGCCAGAACCTACCTGCAAAGACCCCAGTGTCAATCTTCTCTCACAGTAATTTAGATCCCAAGCCCTCTTTTACAAGTCTTTTAGAAAGGTGTCAGACACCGTTCAAGTCTTCTGCAAGTCTTTTAGAAAAATGCAGCCAGACATCCAACATATTAATATATGCTCTAAAATGGAGAATCTGCTGGAAGGGAGAAAGGAACAGTAGGAGCCTTCCTGAATATTATCAAAAACCCTTTAATTCTAAGAAAGAGAGAGCATATGTACCTTTACACTTTATATACTACTTTTGCAAATGATCATCAGTTAGAGACTGAATATATAAAGGTATAGACCACAGGTGCCAAACACAAGGCCCGGGGGCCAAATCCGTCCCTCCGGGTCATTTCATGTGGCCCTCACTCCTTTTCTGCAGCACTCCCCTCATCTCCACCACCCCCTGTTTCATCAGTCGGCCGTAGAGTGGGGGACAGAACTCCTTCAGATCCTGCTCAACTCTGTGCAGCTGCAGCACGCCCTCATCTTCACCTCCTCTGGTCTCAGCATTCAGAAGACTCCAGCTCTCCTCTGGTCCTCCTCTAGACCCTGCTCTTTCTGCTTCCCAACTCTGCCCCCATTGTGATGCAAGGAAGGGTGGGGAACCCTTAACTTCTGATGGTGGGAGGCGGGGGCTCTTGGCATCTGATGTAAGGGGGGGTGGTGCTCTGGACATCTAGTCTTACATATACAACCGGCCCTTTCAGGGCGACCATAATGCTGATACGGCCCACGATGAAATCAAGTTTGACACCCCTGGTATAGACCCATCTCTCCACCATCAGCTGGTAGAGGTTATGGTCTTTTTCAAAACCAAAATAAAATGCAGCTCTGACAAATAAATATCAAATTAAATAATGTGCCAATATTGATAAATAAATATAATAATATTCCTATAAAAAAATTGATGGGTGAAAATGTGATAAATATAAGGGTTAATTTACTAGAACAGGAGAGTGCAAAATATGGCGCAGCTGTGCATAGAAACCAATCAGCTTTCAGGTTATTTTCTCAAAGCGTAATTGAAGAAGCTCAAGTTAGAAGCTGATTGGCTCCCATGCACAGCTGCACCAGATTTTGCTCTTCCCAACTTGAATAAATCAACCCCAAAGTGTCCATAAACAAACTAAAGTTCATTAATAAAAGTGCATTGTGGCTTTCATGTCTGAAAAGTGAATATACACCATAACAATGAATATGAAGGGTTGATTTACTAAAGCTGGAGAGTGCAACATCTGGTGCAACTCTGCACAGAAACCAATCAGCTTCCAGGTTTTATTGCCAAACCTTAATTGAACAAGCTGAAGTTAGAAGCTGATTGGCTACCATGCAATGCTGCACCAGATTTTGCACTCTTCAGTTTTAGTAAATCAACCCCTCAAGTGCGACGTTACGCGCAAAGAGGCAGCAGCATCTCTGTAAATTCACTTTTGCCATTTTGGATTTGTTGGGAACCAGCATTTATTGGTTGCTTACTGGCTTACTTGCTAGTTGCCTGGTTGCTCATCAGTGCAGATTGGTTTTATGTATTTCCTTTTTATTAATAAAGATTTGGTAGATTTTCATTGTCCAGTATCCGGTGTTTTGGTATTTACTGAAATGTTTATATAAATTATTAAATAATTAATGATAAGCTTTTGCTTGAAACTGTTTGCCTGTGTTGTCACAGTCCAAACACATCACAATTCTAGCCTATAATTCAGCTTACTTGAAACCATGGAATACTGGCTAAATGGATATTTGAAGAACAAATCTGATCTAATAAAAAAATTTTAAAAAACAAAGTTTTTAAATTGGGAAGTTGTGGACATCACTAGCCAAATTGTTTAAGACTGTTACCCATTTTCCCTGCTGTAGGAAATAAGTTATGCACACCTAGTAATCTGTGCTTATGGGCCTTCATTGTGTACCTCATGACGGTTGATAGAACAGTTCATGAAGCCTCTACTATTTATATTATAAATACTATTTTGAGCAATATCAGATGCATAAGCAAATTAAATGTGTACATATGTGCTTAACATAGCTGTAGGACTCTATAAATGATAAGTATCTTTTACAGGCATTTAGTTGTTCTTAAAGTGGATGTAAACCCTCAAATATACCCAGTGAAGTGAACAGCCTCATATGATGCACAGGGATTAAACAAATCCTCCCATATAAGTTGTGTTTGTATATCTGCTGTCTTCAGCTTTATATACTGTTTAGAAAGTGCACGTCCTGTTTTCTCTTCCTGATTCACCTGTGGGTGTGGATTCTTGCCATACACTGTGAGACAGCTGATTTGAGGAAAGACACACACCCCCCTCCACATAGATACAGACTTGCAGAGCTGTAATGTGAATAGACCAGCTCTCTGCTAATTTATTTATAGCACCCACCCACCCAAACACAAAATTCATCCTGGTTTTATCACAGTTGTCAGAGAGCTTGTCAGAAGTTATCATGCTGATAACAAAAGAACTGAGCAGGAGAAAGCCACATGACTTAGTGCTTTGAAGAGAGATAAGAAAACACTGTGCCCAGTTCAAATTTCATGAATCGGGTTTACATCCACTTTAAATTGCATTGGGATTATATTCTATGTCCACTTTGATGCTCCAGTGTTACTGCGAACATCTATAGTCATGTACAAAATGCAGTTACTCATATAGAACTGCCACATTAAAGTCCATAAAAAGTGAATGGTGGGGGGGTTGTGCTTCAAAAATAGAGGACATGACTTATCTAAAATGGGCTTGGCTCAATAGGCATGGTTAAAGCAATGTAGTTTAGTCATAAAGCATGGCAAAACCTAGACAGTTTATATTAATATTACTATAAACAAAATGTCCTCTATCTGGAATTAAAAGTGATAATAAAGTCTCATTTTTTTTTTTGTTAAAAATAACAAACATGTTATATTTACCTGCTCTGTGAGATTATTTTGCCCAGAGCAGTGCTCTCCTGGCCCCTCTCTCCTGTTGAGTGCCCCCACAGCAAGCAACTTGCTATGGGGGCACCGGAGCCAAGCCCGAGCTCTGTGTGTCCATTCAGACACGGAGCCATGGCCCGGCCCCACTATCTCTATCTCTCCTCATTGGCTCATTGACTTTGATTTACAGCAGCAGGAGCCAATGGCGTTTCACTGCTGTCTCAGCCAATGAGGAGGGAGAGTCGTGGACAGCCGAGTCTCTCGCGCAACATCACTGGATCGAGATGGGGCTCAGGTAAGTATTAGGGGGGCTGAGGGGAGCTGCTGCACACAAGGCTTTTAATTTTAATGCATAGAATAGAAAACATTCTGCCTTTACAATCACTTTAAGGCAACTTTTGCAAAAGTTACAAAAAGGTTTGCAAATTTTATTCTATTTTACATAAAAACACCAAAATGTAGTTTCTTGTACAAAGCATGGTTAGGTTATTTACAAAGGAATTGTATGTTTTTATTTTTCTTACATATATATTACATAAACAAATTAATGAAATCTATGAAATAAAAAGAAAAGAAGATTACATATGCCTGTCTTTCAGTGAACTGAAAAGTTTATCATCTAGAGCTGTGTAAATATAGGTTGCATCTAAACAGAATAATGAATGATAGAAAACAACAGTAAATACAACATGTAATTAAATATTGTGCAACTGCAAAACTTGAAATCAGATTTTTTTAATTACTTGCTAGGGGCAACTGCACATAATTGCTCTTGCCACTATATTAAAAATGTAATGCTATAAGGCTTGAGGCAATGATGACTTAGATACAATATCTCACAAAAGTGAGTACACCCCTCACATTTTTGTAAATATTTTTTTATATCTTTCCATGTGACAACACTGAAGAAATGACACTTTGCTACAATATAAAGTAGTGAGTGTACAGCTTGTATAACAGTGTAAATTTGCTGCCCCCTCAAAATACCTCAACACACAGCCATTAATGTCTAAACTGCTGGCAACAAAAGTGAATACACCCCAAGTGAAAATGTTTAAATTGGGCCCAATTAGCCATTTGCCCTCCCTGGTGTCATGTGACTCGTTAGTGTTACAAGGTCTCAGGTGTGAATGGGGAGCAGGTGTGTTAATTTTGGTGTTATCGCTCACACTCTCTCATACTGGTCACCAAGGCACCTCATGGCAAAGAACTCTCTGAGGATCTGAAAAAAGAGTTGCTGCTATACATAAAGATGTATGTATAATTCCCGCGCTTGCCTCTAATACTACTATCTGAGTTACGGTAGATAATAACACCACATAATCTGAAATACGATAAAAATTATAAGAGTAATATTGGCAGCACGCACAACAAACAAGATCAGTTTGTAACAAGTCATCCTATTGGCGCTGCTACATTATATATTACTGTATACATAAAGATGGACTAGGCTATAAGAAGATTGCAAAGACCCTGAAACTGAGCTGCAGCACGGTGGCCAAGACCATACAGCGGCTTAAAAGGACAGGTTCCACTCAGAACAGGCCTCAACATGGTCGACCAAAGAAGTTGAGTTCACATGCTCAGCGTCATATCCAGAGGTTGCCTTTGTGAAATAGACATATGAGTGGTGCCCAGCATTGCTGCAGAGGTTGAAGGGGTGGGGGGTCAGCCTCTCAGTGCTCAGACCATACGTCGCACACTGCATCAAATTGGTCTGCATAGCTGTCATCCCAGAAGCAAGCCTCTTCTAAAGATGACGCACAAGAAAGCCCACAAACAGTTTGCTGAAGATAATCAGACTAAGAATATGGATTACTGGACCATGTCCTGTGGTCTGATGAGACAAAGATAAACTTATTTGGTTCAGATGGTGTCAAGTGTGTGTGGTGGCAACCAGGTGAGGAGTACAAAGACAAGTGTGTCTTGCCTACAGTCAAGCATGGTGGTAGGAGTGTCATGGTCTGAGGCTACAGTTCATTGAGGGAGCCATGAATGCCAACATGTACTGTGACATACTGAAGCAGAGCATGATCCCCTCCCTTCAGCGACTGTGTCGCAGGGCAGTATTCCAACATGATAGCGACCCCAAATACACCTCCAAGATGGCCATGCCTTGCTAAAGAAGCTGAAATGAAAGGTGATGGACTGGCCAAGCATGTCTCCAGACTTATACCCTATTGAGCATCTGTGAGGCATCCTCAAATGGAAGGTGGAGGAGTGCAAGGTCTCTAACATCCACCAGCTCCGTGATGTGCTCATGGAGGAGTGGAAGAGGACTCCAGTGGCAACCTGTGAAGCCCTGGTGAACTCCATGCCCAAGAGGGTTAAAGCAGTGCTGGAAAATAATAGTGGCCGCACAAAATATTGACACTTTTGGCCCAATGTTGACATTTTCACTTTGTTGTGTACTCACTTTTGTTGCCAGCGGTTTAGACATTAACGGCTGTGTGTTGAGGTATTTACACTGTTATACAAGCTGTACACTCACTATTTTACATTGTAGCAAAGCATCATTTCTTCAGTGTTGTCACATGAAAAGATATAATAAAATATGTACAAAAATGTGAGGAGTGTACTCACTTTTGTGAGATACTGTATTGGTTTTTAGCAGCTTAGGCTAACTATAATGCATGTACGTCTTCCCAAGATTGATGGCAGAAAGACATCTGCCTGTTTCTGAACAATGTTAACGTTTCTTCATATTGTATGACTTCCTCAATAAGAAAGATCAGTGCATGTGATGTCTGCCACCTACTTCACACCTTGTGTTAAGAGGAAAAGACCAACCTTGTTGCACAGTCAATTGTGCTCATCAACAATGACTCTTGGCAGTCACTCTTGCTACCTTTGCCTAAACATTGCATTGAGAACCAGATTTGGGCCTTTTGTGGCTTGCCTTAGTCTAACCTGTCCACTAAAGGATAACTTGTGAATGATGTGAACAGATTGTGAGTAACATCATTTTTTGCATATTGTCTTATTAGGTGAAGTCCTATTTGTCATATACAGGCTGTAGATCAGGGGCCTCCAAACTTTGTAAAGAAAGGTCCTTCAGACTTTGGGGGGGGGGGGGGGGTGGTAGACTGTGCCCAGTAGGAGTAAAACTGCCTGATCTTTAGTATTAGGGTAGAAATAGTTGGTGTCAGTGGGAGGAATAGTGCCCCATTTTTGTTGTCAGCTGAAGGAATTATGCCCCATTGTTGGTGCCAATGGCAAGAATAATGCCCCATTGTTGGTGTCAGTGGCAGGAATAGTGCCTCAAAGGGCCAGATAAAGGCAAGCAAAGGGCCATATCTGGCCCCCATGGCTGCAGTTTTGAGACCACTACTGTAGATGATTCAGACTTGCAGCTTGTTGTGCATCTTAGGGTAAAGCTGAACTCTGAACAGAGTGTAAGTGGTAAGGTTTTGTTTAGTAAATACCTTGTCAGAACTCTGCAGAGAGACCACTGCTTCTACATAGAGAGCAAGGGTCCTTCACTACAGTATGCTGGCAAGGGACATGTTTTTTTCTACCCAGACTGTGGTAAGTGAGATTTAAGGGCTCCCAAAAAAACTGAAAAAAAGAATCATACAATTGTTTTCAGCCTAGTGTAACACCATAATGCTGTAGCATTCAATAAACCCCAAAACAACGCAAAAAGTTTATTTCAATTACCTGCGACTCAGCTTCAGAATAAATGCTGAATAAAATATTTTTGCTATAGGTTATTTCTTGCTACTATTCTATAGTAGAAGATCATTAGGGTCCACTAGAAACCATTTAAAAGTGCTGTACTGCAGAAAGACTTCCTGTTTTCTGCAAATCCAGTGACTGTGATTGAAGGCCTAGGCCCGTCTCTCCTGTTTGCTGTGTCTCACTTTTGGACACCTTCATTGGAAGATGAAACAAACAGCTGATATTCTTGACTATGATCTAGACCAGCCTTTCTCAGCTAGGGTTCCTCGAGTTCCTCTAAAAGTTGCTAGAGGTTCCTTGAGCACTGAGAAATGTTTGCCTCACAAGAAACCATTGACATCAGTGACCTTTTTAGCCATCTGTAAGGGGGACAGTCATTTAACTGATCTCAAAAGCAAGGAGCATTGTTCCTGCTCATCGCACGTGTAATCAGAGCCTTCTACAACTGACCACCATAAGTGGGTGCTTCTCCACTGACCACCAATGTAAGTGGGTCCTACTCCACTGAGCACCAATATAAGAAGGTCCTTCTGTACTGACAAGCAGTGTAAGGGGGCACCTCACCAACTGACTACCAATGTAAGGTGGTCCTTCTTCACCCATCACTGGCCACCTTTGTATGAAAGTCCTTCTTCCACTGACTACCAATGTAAGGTGGTCCTTCTTCACCCATCACTGGCCACCTTTGTATGAAAGTCCTTCTTCCACTGACTGCCAATGTAAGGGGTCCTACTCCACTGTCTCCACCCTCAGTGTACGTGGATATTACTCCACTCACCACCATGTGAGGAACCCCACATTTCACTGTCTGTTTTCTATTCTTGCCATTATTATTTCTTTAACTTTTTTATTCTAACTAAATACTTTTGTCATATAGCACAGCACTGGGTATTAAGTTTGGGAAGCATGTCACATTTCTTATTCATTTATATTATATTTACATTCTTATATATACAACATACTGTTCGTGTTAATGCACCATGAGGTGTAGATATCATAAATACTAGAAGAGGCCTTCTTTGAAGTTATTTCATGGGTTCTTCCATGAAAGAGGGTTGAGAAAGGTTGCTGCAGACTGTGAGAGCTGATTGAAACTGGCTGATGGTTGCTTACTTTCATAAGAAAAAATATTGCAAATAAAAAAAAAATATATAGCATATACAATTGCGACATAAGCCATATTGTAATTTAATGTTACAAAAAATACCCTTCCTTTTCAATTTGCAGTATTCTAATTTTCTGTAAAATTCAATGCCATATGGCAGCCTGGTGTTCTGTACACAGTTAGTATGCGGAACAACCCCAGACATGTAATTTCCTGCTTGTGTGATTGGCTCACTGATTTTCCCAGTAGTCTACACAAAGATACAAGTCAGATTGCAGGGATCCTCTGCAACAAAAATGTAATTTCTGGTGAGATGCTCCTAAAGGGTTAAGGTTTTCTAAAGGAATGCAGACCCTGCCACTCTCATCATTAGAACCCTGCAACTGCATCAGCTGATCAAAAATGAAAAAGTCATGATCTAACAAAGAGCTATTCCTTCAGAGCAATAACAGGCCGGACTCTACAACACATTTTAAAATCCCTGCAATGATCACCCAGAGGGGAATGTTTTTTTTTTCAACAAAAGTAGAGTTACTCTATAACAGGAAAATGAACACAGATGGAAGATAATGGAGGTGGCGCCTATGGGAAAGTACTGGTGGTCTAGCAACTTCTGGATGACTTCAGGTATGCAATACAGA
The DNA here is from genome assembly GCA_018402905.1 of Glandirana rugosa. Classification (NCBI taxonomy): domain Eukaryota; kingdom Metazoa; phylum Chordata; class Amphibia; order Anura; family Ranidae; genus Glandirana; species Glandirana rugosa. The sequence continues at coordinate 978,252 of BLSH010276232.1, read as the reverse complement.
AGAACTGATAGTGGTTCTAAAGTCAAAATGTTTTTTTTTTAACCTTAATGCATTTCCTGCATTAAGGTAAAACATGTTTTACCACTTGTTGTTGTGCCCTCCTGACCCCCCCCCCCAAACATTTATCCTTTCTCGATCTAGCACTGTGCCCATCTGTATCATGTCTTCTCTTCCCTTTTCCTAGTCTCCACAAGAGACTCAGACAGCAGTGGAACCATTGACACCTACTGCTGTTAGTCAAATCCTGTGAGGAGGGAGCAGGGGGCATGGCCAAGCCACTCTGTGTGTGTCTATGGATTCACACAGCCTGGCTCGTCTGCACAGGTGCCCCCATAGCACACAACTTGCTATGGGGCACATGCAGGAGAGGAGTGGAGAATGCCCGTAGGGGACCACAGAAGAGGAGGTAAGGGGCTGCTCTGTGCAATACCATATGCATAGAGAAGGTAAGTATAACATTGGATATTTTAATTTATTTAAAAAATAGCCTTTACAACCGCATGAAGTCAGGATAAAAAAAAAATTGACCAATAAGTTGAAATAATTTAGAAATATGTGCACTTTGAGCTTCTTTTAATCGATTGTGAACTGCAGCAGCATTGAAGCAAAAGGTTCTTCACATCCATCTGCTTGGTGGATTGAGGCGATCAATGGCTAAACTGAGCAGGGTGAATTCCCCACTGGTTTAAAAAAATGGAATCTCTCTGCTGGAGAAAGGTTTGCTTCTCAAAATTTGCTTACTTATAGTACTAAGTCATGCAAATACAGACCTGAGCCAATATATTATTAGTAGTCTGAAGAATCTTTTGAGTAATAGTCCACATTCAGAAAGAAGGCATGACCTTGGCCATGACGATTGATGACCAGGTATGTCAGGAGACAACAACCTAAACTCTTTTACTGTATATGTATATCTAACAATCATTAAAGAGTATAGTACAATAAAACAATTCAGGATATTTTGATATTAAGGAGACTTTAACAAAAAAAAAACTTTTATAAGGTATAAAATTCAGAAACGTAGAGATCCCTGCACATACCTGTGGTAGCTTTTAATCAGAAAAATCTTTGGCACTTTCTGATAACATTAAAGCTTGCCCACATCCTCCTCTCTCACACTTCTATTAACCATTGTGGCAATAGAACATATAGAGGTCTCCTACCCATCCCCACAACCCCCCCCCCCAGTAAAAAGAGAAGTACCAAACTGATAAGCCCATCTTTGTCACTCTTCTCTCATCTCCTATTAGCATGCCGCTTGCACTGCAGCGCAACTGATGAGTTTGGTGAGCTGTTTTCTCTCCCCCAGTGTAAGTTCTGTTGTACTGTACAGGGACTACAAGAGGCTGATACCAAGTCAAATTCAGGCTGTTACACTGCTTGCAATTAAGAAAAAGGAATTTATTTATAGAATGTATTTTTTTTTCCAAGAAAATTTTTATTTAAAAGAAAAAATAAGTAAGATACAGGATACAGTGCACATATTACAGTCTTACATAATGCATCTTGGTCGATCAACAGGAATAGAGGAGTATTGCAATTTTACTTCTAATAAACAATCTTAATAGATCTGCAGATTAGGATGAAATTGCATCTGGTCTACTAATGCAGCTGCGTCTTAGGTATCGTATTATGTTCTTGTATGTATACAGGGGATTGCTGGGCCTTATTCAGGTGGGTTACATAGATGCCATTCTGGCCAGAAATCTCTCATCAGCTGTTATGTTCCGTTGCTTATGTGTCTGCAGACGCGGGATATGGGGCGGCATATTACCTATTTCGATATCTGGTAATGGGGTCCTCTATGGGCTAGAACCGGAGTGGATAGGAAGTCAAGGAAGGATGTAGTAGACGTTAGATAAGAAAGAAAAAGGGAGGCAAGAAGCGGGGAAGAGAGAGGGCAAAGGACAAGTCAGATATAAGGGGGAGAGGGGAGATGACGGGGTGAGGAGAGCAGGGGAGAGGGAGGGGGTTCTCTCCTGTTCCCAATATTATATTCGGTCATGTCTAACCAGGGCTCTAGTTACTAAATGGAGGGGGGGGGGGGTCGGAGCTAATAACTTGATGAGGGAGGAAACCTCCTGTCTAGAGTGGCCATTATGTATCATTTAATTGGGAGTATTCTACTGTAGTCGCGAAATGGGTCCAACAAGCCCATTTTTGATTGAATTTGTACGTTAAGTCCTTGGCTACATGGATCAACTCTTCCATTTCCGCTATTTGGTGTATTCTGCAAAACCAATCCTTAATAGAAGGGGGTTGTGCGGAGCGCCAGTATAAATGTGTTTCGCTGGATTCAAATGTATTTTTTATTTATTGGTGTATTAATGAATATCGAGCAGCTGCATGAAAGCAGGTTATACAGCATAGTGCTTGTACAGTGTCATTTGTCCCTCTTTATGCTGTAAAATACTTGGTTGATCCTTCCTGTTCCTGTGTCCCCCTTAGTGTGCTGACCATGGTAATCATGGCTGCTGATCCATGATACCGTGGTCAGTTTACATGTCTCCATCAGCCCCCAGTCTCCCCCTTCCTCCCTCCCTTTTGGCTTGGGAGTCTGCGTGTGAGCCATCTCCTCCCCACCCCTTCCCTTCAGCTGCTATGGCTGTAAAATCATGAATCCTAAATTCTGGAAGCCCCTCTGTTACAGAAAGATATACTATGCAGCATGTGTGTTTTAAAAAAATGATGCAGCGAAATACCTTATTTCAAAGCGCCGCTGTGTGCTCACGTGACCTCCTGCCACACTCCTCCTCTCCTCCCAGCTGATGTCAATGGGGAATCTCAGCCCCTCCCACTGTAGTCCTCAGATCGGAGAAGCTGAGAGTTGGGAGGTCATGTAAGCGCACAGCAGCGCTCTGAAATAAGGAATTTCGCTGCAAAATAAAAAAAAAAACAGATACTGCCCAGTATATCTTTCTGTAACAGAGGGACTTCCAGGATTTGGGATTCATAACTTTACAAACACTTAAAAAAATGTAGAATCACATATTATCTGATCCCCTTTTGTATGCTACATGCCCTTTACTCTTGTTTGTTGAGCGTATTGTACTGACTCTTTGCTCAAAATTATTATTTTTTTTTTGAATGGAAAAAAAAAAAAATGTAGATTAGGTTTCTGAGCTTTCGGCTTCCCATCTGACTCTTCATATCCTCTAAGAATTACCTTAGTGCATCTGAATATGAAATAAACCTCAAGCTAGTAAGTTAAAGTTGTATGGATGTAGATTGTGAATAAACCATTTTATCTGATAACACATAATGCTGGTCACACACATGGCAATTTTGGGTGTTGAATGAAAGAAGAATCACATTGAATTGAATGGTCCACATTAAAGCAGTTGTAAAGTCAGAAGGTTTTTTTTTATTTTAATACATTCTATGCATTAAGATTAAAAGCCTTCTGTGTGCAGCAGCCGCCCAAACACCCCCTAATACTTACCTAAGCCCCATCTCTATCCAGTGATGTCCACGAGTGCCTGGGCCATCCGGGACTCTCCCTCCTGATTGGCCGAGACACAACAGCAGCGCCATTGGCTGCTGTCAATCAAAGTCAGCTAGCCAATCAAGAGAGAGAAGGGGTGGGGTCGAATCGGGGCTCCTTGTCCGAATGGACACAGAGAGCTGTGACTCATCTTGGGTGCCCCCATAGCTAGCTGCTTACTGTGGGGGCACTCATCAGGAGGGAGGGGTCAGGAGAGCTGAAGAGGGACCAGAGAAGAGGAGGATCTGGGCTGCTCTGCGCAAACCAGTTCACAGAGCAGGTAAGTATAAAATGTTTGTTATTTTTATGGAAAAAAAAAAACGAGACTTTACAATCACTTTAACCTACTATGCTGGGGTTTTTTGCCTTCCTCTGGATCAACTGTGGGTGAAGGATTGTATATGGGATTATTTGGTTGTGTATATGTGTGTGTATATATGTGTGTGTATATATATATATATGTATATGTATATATATATATATATATATATATATGTATGTATGTTTTTTTTGTTTTTTTTGGTTGAACTGGATGGACTTGTGTCTTTTTTCAATCTGACTAACTATGTAACTATGTATGCACTGTGCGCAATGGCTAGTTGGTATCATGATTAGAAATTGTGTCATGTTACAAATAATATTACGGGTCTAAACCTTATGAACCATTATTTTATTCTTCCAGTGCATTCAATACAAAATGCACAAAAATACAAACAAATAGCCCTCAACTTTGTACATTTCATGATTGTGTTCCTTGGCTGATATGTGACTTTAAATAAGTAATTTGTCTTCTCAAGAGCAAAAGGTCAGCAAATGGATAAATTGGCCCCACTGCTAAAGCCTAATGACCTACTAATGTCTTACATTCCTCTACACACATCTTTTTCATCTTGTTATGTTAAGTAACAAGCATCCGTCCATTACATTTATGTTACTATGCTATCAAGGGTTTACCTCCCCGGGTCTCCAGCCTCATTGTATATGTGAATCCAGTTTTAAAATTCAGTGAGAAATGGCTCACATCTCCTACAGTGCATTCTATTCTTATAGAGAAACTGTTCTGCATTTTAATGAATAAACATTTTTAGTTAATATTACTTTGTTTGCCTGGAAATCTTTTTTTACACATCTTCATACCTATGTATTACTTTGATAATTTTATTACAGATTACTGATTTCAATCTTAAAGCGGTAGTAAACCCATCCATTTAACAGTTCAAAAACCAATCCCATTTCCGGCACCTGCCGGAAATGTAACACTCCCATTGGTTGTGCTCTAAACCAAACTGTCAAACCATCCAATGGCTGGTGTCATAGCTGATCACATGTGCAGCATCATGGCAGTTGTAGATTAAACAGGGGCCAAGATGGCAGCTTCCTTGGCTGAAAATGATAGGAGGGTTTACTACCACTTTAAGAGTATCTAAACCCAAGAGAAAAAATGTAATATAGGTATATAGTAGGGCTGCAACTAACGATTATTTTCATAATCATTTCGTTGGCCGAGTATTGTTTCAATTATTCCATTAATCGGATAATAACCTTGAAAAAAGTGTGGTGTATCATTTAGCTAATATGTAAAGTTTAAAATAAAAGGCAATTTATTCTTAAATATCGATATGCAGTGGTAAATCTAAATATCCCAACTATATTGTTAGGGAGCAAAATCTCTAATCCACTCTGAGAAGAACAGACAGAAGAGATATACTGTATATACTATTAGAGGTTGAATCTGGTAAATATCATCAGACTCAGAGATCAATATTTTTTTCATATGACGTCCTGGACTTTAAGTGGTGATATCTGAATGGTGCCTGCATCTACAGATATGGTTTTTTTTCTGCCGGCGATTCTGTGTAGGATAAAAGTGGACTCTGCATCACGTCACAAGTCACTTCCGCCCAATTTTTTTGTGGAAGTGTCATTTTTTTCAAATTATTTAATTTTTTTTATTTTTTAAATTTTTGCATTTTAGTGTAAATATGAGATGTGAGGTCTTTTTGACCCCAGATCTCATATTTAAGAGGTCCTGGAATGCTTTTTCTATTACAAGGAATGTTTACAATTCTTGTAATAGGAATAAAAGTGATCACATTTTTTATTTAAAAAAAGAACAGTGTAAAAATAAAAAGTAAAATGTAAAATAAATAATTGAAAATAAAATAAAAATTTAAAGCACTCTGTCCCCGCGAGCTCGCGCACAGAAGCGAACGCAGACGTAAGTCCCGCCCACATATGAAATTGGTGTTCAAACCACACATATGAGGTATCGCCGCGATCGTTAGAGCGAGAGCAATAATTTTAGCACCAGACCTCCTCTGTAACTCAAAACTGCTAACCTGTAGAATTTTTAAAACGTCGCCAATGGAGATTTTTAAGTTGCAAAGTTTGTCGACATTCCGCAAGCGTACGCAATTTTGAAGCATGACATGTTGGGTATCATTTTACTTAGCGTAACATTGTCTTTCACAATATGGAAACAAATTGGCCTAACTCTACTGTTGTCTTATTTTTTAACTCAAAAAACTTAATTTTTTTAAAAAAAATTGGGCTTGTAAGACCACTGCGCAAATACGGTGTGACATAAAGTTTTGCAACGACCGCCATTTTATAGCAAAAAAACCTGGTTTTAACTTGTAAACACCGAACTCCAAAAAGAGGCTCGGTCTTAAAGTGGTTAAAGAAAAAGAAAAATGAAAGACTGTTTTGTGGATTTTCAGACAGACCTGTAATATATTATGTATGACAGACTCCCTTGCCATAGGCAGGTGGCTTGATAAAAGCTCCCTGCGCCTGCTGTCACTTATTCTGGCCGTACAAAAACAATGTCTTCCTTCAAAAAAAAAAATTAATTTTAAGAACTTTCTAATGGTTAGTGGGGTCAAATCGATGTTCATTTTCAACCAAAGTGACGGGAAAATTTGAAGGAGCAGAACAGAAAACTTCTTGGTCAAAGGAATTTTCAGACAGTGTATGTGGTGTTTGTGCAAAAAGTACATTCATTTAAAAACTGAATGTTAAAAGAAAGTGACATTTTCAAACAAAATACTTTCATTCAGCGAATGTACAAATATTCTTTGTAAGGAATATTCTCGTCCAAAAATTGATGTGTACGGGCAGCATAATGCTTGGTTCACACCAATGCAGTTTGCTTTTGATTTGTTACTGCAGTGCTTTTTGCTGTGCGTTTTGCATTTTTGCACATGTGATTTTGCTGCAACTTTTTTATGCTTTTTTTTTTTTGGCTATTTGTTGTTGGGCTGATTAAAAAAGACAAATCGCGGCAACAGCACACTACATGCTTTTCTGCAGCTTCTCTGTTGAAGTCTATTGAACCAAAAAGCAAAAAAAACAATGTTTTGTGTTAAAAAAAATTCTTTCCAAATATGCAGGGGCTGAAAAAAGTCCCATAGGAAACCATGTTAACCACTTGCCGACCACCCGCCACAGCGTGACGGCGGCAAAGTGGCTCGTTATCGCAAACTGCTGTCACCTGACAGCGGCCGAGATAACAAGTATTGTGAGCACGCCCGCGCTGCCGGAGGCGCGCTCGCGAGCTCACTGTGTTCCGGGGGGGGGGCTAGGGATCAGGTAGGGCGGACTCGATCTCCGCCAGCTACCCCCGATGGCCCCCCCAGTGAGAGAACGGAGGTCCGTGTAAGTAAACACAGATCTCCGTTCTGACAGAGGGGTAAGGGCTGTGATCACAGGCTTCCTGTATATGGAAGCCGTGATCACTCCCCTCTCCCAGCCAGCCCAACCCCCATACAGTTAGAACACACTGAGGGAACACAGTTAACCCCTTAGAACGCCCACTCCAGGTTAACCCCTTCACTGCCAATGGCATTTACACAGTAATCAATGCATTTTTATAGCACTGATCGCTGTATAAATGCCAATGGTCCCAAAAAAAAGTGTCAAAATGGGCCGACATGTCCGTTGCAATATCGCAGTACCACTAAAAATAGCAGATCGCCACCATTACTAGTAAAATATAAAGAAAAAATAAAAACCCCAGAAATTAATTCTCATCATTCGTAAACGCGGCAACTTTTGCGCAAACCAATCAATTTTTTTTTACCAAAAACATGAGGAAGAATATAAATTGGCCGAAACCGATGAAAAAAATGTTTTTTTATATTTTTTTTTGGATTTTTATTTTAGTAAAAAGTAAGAAAAATTGTTTGTTTTTTTTGCAAAATTGACGCTCTTTTTTTGTTTATAGCGGTGATCAGAAATGACGCAGAGGGGATCAAATACCACCAAAAGAAAGCTATATTTGTGGGGAAAAAAAGTACGCAAATTTTGTTTGGGTACAATGACGCACGACCGCGTAATTGTCAGTTAAACCGATGCAGTGCCGAATCACAAAAAGTGCTCTGGTCCTAAAGTGTGAAATCCTTCTGGAGCTGAAGTGGTTAAAGAATTACTAAACCCACAAAATCAGTCTGTATATGCAGTAAAGCTTGTTTGTTATACTCACTGTGTAACCTAAGGGGTAATCATGTGCATTGTGTAAAAAAGGCTGTTTGATCCTGTATGCATAGATCCTCCCCTCCCTGCACTGTCCCTCTGGACAAGTCCGGATAAGACAGAGCCTTTGGAGTCAGACTGCACATGCTCAGTTTGGTGTGTATTGCTAGAGAGTCTTTTTTTCTTGTGTCAGGAGCCCTGCAGCATCATAGGACAGCTCAGTGCAGTATGAGGACTCCTCCAACAAGCTTCACCAGGAACTGATAGAAGTCACAAAACTGCTTACTATGTGAGACCAGATATAGTGAATGCAGGGTCCTGGGTTTAGTAAAACTTAAGGAAAACATAGATTGATCCTAGTAACGAATACAGTGGCAGCTGTCAGTGACATATCTTCACCTGGCAACAGTAAGTAATTATGAAATTATTGCACCATAAAGAGAAACCTTAATGGTTTTTGGCCAATTTTATTTTATTTTTAATGTTTAGACATTTATAAACTAATGTTTTGCGTTCTTTTTTAATGTTTGTTATAAAATCTTTATTTTGCAAATTAACTATGTATAGAGGAACTTCCATTCTATCGTGTTTGTAGAACACACTGGGTTTTCTAAGAGGAAAGGCCAACACACAGATCAAGGGGGCAGACTGGTACTATCTCTAGTAGGAGAGAAGGAGGGGGTGTTTACTTTCCCAGTTGTGTGTATGTAATCTGATAGACACAACATGGGTTATTCAGGTAGGACCATTGATGGGAAGTAGAGCCAGCCCTCCTATACCAGGCCCAGGCCCCATCAGTTCAGCAGGGGGCAGAGAGGAGTCTCTTTAATTACCTTTGGGTGCATGCAGAGTAATCCCACAGCTCTCAGCAATTAACCACTTGCTTACTGGGCACTTAAACCCCCCTCCTGCCCGGACCAATTTTCAGTTTTCAGCGATGTCACACTTTGAATGACAATTGCGCGGTCGTGCAGCGTTGTACCAAACAAAATTGACGTCCTTTTTTCCCACAAATATAGTTTTCTTTGGGTGGTATTTGATCACCTCTGCGGTTTTTATTTTTTGCGCTATAAACAAAAAAAGAGTGACAATTTTGAAAAAATATCCAAAAATAAAAACTAAAAAAAACAAATTTATTCATCAGTTTAGACCGATATATATTCTTCTACTTATTGTTGGTAAAAAAAATTGCAATAAGAGTATTTTGATTTGGTTGCGCAAAAGTTATTGCGTAAACTATGGACTATGGTTTATGGCGTTTTTATTATTTATTTTTTTTTCTGGTAATGGTGGTGATCTGCGATTTTTATTGGGACCGCGATATTGCAGTGGACATGTCTGACGTTTATGACACTTTTTTGGGACCAATGACATTTATACAGCGATCAGATCTAAAAATAGACACTGATTACTGTATAAATATCATTGGCAGGGAAGGGGTTAACACTAAAGGGGCGATAAAGGGGTTAAATGTGTTCCCTGTATGTGTTCTAACTGTGTGGGGGCGGGGCTGACAGGGACATAACAGATCTAACTGATCCCGATCACGGGGATCAGTAGATCTCACAGAGCGAGGAACCGCCATGTTTACATCGGCGGTTCCCCGTTCTGGCTCTCTGTGAAGGGATCGCGGGTCTCCGGCAGACATCGAATCCGCCCGACCCGCTGGCACGCTCATGCAGTGGCGGCGAGAGCGTGCCTGAAGCGCGCAAAAGGGCAGGACGTCTATTGACGGCCTCCCAGCAATTCAGATCCACGCTGTAGCCGTCAATCGGCTTTAGCGCGGATCTGAAGTGGTTAAAGAAAAGTTCCCTGGGTCCCATCAGCTTAGCTAAGGGGCTGGGGGTAGAGAGGTGACTATTCAATCATTTTTGGGTGCAGGGGTAGTAATCCTCCCTGCTCTGACTCCCAACAATTCAATTCAAGTTCTGACTTTCCCTGGTAGATTGATATAGAAAAGAATGATAGACTTTTGATTTAATTGTCGGGAGCTTCACAGAGCCCCATGATTTCTAATGGCAACCCAGCTTCCAGTTCTATTGATAACATAGTAGTCGTTTTTTGAAAGCTTTCTGCATCTAGCCTCACTGTCCAGTTGGCTTAAATTTTTTTTATTCAATATTTATATCACACATTATATTTAATTTACATTATATTTATATCACATGTTATATTTAATTTTATTTATACCATAAATAGATTTATTATTTTTTAATTTAACTGGTTTGAAAGAAAAAAAAAATGTTTTCCTTTAAGTCTCAAACATAATATTACATTCAAGGAGCACTAAGTGTGTGTTATCTTTAATTATATTTATACCATAAATATATTTATTATTTTTTATATCATACAGTTTTTAAACTCAACATTGCAATTGCTTAGAGGAAACACATAGCCTACATAGCCTATAGCCAGTTCAGGTAATCAATATCTACATTTCTGCTCTCTGCTGGCAGACTGACAAATGGAATTAAAATATATCCCCCACTTGCACTAAGTGATATGTCTACATCACATTCAGGAAATTCTTCATCTTGAAGAAATTAATGCAGAGGTATTTTTAAAACCCTCAGTAATGGCCACTGCCAAGCACTTATCCATTGCACATTTCCGCACAATACGGTGTTTCTACCAATTCATAGAAGGCTTTTTACTTTCCATAACAAAATGTGAACAATCCTTCCTCTACCTGGCTTAGTAATTCAGCAAGGAAGTTAAGTAATTCAGCAAGGAAGCCTAATCTTATTCAGAAATGTTTGAAAGAAGCTTAAAACCTATGTCAGGTTTTTATTGCTGTCTATATCCACATCACTTACATCTTTAAAATGTAGTGCATTAGCTTTATAGAAAGCTCTTACTGACCTCTGTAGCTGCAGGAAATGTGGGGCAATTAATACTCAAAGTTCACATCAGAAGCACTAAAGTCATCCAATTCATTCTCTCAGCAGCTCAGCTCCCTCTGCTCCCCACTCTCAGCGGTGACGCTGCTGCCTTCCAGCCTTTTCCCCTCTAATGTAAACACATAGCAGGTCATTTGGAAGAGTAAGGTAAGAAGAGCTAAGCTGCTGAGAGAACAATGAGAGATTTTGCTGTAAACTTTAAGGATGAACTGCTCCACCGTGCTTCCCGTTACAGAGGTTAGTGAGGGCTTGTAAAGAAAATACTGAAATATACATAGGGGTTGATTTACTAAAACTGGGAAGTGCAAAATCTGGTTCAGCTGTGCATGGCAGCCAATCAGCTTTTAACTTCTGCATGTTCAATTAAAGTGTTTCTAAACCCACAACAGTAGAATCAGTTTGTATATGCAGTAAAGCATGCTTGCTATACTGACGGTGGAACCTAAGGGGTTAATCCTCTGCATTGTATAAAAAGGCTGTTTGATCCCATTTTCTCTGATCCTCCCTTTCTTCCACTGTTCCCAATCCATCTCCTGATGAGACAGAGCCTTTGGAGTCCCTCTGCACATGTTCAGTTTGGTGTGCATTGCTAGAGAGTTTTTTTTTTCCTGGGGGGGAGGGAGTGCATGTGATTAGCACAGGCCCAATCAGCACTGTCCAGACAGAGAGTCATGGGTCCTGCAGCCTCATAGGACAGTCAGAAGGGAATAAAAACTTGTCCTACAAGCTTTAACCAGATACTGATAGAAGCCACAAGACTGCTATATACTGCTGATGAAAAAAAGGTATTTAGCAGTTTATATTTACTAAAATAATTGTATTTCCATGTCCTGTGTACTGTGGGAGACCAGATATAGTGAATGTCGGGTCCTGGGTTTAGTAACACTTTAAGGCCTCATACACACGGGCGTATCTAAAAAAATAAACAAAGCGTCGGGTCCGACGTCAAGGAAAAAAAGTTGACGTTTTTCGGCGTTATGCATCTGCGTTTTTGAGCGTTAGTGAGCGTCGGCGTCAATAGGCGTTTTTTAAAAAAAATCATCCCTCTGCTATTTTTCAACCTGAAAACGTCGGCGTCAAAAAACGCCGGAAAACGCCGTTACAATATTAGGTGGCGTTTGTTGGCGTTTTGTGGCGTCGGCGTCAAAAAACGTCAAAACATTACAGCCTCAGAACGTGATGGCCATGGGTTCTACTTTCTGCTCACTAACGCCGACGCCACCTACAGCTCAAAAACGCTGACGTTTTTATGGGGCCATTGACTAACATGGAGAGCTGCAAAAAACGCCAGAAAACGCCGGCGTCAAAAAACGTCCGTGTGTATGAGGCCTAAGAGTTGAGAAAAAAAAATGGAAGCTGATTGGTTTCTATGCAGAGTTGCCCCAGATTTTGCACTCTCCAGTTTTAGTAAATGAACCCCGTTGTCTGAACAAAGGTTCACTTTTGAGATCCGCAAACGGGTGTAAACAGAGACCATAACTTTGTATACAAACATGCAACTTATTACTTGAAAATATAAAATATGTTTGACTTAACACCACATGAAAAAAAGGAAGGGCTAGGCTATTTGCAGCACATCATTACTGAGATGTTTTTATACATTTCACTAACTTTATAAAGCTGACTGAGCAATGAGTAAATTGTTAGAATGTCATTATTCATGCAGGTCTGCTTTAACCGATACACCAATACACTGGAGATTGGCTATTTACTATTTATCTGCAGTTGAAAACAAGATGGCACTGAATAATCTGTTTCCCGCTGTGTGAACATGCTTTGATTTTTTGATACTTGTACTCTGTCATGCTTGCTTCAGTAACTGTGGAAAGTTATGAACATATATTACTCGAAACTGTCCAAATCTAAAAGTAAATGAAAGAGAATTTCCAGCTAAACTGAACGGCCGTCTGTCCAATTATCTGCCTCTAAGCTCATCTTTGCCCACACATACTTTGTACAATATTTGCTGGAAACAGTTGGAATCTACAGCCAGCGGTGAATTATTATAAGGGCGAAACTGACATTTGCAGGGGCTCAAAGTCCAGGGGAAACCATGGAGATACTTAAAAGTTCTGCACTTGCTGATAAAACAAGCCATTTTTAGCTTTGCATGTCTTTGCACTTTTTTCCCAGAAGGTGATTAGCAATGGTAGCGTTTGTATTGCATTCAGGAGAGATTTCCTTATGCGTTATCACATTAAACTGATGGGGTGGGCTCATGAACTGAAGATAGCTTATGAACCAGAGGCACAATTAAAGCACATCTGCAATGTATTGCAGCTTACTAGTCCTTAGATCTGGTAGCTGAATTCGTTTTCTTTTCTCTGTTTTTTCCCTTTGTTTTACCATGGGAATCCTGCTATTATCACACATCCAGACCCACGGTAGCATTCTTATTCATTGTACTGTATATATGGAGCAGCCGCATGTAAGCAGGGCCCTGTTTCACCACCAGCAATGGTCATGCCAGCCAAGGGCACCTCCCATCTTTCTCCTGCAACGGGTATGTGATGGAGTACCATACACCTCTAGAATGGAGGAACTCCACCATCTTGGTTACTTACATGCTCCCAGCCAAAGGCCCACCTCCAGGAATAAAGGAAAGTCCACACAATCAGTCTTCTTAACACTTAACTGTAGCATGAACACACTATAAAGTACTTTCCCAATACAGAAGTATACTTCTTACTCTTTCCACAAGATATCAGCATTACTGTATGGTCCAAATGCAAATTTACATGGGGTTGCCAACCAGAACTTCAGAACTCAGTTATAGGTTCCCTGAGATGGCTCGTCTTCTGGGGCCTACCCTGAAGGGCATACTCCCTAAAACTGTAACCTACATAATGATGCTCTGCAGGCTATCACTTCCCATCAACCTCTCTGCTTTAGTTCTTACAGTCCCAGCTTACAAAGGAATAAGCTAGCCCAAACCCATAGCACCCACCTTAGGGGCGACGTTTCTCTAAAATGAGTACTAACCCCTGCTTACAATCTTTGCTCTACTGATTTGGAATACAAACACCTCCCCCTTTACTCATCTTTATTACATGAAGGGTGAATTTCAATAATCCACAAAAGAAAACTGGGAAGGCTGATTGTGACAATTGTTTGAGACATCAGTTCAAAACAAGAAGTTACACAGTTATGGACACTGGATTTCTGGCAGGATCTACTTTTTTGCAACATTTAACATTTGCACTATATTTATTATGCTATTCACAGTGTGGGAAATTTTAAATACTGATTGTTGTATATTTGCACTTCGCACGTTATGAACTTTTCCTTTGCACATACTTTTATTCTGATTTATGGTTGATAGTCGAGCAGCACTTTTCTTTGTAAATATTATTTTGAAGTTGAGTGACAAATAGCCGTTTAATATTTAATAACATTATGGAAAAATGTTCTCCTAGACCAGAGGGCTGACCACATAGGCTGTGATCATGTCTTCCAGACACTGCTGTGGTACCACCGCTGGAAACATGTATTAATCCTGTGCAAAAATGGTTGGTGTCATGGTGATGGGATGGAAAAAAATGTAAATGATGCTGTCTGATTTCTGGAAATTGCTGCAAAATGTGAATAGAATGTATCTTTACCATATTTACAGTGTATGCAGTCCGTATATTGAAGAATGTTATATATGTGGCAGCATGCATTTGTGTTTTCAGGATGCTCACTGTTTTTTGCTTCAAATGTACTTTTCATCATCATCTTAGATGAAGAGCCTGCCAGTCAATGGGCTTCTTCACCGTAGAAAGGTGACAACACCTGACCATTCACATTTCTGCGGTGGAAGTTCTGGAATACAGATGCACAGTATGCCTGCAATCTCACCATATTAAGTTCATGTAAATCAGCCATCCCTCCACTTTTAGTGAAAAATACCAAAGAGGAGTGTGGGACTTCAGGGAGCAGCAACATCACATGCAGAGGCGAAGCACTGGGCCTTCTCCACAACCACAAGTTATGGAATCTGATGGGGGTTAAGGAACCATGAAAAGAGGAAATTTTTAACAGAAAATGAAATGTGAAACATGCACCATTTTATTGAGACCACAATACCCTGCATGGTCATACAAAGGCAGGGTTTTTTATACTTAAAGTATCATTTCTCTTTCAAAAACAATGAAAATTGAACCCAGTTGCATTTAGAGTGAGGGCCCAAAAGTGAGTCTCTCTGAGTCTAAATTTGATTTTCTTCCTTGTCTCAATACATTGATGATAGCATTTTCTCTCATACAAGATGAGGAGGGGAGGGGGTGACACTAATGATGCTACTGCTGCATCTATTAATGTAGGGTATCTGTGGTTGCTTCTTTAAAAGGTGTTAGATGATGACATGCATCTCTCATGAACAGGGTTGGATTTCTGCATAGCCAGCATAAGCTGTCACATAAGGAGGAATACAATGGCACTACTGATCCTCATTATTTCCCTGCATAGTTTGTGTATTTTTGGCTGGGGTTTGCCACTACTATGGGTTTGAGGCCGTTGCTACAGGTTTAAGATTCAGGTCCAGGCTAATGTTATGTGTAGATTTGACTTTGAGAATTTTCTTTTTAAAACCACAATGCACTGTATGGCCTTTGAACTTTGCTCGAAAGGCCATAAGAGATTTTGGATTAAGCTCCCTGGCGGTATGATTATTTCAGATTTTTGGTGCTGAAAGCGGTGCATTATTTTGCATGGAAATTTGGCCTGTAGGCCTGTAATTCTAAGGAATAACATGCTTAAATCTGTCCAAACAAGAGTCTAGTAGACATCCTGGGTATGAAAAAGTTTGAAACATGAAATCATAAATTATAATATAATAAATAACTAAAAATAATTAAATAAATAAATAACATAATAGTAATAAAATGTATTCAATAATGTAATCAAACCAAAAACACAGAAATTTGCTCATTTGCAGAATTGTCGCTGTCGTCACTTTCAGTGCCTGAGGATAAATTTCCCCAAAAATCAGTATCACTCAATTCTGCAAATGATTCTTATTTACTATCGCTGTTTACTAGCTGATCAAAAAACGCTTTTGACGTAAAGTGACACTTTTTGGTTGCTATGGACATTCTCATGTTTCCAGGCAGAAAGAATGACAAATATAATATAAAAGTGCATGCAGGGCTCTAGGCAAACCACTAGGGACAAAGGGGATGTGAAATGATTTGATACAGTAATGTAATCTTACAGATGACTGTGTACTGTATGAATACTGTGTGTTTCACTTTTTGAATTTGCCGCCGGTCTCCGCCCCCGTGCGACGCAACGCTCACAGGGAACGGAGCCCGGCACACAGAGACATCGGGCGGCGGACACAGCACGCAGACACGGCGGGGGACATCGCTGGATCCAGGGGACAAGGTGAGTAACGATGCCTTGGATCCAGCAATGCAATCCCGAGTGTGGCTCGGGGTTACCGCTAATGGTACTGAAATTCCACCCCGAGCCACACTCGGGATTACCACCAGGAAGGTTAACCAGGAATTTTGGATTAACCAGGCCCCTCCCTATATAAACCTGGTATTTGTGAAAATGATACTGTTTCTGAATACTACGCACAGCTTTAAGGATACCCCAAGCATGTTGTTTAAAGTATTGTGTATTTTAAATGTTTCAAATGTTTCAAAGAGTGAAAAGACCTTGTCTACACTGTACAGTATTTTTTTTAGATTTTTTTTTTCTCATTGGGATTGCTCAGCAACTCCTGTCCTTTTTTGACAGCCATTTGCTTATCGGCCCTAAACATGGTCAGATCTTACTAACAATGTTTGAATTCTATAAAGTGCTATAGAATTTACCACTAAGTTTTGGTGCGCCAAATTTCAAACAGATTTGCTGAATCTTTCTCAAATAGAACGCAGGAAGATTCGCTCACTCCTAGCTATGATATTGTCACCGTGAAAATTAAAGTCTGTGTCAACTTTCCCTTAGACCCCTTTCACACTTGTGCGAGTTGTCCTGCAATTTGGGACTGCAAAGTCACAAGATAAGTCGTTCCCCATTATTTCTAATGAGTACCATTCATATCTGTACAACTTTGAAGTCGTGCCAACTTCAAAGTAGTCCCTGCATTACTTTGGCCCAACTTGAGGTCCATAGACTTCAATATTAAACTCTCAAAGTCGCATGCAAATCGCACCTGAATAATATACATGCGTTTTCTGTACTATTTCTGTACGACTTTGTAATATGTTTTTACTGTGTCAAAGTATTGGGTAGTTTCTGTTGCATTATGATTTAAAAAGTGTAAACACCATTGATTGATAATAAATGGCTTCAGTCAAACACTAACCATGAGTGAAAGAAAGGTTTTTGTGTTCTCATTCATATTCTCAGAAAAATGGACAAGAAATCATAAATTCTGCCAGGGTATGTAAACTTATGAGCACAACTGTATATAGGGAAAGATATATATATATATAATATCCCTAATATCCCACCACAAAGTTGAGCTCTGGGCCTCTTTTCACCTGTATACTAATTTCTACTCCTCTGCTCTGCTGAAAAAAGGCCATTGTCAACAGAGCTCAATAGATCAAGCCAAGATTCACTTGAGGGCTAGATCAAACAAGCCTTATACTAAAAACGTTCCATTATAGAATTCAGATAGTGGCCAGTGTGCAGCAGTGATGAGTGTCGGACTTAATTTTTACAATGCAAGCCACTGTTTACATTTTTTTTTACTTTATTGGAAGTGTACAAACTATAGACTCTAGTTTTCCTCACAACAGTGTGGTGCTCTGTACTGCAGTGACCTGGAGTGCTATCCAGTGCACTGTAGAAAATTACCATTGTGGTGTAAACAGTGCACATAGAAAACTATTTTTTTCCAGTGTAAAAATATGCCAGTCACTGTAGTATGCACACTGTAGGAGCCTCCCATTCATGCAGAAATTGAAGTATAGTAAAAACAGTTTACTATGCTTCAGTTATGAATGAACCAATTGGTACCAATCACTGACTCTGTCCATTCAGAAAAGGAAGGAGCGGTAAATGACAAATGTACTGACCCATTCCCATTGAAGAGTGGGGAGGGATTAGAACACCTGTCAGTTTTTATTGCAGTCGGTGCCCCCTTCTTTATTTTTCCATCTCTCCATCATGACACATCTTCTACAGCAGCTGGCAGGAGAGAGGAGGGGGGAAGAAAGCAGCTCTGTGGGGGGACACAGGGACCCTGGGAACAGCAGAAGACAAGTAAACTGGATAGCAGGGGCGGCGGGGGCAGCATATAGAGAACCAATCTCCTCCATTAGGAGGAAAATGGAGGAGAATGGTTCCTCTAAATGCCGCCCCCGCCACCCCTCCTATCCAGGTGTACAAGGGAGGCACACGGGCCCCCTGGAGCATGGGGCCCGGTTGCTATTGCAACCCCTGCAACCCCTATCGTTACACCCCTGGTTCTTTGTATGTGTATGTTGTTCCTTTTTTGTGTGTGCATAGTAGTTCTTTACATAGCAAAACACATAAAGTAATGAGGCAAAGAGCGGGACCATTGTTTGGCAAGGAATTGGGTCTGGGATAGTTGAAAGAAGCTTACCTTCTAACTCTCAGGATTTAAAGACCATTGTACCTTTAAAAAACACAAATTTTGCTTACCTAATTTTCACAAATGCATTTCACCGAAATCATGAAATTTAACCAGAGTCTCCTGATTTCAGTAGAATGATATATCTCAATTTCCCTTATGCTCTTGGGTCTGTGCCAAAAATTTCTGGTTAACTTCACCAGACCTTCATGATTAGAATGTCTTTTCTAAACTATTCCTAAATGGGAAAACATGTGCAACATCTTCTCATTATTAATACCATCCTACCTTACAATGCGGGACTGTTGTCGAATGGGAAAGCAACAGGCATTCATCAAAATTAGAACTAGAACTATTAGTCCATGATAGTTAAAAGAAGCTTACCTCCTTACTCTCGGGATTTAAAGTCCATTGTTCCCTTAAAAATACAAATATTGCCTTCCAAATTTTTAAAAATTAATTTCACCAAAATCATGAAATTGAACCGCATTCTCCTGATTTTTGTCAAAATTTCAGGAAAATTATATATCTCAATTTCCCTTCTCAGGACTGCGCCAAAAATTTCTGGTTAACTTTACCAAACCTTCATGATGAGACTGTCTTTTCTAAACTATTCCTAATTATTCTAAACCAGATGGGAAACATGTGTAACATCTTCTCATTACTAATACCATCCTACAATGCAAGACGGCTGTCGAACGGGAAAGCAACAGGCATTCATCAAAACTAGAACTAGAGCCATTAGTCCATGATAGTTAAAAGAAGCGTACGTCCTAACTCTCAGGATTTAAAGTCCATTGTACCCTTAAAAAATACAAATATTGCCTTCCAAATTTTCAAAAATGCATTTCACCAAAATTCTGAAATTTACCTGCAATCTCCTGATTTTTGTCAAAATTTCAGGAAAATTATATATCTCAATTTCCCTTACCCTCTCTTCACCAGACATTAAGGCTGCATTCACACAGGGGCGAGCCAACTTCAGTTCGATTTTACTAGGTGATTTCAGTGCGACTTCAGGCGACTTACAACGCGACTTCATGCCAGGCGACTTTGCCTGTGGTCAATCAGAGAAGGGAGGGAGGGGGTTGCCCTGGATAAATGATTTTATTTTCACTGTAAAGTCGCTTCCATGTAGTTAGGGGATCTGACTTGGAGGCGACTTCTATTCAATTCAATGGGCACAAGTCGGATAGAAGTCGCCTTGAAGTCGTGCAGGAACCTTTTCTGAAGTCGCTCCTGTACATTATGATGGCTCCCATTCATTTCAATAGGATTTCAAATTTTAAGGACCCAGGGCGACCAGGGTTGCCAACCGCCAGAAAATTTACTGACAGTTTGTAAATCCGTGATTTTTACAATTGTCTATAATTGTCAGGGTCTGATAATTTGTCATGCTGTGCTGCATTTTTAAGTGTAAACCATGCAAATTAGTTGCTATAGGTATTGCCATTGTTTCCATTTTGTGTTTAACCACTTGACCACTGGGCACTTAAACCCCCTTACCAACCAGACCAATTTTCAGCTTTCAGCGCTCTCACACTTTGAATGACAATTACTCAGTCATGTACCCATATGAAATTTGCGTCCTTTTTTTCACACAAATAGAGCTTTCTTTTGGTGGTATTTAATCATCGCTGGGTTTTTTATTTTATTATAATTAAAAAAAGAAAAGTGGATGAATGAATTTTTCTTCGTTTCTGTTATAAAATTTTGCAAATTAGTAATTTTTCTTCATAAATTTTGGCCAAAATTTATACTGCTACCTATCTTTGGTAAAAAAAAAAAAAAATACTTCTTTTTAATGATTAAACGTTTTAAAATATTGTCTTTGCTTCTTTTTAAGTAAGTAGGTGAAAAGAAAAAAATTAATATTATTTTATTTTTTGGGTCGCTACTAATTTATGGTGGTTTTCTTTCGAGATAAACACACTTTTTTTCCTGCGTTTAAAGTATACCCATGTACTGACTCATTAACAGTAAGTTTCACACTCTCGCGACTTTCGACTTTTAACCAGACCAACCATTCCCCCAAATTCACGGGTCACCAGTTCACCAATTTGTGTTTTACCTTTGTTACCGTTATGGATATCGTTGATTAAACGTACCAAATGTGA
>BLSH010276232.1:904651-950940 GCA_018402905.1 Glandirana rugosa | reverse complement strand
ATTTTGCAGAACAGTGATATGGGTACTCCGGGCTTATTTATACTTTTTGGGCACAGTTTGAAGATGATTTTAGAACAGTTCTATGGCCTCTAATGTTAATTAATACTTTTCAGACCCATTTTGAAGATGATCTCCATTTTTGCATTTTTATGTTTTTATTTTTTTTAAAATATTTAAAGTTATTTCCCTGTCCCCATTTCTTTGTAGGGCACTTGTCCCACCCTTACCCACATTTTCCTTCCTTTTGCAGACCTCTAGGACCTTCCTGGGCTTTTTTACAGCATTTTAAAGATTTTTCATTAAAATTACCAGAACACCGGACCCGAACCCGGACTTTTTTTGAAAAGTCCGGGTCCGGGTCCCGGACACCCCAAAGTTCGGTACGGACCCGAACTTTACAGTCCGGGTTCGCTCAACTCTACAGAAAAACTCAGAAGAAGAGAGGGAAAAGCAGCAGCTGTGCTGCAGTACTGACGTTCTAACAAGGTGTATGCTGACAGGAGGAGAGAGCAGAGTGACAGAGCTGATCAATACGCTGCTTCTTATTCCACTGACCAGTCACAGGCTGGGAAAAGACCTGAAAGTTTTAATCAAAGCAGTACTAAAGGAAAAATAAAAAAATGATCAACCAACAAGACCTAAGAGAAAATCCCCAATCACTATACAGGTCTCAATCTGAGCCAAATGAACTAAAAATCAGCAATGGGCATAAAGGTCTAAGCTGCTACTTTAACAAATAGTCAAGTAAAATAGTGTAAAGTCAGCGAACCAACAGTAGCGCTACTGTTGGTTCGCTGACTTTACACTATTTCAAAATAAAAAAATGACATACACTCACCAGCCACTTTATTAGGTACACCGGTTCAATTGCTTGGTAACACAAATTGCTAATCAGCCAATCACATGGCAGCAACTCAATGCATTTAGGCATCTAGATGTGGTGAGGATGACTTGCTGAAGAGCAAACCGAGCATCAGAATGGGGAAGAAATAGGGTTTAAGTTACTTTGAATGTGGCATGGTTGTTGGTGCCAGACAGACCGCTCTGATCATTTCAAAAACTGCTGATCTACTGGGATTTTCATGCACAACCATCTCTAGGGTTTTACAGAGAATGGTCTGAAAAAAAAGAAAATATCCAGAGAGTGGCAGTTGTGTGCCTTATTGATGTCAGAGGAGAATAGGCAGACTGGTTTGAGATGATAGAAAGGCAACAGTACCTCAAATAACCACTCGTTACATCCAAGGTATGCAGAATACCATCTCTGAATGCACAACACATCAAACCTTGAAGCAGATGGGCTACAGCAGTGAAACACCACACTGGGTGCCAGTCCTTTTAGCTAAGAACTGGGGATACAATTCGCACGGGCTCACCAAAATTGGACAATAGAAGAATGGAATAACGGTGCCTGGTCTGATGAGTCTCCATTTCAGCCGTATTTTTGCATTTTTTGCTATATACGTTTTGATGCTTTTAAATAGCCTGACAGGAGTATGTATCATGTGTGCGCTGTAACATTTAGTTTTTTGTTTGTTGGTCGTTACGAGCAGCACCATGCGTTTGGTAGGGTGTTCCCCCCAAATATCTAGTTTTTTTCCATTTCAGCTGTGACATTCAGATGGTGGGGTCAGAATTTGGTGTAAACAACATGAAATCATGGATCCCTCCTGCTTTGTATCAAGAGTTCAGGCTGGTGGTGGTGGTGGTGGTGTAATGGTGCGGGGGGATATTTTCTTGGCACACTTTGGGCCCTTTAGTACCAATTGAGCATTGTTTAAACACCACTGCCTACCTGAGTATTGTTGCTGTCCATGTCCATCCCTTTGTGACTACAGTGTACCCATCTTCTGATGGCTCCTTCCAGCAGGATAATGCACCAGGACACAAAGCTCAAATCATCTCACCACTGATTTCTTGAACATGACAATGAGATCACTATTCTTCAATGGCCTCCACAGCCACCAGATCTCATCCAATAGAGCGCCTTTGGGATGTGGTGGAATGAGAGATTCGCACCATGGATGTGCAGCTGACAAATCTGCAAAAACAGCATGATGCTATTGTGTCAATATGGACCAAAATCTCTGAGGAATATTTCCTTTAACAGACCAGGCTGTGCAGCAAAAGTGGAAGCTAGTGGGGTGCTTACAATGGTCAGCTTTTATTCATTAGTTAAAACTTTGATCCCAAAATAAAAACATGTTCCTGTAATTGCTTAATAAGTATCAGCTGGACACAGAAACCATCAAGCGTGCATTATAAACCTTTTACTTTTACCCCACCCTTTCTGCTTCTAACTTCCATACATCAAATTAACCACAGCTAACCTTATATCCAAAGAGTACTACTGAATGTTCATTTATTCATTTGTCGGTGCCTAGGATTTGACAAATGCCTCATTTTCCTACATCTAGACGACTCCCTTACAGCACTATTTACTATTTTACGATAGCTTATGTAAACAAAATGTTATATCCGCATCTATTGTTAAAGAGGTGGTAAACCCATCCATTTGACAGTTTAAAAAATAGTTACATTTCTGGCACGTGCCGGAAATGTAACCCTCCCATTGGTTGTGCTCTAAACCAAACTGTCAAACCATCCAATGGCTGGTGTCATAGCTGATCACATGTGCAGCATCATGGCAGTTGGATATTAAACAGAGGCCAAGATGGCAGCTTCCTTGGCTGAAAATGATAGGAGGGTTTACTACCACTTTAACTTTTTGGATGCTTTAATACCTTGTAATCTGTGTATCTTTCAATAAAAACTTTTGGAAAAAAATAAAATAAAAAAATAAGTATCAGCTGGACTCCAGCTTTAATTTGTTAGTTACTTATGTAAAATCCATCTAAATCTAGTAGTTCTTCTAAAGCCTCGTACACACGGGACGACGATCGTATACAACAGGTCGTACTAACGACCATTGTATGCGATATCGATCGTTCGTATGCGCGATTAGAACAGTCGAACATACAACGGTCGTACCAGGGGAGTTGTATGAGCAAACTAGAAAACGTGGTCGTACCAACAAGCGCTCATACCACCGTTGTATCGTGTGTACAGAGAAGTTGGTACAACAAGTTGTATTGTGCAAAACACGCATGCTCAGAAGTCATAAATGGCGGGATGCTAATTACATGCACCTGAACGGTCTTTCTGTGCTCGTACGATCGTGTAGTGCAGTCAGTATGCAAGTTACATTATCCAACATACGATTTGCGACGATTGTACGTACGATCGTCGTCCCGTGTGTACGAGGCTTAACAGTACCCTCTCTTCCCAGCGCTGCTGTTGAAGGCTGGCCACACATTTTTCTTGCACAATTTTCCTTTAGATCTACCAAAACCATATAATAAGAGGTCAAACTTAAAACTTCTAATTTGTATGCAGTTAGGCAGGCCCTTGTACTACATGGTTGAAGGTAAATATAAAGGAAATTGAATAAAAAAAATGTATAATGTATGGCCAGCTTAACCACTTCAGCCCCGGAAGGATTTGCCCCCTTCCTGAC
Source organism: Glandirana rugosa (assembly GCA_018402905.1). NCBI lineage: Eukaryota > Metazoa > Chordata > Amphibia > Anura > Ranidae > Glandirana > Glandirana rugosa. The sequence continues at coordinate 947,423 of BLSH010276232.1, read as the reverse complement.
CAGAGCCCTTTTTACGATTCGGCACTGCGTCGCTTTAACTGACAATTGCGCGGTCGTGCGGCGTTGTACCCAGACGAAATTTGCATCCTTTTTTTCCCACAAATAGAGCTTTCTTTTGGTGTTATTTGATCACCACTGCATCATTTCTGATCACCGTTATAAACAAAAGAAGAGCGACAATTTTGCAAAAAAAAAAACAAATTTCTTACTTTTTGCTAAAATACAAATCCCAAAAAAAAATATAAAAAAACTTTTTTTTTCATCGGTTTTGGCCGATTTATATTCTTCCTCATATTTGTGATAAAAAAAAATCGCAATCGGCGTTTATTGATTGGTTTGCACAAAAGTTGCCGCGTTTACGGATGATGAGAATTAATTTCTGGGGTTTTATTTTTTTTAATTTTTTTACTAGTAATGGCGGCGATCTGCGATTTTTAGCGGTACTGCGATATTGAAACGGGCATGTCGGAACATTTTGACACTTTTTTGGGACCATTGGCATTTATACAGCGATCAGTGCTATAAAAATGCACTGATTACTGTGTAAATGCCATTGGCAGTGAAGGGGTTAACCTGCAGGGGGCGCTCTAAGGGTTAACTGTGCTCCCTGGGTGTGTTCTAACTGTCTCAGTGTTTGACTGGCAGGGGGAGGGGAGTGATCACAGCTTCCATATAGAGGAAGGCTGTGATCACTCCCTTCCCCCTCTAACAGAACGGAGATCTGTGTTTACTTACACGGACCTCCGTTCTTTCACTCCGGGGGGGCATCGCGGGTAGCCGGCGGAGATCGAGTCCGCTGCATCCGCTCCCTGGCCCTCCCCGGACACAGTGAGTGATTTGGCAGCCGCCGTCAGATGACAGCGGTTTGCCCAGGAGAGCCATCTTGTCACCGTCAACCTGCGGTTGACGGTCGGCAAGTGGTTAAGGGTGACTTTGTTGTTCCTTCATAGATAGAGAAGCCACCCTAACAACGGAAAGTGTGTTTCTGGGTGGATCACTAGTTTTACCACTTGCCGACCAGCCGCCATCGTTTTATGGTGGCAGGTTGGCCCGTCCCCACAAAACGTCGTACATGCGTGCTCTCACTGGCTAGTGGGGGGCCAATCAGCCGGCGGGGCGGACTCGATGTCGGCCGGCCACCCGCGATCACTCCCAAGACAGGCAGAATGGGGATTTGTGAGTGTAAACAAAGCAGAGCCCTGTTCTGACGTAGGAGTTGAGAGCGATTGTCTGTTCCCAGTGATGGGGAACAACGATCTCTCTCCTCCCCCAGTCAGTTCAGCCCCCACACAGAATCACCACAGAGGGAGCACATTTAACCCCTTGATTGCCCCTTGCAGATTAACCCCTTCCCTGCCAGTGATATTTACACATTAATCAGTGGCTATTTTTAGCTCTGATCGCTGTATAAATGTCAGTGGTCCCAAAAAAGAGTCAAAAATGTCCGATCTGTCCCCCGCAATATCTCAGATCGCAACCATTACTAGTAAGAAAAAAAAAAAAATAATAAAAATGCCATAAATCTATTCCCATAGTTTGTAGACACGATAACGATAATACCAAAAATATGTAAAAGAATACACGTTGGCCTAAACTGAGGAAGAAATTTGTTTTCTTACTTTTTTTTTTTGGATATGTATTATAGCAAAAAGTATTGTTTTTTTTTTCTTTTTAAATTGTCGCTCTTTCTTTGTTTATATTGCAAAAAATAAAAACTACAGAGGTGATCAAATACCACCAAAAGAAAGCTCTATTTGTGGGGAAAAAAGGACATCAATTTTGTTAGGGTACAACGTCGCACGACCGCGCAATTATCAGTTAAAGCGACGCAGTTCCGTATCGCAAAAAGGGCTCTGGTCAGGAAGAGGGTAAATCCTTCCGGGGCTGAAGTGGTTAAAATAAAGTATTAAAAAAACTAAAAGAGAAAATGCATAGCCACCACATCTAAGGATTTGTAAGCTACAATATATTCCATTTTTTGTTTCTGGGTTCAACACCGCTTTAAAAGCAGAAGAGAAAAAATGAGGTCTTAGACGGGGCTATGCTGAGGGCAGAGCTTTATAAATCTCAGGACTGGATGGAAAAAATACAAATCCTCTAGCATGTAAAACATCTCATTTATATGTATTTCATCTGTGTATTTAGCTATTTGCCTGGAGTTCAGCTTTAAATAGGATTTCACTTCGAATAAGATTTTGTTGTTCAAAGAGAAGTTTAAGGTATTAAAAAAAATAGATCTAAGAGAACAGCAGGATATAAATCTCTCTTATTGATCTGCTAATGCGATTTTCAAAATAAAAAATTACACCGTGGCTTTATTAGGTTTGTTGAAACAAATATGAATTTATAATATGAAAGCTTGCTGTTCTTTATATTAGCATTTACATTCTGCTGCAGGTCATAGATCAACAAACCATAGGTCGCATGAGCATGAGTTATCTGACTACTATACATTGGCCCAATGCACACAGGTTTTTTTTCTCATCACTGTGTTTTTCTCTTATTCAGCTGGATTTTTATAAAGGAACTAAGATGTAACATGTGGGAAACATAAGTTGCAGTTGTCATAACTGCAGCTGGGCCCCGGAGAAGGACCAAGCTGGGATCCCTTAGGCTTCATAGAAGATCTCTTTTATCAGAGACATGCTACCATAGCTGTAAAGGCAGCCATATGCTGGCTAATATTGTTGCATGGTACAGCCAATTGTGAAATCATTTGTCCATAGTACATGGGGGATTTCACTGACAGATCACTACTGGTTATATGCAGCATTTATGTGCATTGGAAAGATCAAGAATTAGATAGGCCAGCAATGCATAAAACACTGCACATCCACTTATTTTTTGGATGCATTGCACTACAGTGCATGGTAGCGTGTTACTGTGTGTTGTGGTGTGCTGCAATGCAGGTGCTTTGGAGGTGTGTTAGGTTCATGCATTGGAGTGCCATTGAAAATGCACATAGCATGCATTGCATAATGTGCGAGCTCCTTAAATGTCAGCATGGTAGTGAGGCAACCAGTATTTTCAGAAGAAGAGGTCAACAATGGTAGTATCACTTTTTCGCTCATGGCAGATTTACTTTAACCAACATTTAGGCGCTAGGTCATGTGATGCTTGAGGAAGGAGAGTATCATCCATTCTGAACTCTGATCCTCAGCAGCCATCACATAACTAAATGTCTACGTTGTTGGCTTTGTACTCAGCGCTAGAAGGAAACTAGAACAGCATTCTTCTCCCCACCATAAAAGCTAAGTACACTATTTATAACCAAAAGTATGTGGGCTGCCCTCCAAATTCCTGATTTAAGGGGTTTCCAGTGAAGGGTACTGATAGTTCAACAGCTTTCAAAGACATTTTAGACAATTGTGTGTTTTAAATTTTGTGGCAACTGGGCAGGTGTCCAGGGGAATAGTCTCTTGACTCAGGTGAAGAACACTAGACGTGAACCTTCTGGCATCCAGGTTCAACAACAAACTGGGCAGGTTTGTTGCCCAAACCAGGGATCCTGATTTCTCACTTACAAGGTTGACTTTCTCATTGTTATCACCTTTGTTAGTAACACTATCCGTAAACCCTAGCTAGGGTTACACAGGGATGAGGTTATCTTGTAGCCACCAGCCTCCTTTCTTGCGAGGGTGGTTTCCTCATTTTACCTTAACCCGGACATTGCCCCCCCCCCCCCCCATCCCGAGTCCTTCTCCAAAAAATTTCAGGGAGCTTCTTCTCCACTGTATGGATGTGGTACACTCCGTGCCAATCTACCTCTCGGGTACAGCCTCTTCTTTTGCTTTGTTATTCCTGAGGATCCTTCTTATTGCTTGCTACAAAACTGAGGCTTGTATAGAATTGGGGTGGGGTGGGGGGGTTATGCTAGGTCTGTCTTTACAGCTTTGTTTGCCTCTGTCTAATAACCTGAAGGTAGCTGCATAACCCATGAACTAGGACTAAGATCTTGTGATATACTCCAAGAAAAGGATTTGACAGGAAGGCCAAAAACCCTATTTTCTGACTAAATGGACAGAAAGTCCAATACTTTAAAATGTGGTGGAAAACCTTTTTCAGAAGAGTGGAAGCTGTTATAAGCACAAAGGGTGGAGACCCCATATTAATGCCCATCATTATGCAATAGAACGTCCAGCAAGCTCATAGTTGTTTTGGTCAAATATTCAAAAATGTTTGGCCATTTAGTATATTTTATTACTCATCCGTTCCAGGTGAACTAAGATAACTTCATTTTTAAATTGAAATACAGTTCCACTTTAAAATGTAGGCTCGTTCAAGGTCTTCAGTGGGTGGTCTATGTACTCAGGATTGTGCCGGGGGTAAATGCTTCTGTAAAATATGCATAAATGGTTTATCCATTATCTAGAAAAAGGAAAGCATATATTTCCCCATGATATTAACACCGAAGAACAAATTAATGTCGTTCTGGCAGTTACTGTTGATATGTGGGGATGTGCAGCATACTGCTGTGGTGATATCCTCAAAGGCATTTATGTCATTAAAATTTATTTAAGGTCATTAAAATGTTGCATTCTGTTTAGCTCTGTGTACAGTCTTTAAACTAACAAAAGGATTTAATGAAAATCAGTACATAATTTACACTTCTAGTATTATTCAAACAAAAATACTATAAACATGATTTTACATACTACAAGGCTCTTCCAGAAACTGTAGCAGGGGAAAACAGTGATGGTGCCAATAACAACCAATTAGTAATTTTTATCATTTCTTTTTTGTGTAAGACACTGTACTTCATAGTCTATAAGGCATTGTAGCATTGTTACACAAAACTATTTGGATGTCTTTAAATGGTCATAATATAGATCTGACAAAAAGGTTAAACCCTCCAATAAGGGACTTTAAAGAGCATAAACAGACAAGAAGAGAGGAATATACACCAATGTAGCATAAAAATAAGTATTTATTACAAAAGTTACTAAAACAGCATCATTGGAAGGATAGTATAAGGGCTGAGGTGTGAGTGCAAAACAGAGGGGCAAACAGGCAGGAAAACGGATACAAACACACACACGGGCCTCTTATACAGTGAAATAGTAGGTGAAACAACTAACGCATTTCGAGACATTTGATGTAAACGCTCTTCTTCAGGGAGTTTCAAAGGATGTATAAGAGAGGCTTGGTTTCCATGCCGCTGTTGGATAGGCTCACTCGCCCAACACGCGAGCAAAAAGTGTGTAGGGAGGGAAGGTGAAGGGCAGGTGGAGAGCGGTAAAAAACAGGGCCCAATGCTAATCCATATAGCCAGCAGTATTGTTGGGTGGTAACAAACAGAGTATGCACCCAACTGATGGGACTGGGTACAAAGGTTCAAAAAGGGAGAAAAGAGCAAGGGATAGCAATCTCCAGCCGGTCAAGTCCAAATTGTACAAAAGAGAGAAATATGAATTCACCTGTTATATGTGGTCTTCCACCAACCAAGGGCCAATATCAGACCTATGCACATCAACACAATACACATAGTGTGTAGCCAGGCTATAGGAGCATATGGGAGTATGACGCCGCTGTGCTGGCGGCATCTCGTTGCTCTTTGTAGCTGCCATGCAACGGCTCCTGGATCAAATACTCCCATATGCTCCTATAGCCTGGCTACACATTATGTGTATTGCGTTGATGGGCATAGGTCTGATATTCAGCCTTGGTTTGTGGAAGAACACATATAACAGGTGAATTCATATTTCTCTCTTTTGTGCAATTCGGATTTGACCAGATGGAGATTGCTCTTCCTTGCACTTTTCTCCCTTTTGCACCTTTGCACCCAGTCCCATCAGTTGGATGCATACTCTGTTTGTTACCACCCAACAAGACTGCCGGCTATATGGACTAGCATTGGGCCTGTTTTTTTTACGGCACCCCATCTGCCCTTCAACTTCCTTCCCTACACACTTTTTGCTCACGTGTCGGGCGAGTGGGCCTATCCAACAGCGGCATGGAACCCAAGCCTCTCTTATACATCCTTTGAAACTCCCTGAAGAAGAGCGTCTACATCAAATGTCTCAAAACACGTTGGATGTTTCACCTACTATCTCGCTGTATAAGAGGCCTGTGTGTTTGTATCCATTTTCCTGCCTGTTTGCCTCTCTGTTTTGCACTCACACCCCAGCCCTTATATTATGCTTCCAATGATGCTGTTTTAGTAACTTTTGTAATAAATACTTATTTTTATACTACATTGGTGTATATTCCTCTCTTCTTGTTCGTTTATGCTCTTTAAAGTCCCTTATTGGAGGGTTTTACCTTTTTGTCTAATTTTGGGATGATGGCATATACCCACCACACCCCTTGTTGTCTAATATAGATCTGCGGCTACTGTTTTACTTCAAAGAAAACTAGTATACCTTGGGCAGTAATAATAGTCTAAATCCCTATGTTTTAATTAATAATAGTGTAGACTAAGGCTAGCCATACATGGTTCAAATCTCGGCTAGTTCAGTAGGAACCAGCTTGCTGGATTTGCTTGTGATTATCGCAAGTGGCTGCTATTGCCGCTAGCGATATTCACTGTCTTCTCCTAGCGGGGACAGCTTCCCCCACCCGCCCCCCACCAAGAGAAGACAATGGCTCAGCAGGAGGGATTCCATTGTCAATACTGTCTGTGTTGATGGGGGAATCTAGCAGATTTCTTTCCAGGAAAGAAATTTGCTCCATGTATGGCTAGCCTTATCTCTCAGAGCTAAGAGTATTTGCTGCTATTCACATGTATTCTCTCCCCCATCGGAACAATAGTATCTTAGGTCTTATCTCCCACCTAAGCTCAGCGCTAACAATAGACATTCAAAAATCTTTTATATAAAACAGGTGCTGTCAGGATTACATAAAATACAATTTTACCCTACTCCCCTTTAGCTCAAAAAGAGAGTTAAACCAGCCTATGCCATACACTGATTGAAATCTGGCCAGTTCAGCGGGGATCAACACAATTTTGATCAGTGTGTGGTTGTCCCAGCTCAACAGAAGTCGACAATTTGATCAACTTCTGTTAAAGGAAAATGTTGGAAAACTGTTCTCAGTGCCGGTTCACACCAGCGCAATGTCAAACATTGCATGTGATTTGCATCGCACTGCTGTGCAGATCACATGTGATGTCTGTGCGATGCAAATTCAGCCCTACAGATTGTACGGCTGAATTTGCATCGGATTCAGACCAAAATTGTGCAGGACACTTTTTTTTTGTCCGCACCAGAATCGGATCGCATGGGTCTTCACACCCATGTGATCCGATTCCTGTCCGAATTCAAAGTGTATCAGCAGCTTTAGTTATCAGCCCTGATCACAGACAATTCAGGGGCCCTACAGCTTGACAATGGAATGCCATTTCTTCATTGACACAAAGAGAATCCAATAAAATAACAGCACACACTCCTATACTTGAGAGATAAGTCTGCACATAATAACATTTGAGAATGCATATTTTAATTTATACAATTATCATTTATAACCAGTTCCCTTTAATCTTGGAATGAAAGTTACATTTTACGTAATCAACTTCTTGTGGATGTTTCCAAAACTAAATCTGTGTATTTTATACTTTGGTACAGTAGCGGCTAGTTATTACACTTCAAGCACTGAGGTTCTTGGATTTATAAGGTACATTCAAAAAGCAATGTGGAATATGTACATTTTTCAGAGACTATATATTTTCATATAAGAAAAGCAGACACCGGCCGTACAAACGGTACAATTATCGGCCGAAAACTGTGGTACGACAGCCTGTTGTTCAGTAATCCGACCGTTAGTACGCTCCATTCGACAGCCGATTTTCAATTATGGTCCAACAGAAGTTGTATGAGTAAACTAGAAAACCTTTGTCTGCCGACAAGGCGTTGCCAGATTTTCGGCTCGTCTGTACAGAAGTTGGACAAATAAAAGTTGTAAGTACAAACACGCATGCTCGGAATCCAGGAAGTGTTCGGTCATGTAAACCTGAGTCTGTAATTCACAATTCACAGTCACCTGAACTTCCTCTTTATACGCTCCTAACACATCACTACGTTCGGCTTTGTCGAATGATAATTTGACTACCGTCAGTATGCTAAACGATATATGTAAACCCAATTACTATACTCTTTTATAAGTTTAACATGTTAATGTTATGTTAAAAATATTTTTTTTAAGATACATCAAAGGATGAAAAAAGGTAAAACAGGATTTTATTTTAAAAAAAGAAAACAGACAGTTGCTTATTACACACAGTGATTGGTTTACTAAAGCTGAAGAGTAAAAAATATGGCTCAGCTGTGCATGGTAGCCAATCAGCTTCTAACTTCAGCTTCTTCAATAAAGCTTTGACAAAAAAAAAAAAATGGAAGCTGATTTCTATGCAGAGCTGCACTCGATTTTGCACTCTATAGTTTTAGTAAATTAACCCCACAGTGCTTTAGCAAACTTAAGCCTAGTACACACGGGCCGAATTTTGTCTGGCATTGGCCTGTTCAGTAGAAACTGGCCCACATTTGTCCTTTGTGTATGGAAACCAGTCCGACAGAAGCCTGCCACCCTCCTGTCAGAACACAATAGTACAGCAGGGGAGATTGTTGTACTAACATTGGATAGTTAGTACAGCAGCTCTAACCTGAGATGTAAGGTTTTTTTTTTCATTCAACCCACTTGGTTGAACGAAATAAAATACTAGTGGTTTGTACGAAGTTGAAATGTCATTCAATAAGGGTCTACTTTAAAATGATGATCATGCTGATATGGGTATTGATGCTAGGGAGTAGTAATTATCGAGTTCCGTTTTTTTAACTTCTGTTTAGAATCTTGTCAGCATAATACCATTAAAGGACATCTAGACTGTGACCATTGGAGTTCTGTCTGCACTGGTTTCATGGTCTTGGGTTACTCTGCAAGTATTGGAGTCTAGGACTTACAGCATTTTCAGACAAAGGTCAACAGTCACAGTCTACATATTTTTTTTAGTACAGGTTAACTTAAAAAAAAAAGACATTTCACTGAGTATTATCAGAAAATCTCTGATGATGGAGAGAGGCCCAGGTGTTTCCACTGGCAAAAATAGTTTAGAATCACCGAGATAGAACCTTCAGCATGAGTGGAGGGAGCTGAACAGATTAAGCACTCCTAATATTCTCTCTGCGCGTTGTCGGTGAATCAACAATTGCACAATTTGATGAGAAGGTTAGGAAAATGTCATGATTGCCCTGCATACCTGTCTAATTTAGCAAAATAAATCCTCCCAGCAGTCGCTACCGTTTAACTTGTCATAAAACACTTCGGGTACTGGCATAGAAATCACAACAAACATTAGAAAGGATTATAGTTTAATACGGTTACATGATACGTTGAGAGCTTTGCCCTCTTGTCATTTCCCTGCATTGTAACATAGATCAGAACCCATGTTCCACTTATTGGATTATGAACCAATGTTCTTTGCAGGTGAGAAAAGAATCAAGCTTAGTAGATAAGATATCATATTATTTCGTACAGAATGAGATGCAGGAGATATATGAGATGGGACGTAATGCTAGATAAAGCTCATTCTGACATTGATTCTGACAAGGTTATATCATCACCTGTAGTCATATGAAAGGATCTAAAATATTTTGGCAAGTGGAGATCTTTTTTTAAGTCTTGTTTAAGGGTAATTCCACACAAAAATGGCATATTAGTAAAAAGTGGAACCTGGTGGGATGAAGTGGGATGAATTATCCTCAGGTAATGTTTTCTAGGGTACTCCAACAGGTAGGAAGTCTCTGTAACAGGGAGTAAATTACCTAGGAGTAATGGGTGCTCACCCTAACCACCGCCCCCCACAGCCCCAACGTATGCATGTTCCAGAATTTCCTGATTTCTCCAAAACTAAAAAAAATGTAATTCATTCTAAACACAAAGAAGAGATTGCTACAAATGCAAGTCTGGTCCATTCTCTAATGTTTTCTCTCATAAGGAAGATGATTGACAATGTTTGTGCAATAATTCTGTGACGAGTCAAATCTGCACATAATTGGATAATTGAAGTTAAAGCGAAAGTATACCAATCCATTTGATAGTGTCAAAGAAGAGTTAATATTCCCGGCATGCCGGAAATGCTAGCTGTCTCCTTGTTGTGCTCTCAACCAAACTATCAAACCATCCAATGGGTGGTGTCATAATGGAGCACATGTGCAGCATCATGGCAGATGCAGATTAAACAGAGGCTAAGATGTCAGCTTCCTTGGCTGAAACCCATAGGAGGGTATACTCCCACTTTAACCCCACACAGTTTATTGTGTGAGCATTATTAAATATTTTAGTAAATCAACCTCAATGTTTCTAAAAAAAAAAGGAAGATTACAGGCTTTGAACTGTGGTGCTACTGAAGGACTTTAAAAATCACTTGGATGGTCATGAATGAAGAGGGACTGCAACACAACAAATCAATGAAGCAAAATGCTGTTTGTTGGAGGGAATATTGAAGAGAAAATGCTAATTTTTAGGCCATATCTCAAGAAAGTGGATTTTAGAGGAGCCAGCAATTGTGAGAGATTAAAGGAAGGAAAATAAGGAAAGGAAAAGAACACATTGGGTGGATGACATAGGAAATGAGAGGTAGTAACATGAACACTAAGGAGTTGGCATTTTCAGAAGGAGGGTTTACCAATGAAAGTCACCTATTCTCTCACTACAGGTTTCCCGTAAATTGAGCAGTATACAAAGTCACCAGATAGGGGGTATACAGAATCACCATATAGCAGTATACAGAGCCCCAGATAGCAGTATACAGAGCCCCAGATAGCAGTATACAGTCACCAGATAGTGTATACAGGGTCCCAGATAGGGTATACAGAGCCCCAGATAGGGTATACAGAGTCCCAGATAGGGTAAACAGAGTCCCAGATAGGGTAATCAGAGCCCCAGACAGGGTATACAGGGTCACAGATAGGGTATACAGTCACCAAATAGGGTATACAGGGTCCCAGATAGGGTATACAGAGCCCCAGATAGGGTATACAGAGTCCCAGATAGGGTATAAAGGGTACCAGATAGAGTATGCAGGGTCCCAGGTAAGGTATACAGAGCCCCAGATAGGGTATACAGAGTGCCAGATAGGGTATACAGGGTCCCAGATAGGATATACAGAGTCCCAGATAGGGTATACCAGGTCCCAGATAGGGTATACAGAGCCCCAGATAGAGTATACAAGGTCCCAGATAGGGTATACAGAGTCTCAGATAACGTATACAGAGTCCCAGATAGGGGTATACAGGGTCCCAGATAGGGTATACAGTCAACAGATAGGGGTATATACCGTCCCAGATAGGGTATACAGAGCCCCAGATAGGGTATACAGGGTCCAAGATAGGGTATAAAGAACCCCAGATAGGGTATAAACAGACCCGGATAGGGTATCCAGTCACCAGATAGGGGTATATAGGGTCCCAGATAGGGTATACAGTCACCAGATAGGGGTATACAGAGCCCCAGATAAGGTATACAATCACCAGATAGGGTATACAGGGTCCCAGTTAGGGTATACAGAGCCACATATAGGGGTATACAGAGCCCCATATAGGGGTATACAGGGTCCCAGATATTGTATACAGTCACCAGATAGGGGTATACAGAGCCCCAGATAAGGTATACAGTCACCAGATAGGGTATACAGAGTCCCAGATAGGGGTATACAGAGTTCCAGATAGGGGTATACAGAGCCTCAGATAAGGTATACAGTCACCAGATAGGGTATACAGAGTCCCAGATAGGGGTATACAGAGTCCCAGATAGGGTATACAGTCACCAGATAGGGTATACAGGGTCCCAGATAGTGTATACAATCACCAGATAGGGTATACAGGGTTCCAGATAGGGTATACCGAGTCCCAGATAGGGTATACAGAGCCCCAGATAGGGTATACAGGGTCCCAGATAGGGTATACAGAGCCCCAGATAAGGTATATAGAGTCCAAGATAGGGTATACAGGGTCCCAGATAGGGTATACAGAGTCCCAGATAGGGTATACAGGGTCCCAGATAGGGTATACAGAGCCCCAGATAAGGTATACAGAGTCCCAGATAGGGTATACAGGGTCCCAGATAGGGGTATACAGATCCTCAGATAGGGTATACAGTCACCAGATAGGGGTATACAGGATCCCAGATAGGGTATACAGTCACCAGATAGGGGTATACAGGGTCCCAGATAGGGTATACAGTCAACAGATAGGGGTATATACGGTCCCAGATAGGGTATACAGAGTCCCAGATAGGGTATAAACAGCCCCGGATAGGGTTTACAGTCACCAGATAGTGGTATACAGGGTCCCAGATAGGGTATACAGTCACCAGATAGGGTATACATGGTCCCAGATAGGGTATACAGAGCCCCAGATAGGGGTATACAGAGCCCCATATAGGGGTATACAGGGTCCCAGATAGAGTATACAGAGCCCCAGATAGGGTATACAGGGTCCTAGATAGGGTATACGGAGCCCCAGATAGGGTATACAGAGTCCCAGATAGGGTATACAGGGTCCCAGATAGGGTATACAAAGTCCCAGATAGGGTGTACAGGGTCCCAGATAGAGTATACATAGCCCCAGATAGGGTATACAGGGTCCCAGATAGGGTATACAGAGCCCCAGATAGTGTATACAGTCACCAGATAGGGGTATACAGGGTCCCAGATAGAGTATACATAGCCCCAGATAATGTATACAGGGTCCCAGATAGGGGTATACAGAGCCCCAGATAGGGTATACAGTCACCCGATAGGGGTATACAGGGTCCCAGATAGGGTATACAGTCACCAGATAGGGTATACAGGGTCCCAGATAGGGTATACAGTCACCAGATAGGGGTATATACGGTCCCAGATAGGGTATACAGAGCCCCAGATAGGGTATAAAGGGTCCCAGATAGGGTATAAAGAGCCCCAGATAGGGTATAAAGAGCCCCGGTTAGGGTATACAGTCACCAGATAGGGGTATACAGGATCCCAGATAGTGTATACAGTCACCAAATAGGGGTATACAGAGCCCCAGATAAGGTATACAGTCACCAGATAGGGTATACAGGGTCCCAGATAGGGTATACAGAGCCCCATATAGGGGTATACAGGGTCCCAGATAGGGTATACAGTCACCAGATAGGGGTATACAGGGTCCCAGATAGGGTATACAGAGCCCCATATAGGGGTATACAGGGTCCCAGATAGGGTATACAGTCACCAGATAGGGGTATACAGAGCCCCAGACAAGCCCCGCACTTACCCCATCTGATAGGCAGGCAGGTGTGTGCAGAGATCGGCTTGCAGAGAACAGGCTGACACTGTGCAGTGCTTTGGCTTGCAGAGAACATGCTGGAGCCTGGAGTGGATGGCGAGCGGTGTGGGAGTCGGGAATGAAACCCGGCAGAGTGGTGCGCCTGCGTGAGTAATCACACAGCCAGCATGTCCGCCACAGTCCCACCCCCACCCACCGCCTCCAATGCCAGTCAGTTACTGGCTCATGGCAGCCAATCAGTGAAAGCAAGTGCGCCTCTTTTGGCGCACTTGCTTTCACTTTTATGACTGACCAATCGGCTCACTACTTGCTGTCAGCAGACAGCAAGGAGCCAAGAAAATAAAAAAAATAAAGAAAAGTCAATATACCAGCACCTCCTGTAGGGGCCGGGCTGACTTTTTTTTTTTTTTTTTTACTTAGCAGTGGCGGGGAGGCGGCGCCCAAGCAAGCGCCCCTTATACACCAGCCGCCGCTGCTGTGCAGACAACTTGAGTTACTCAATGGCAAATTTACCAAACCATATTTTTTATGCAGTTGGATTTGGGCACAGAGACACAGTCATGCTTATATAAAAAGGGTCTTCTCCAAACTTTGCCACAAGGTTGGATGTGCAGTTATTTGTGTTTGCTGTAGCATGAACAGTTCCCTTCATTGGAAACACTTGCACTCATTATTTGGAGTGGTATCCACATACCTTTGGCCATATAATAGTTGTAATGATCAGATATCAATAAAGTTTTGCTCATAAATTGTATTTGGCCAGAAAGTTTGAGGTTGTCCATACACAAGACAGGTATTAACAGCAGTTCAAGCAGCACTGACAGCAAACAGTCTGAAATATTTAACAAGAAACTATTTGTGCTTCTATAATTCATTTCATCACACCTCTAATTTCTGCAGTTCTGATTGAATTTCACAGCTAGGATGTAATAGCTGGTGCAAAAAAAGCTTCAGAAACCACTGTTGCGTATGGAACCATTAAACTAATAATTCCTTGTCTGTATTTTCTGGAAAATAGTCTTTTTAACTGGCAGGATTCAAAACAAATGCTTAGTTCAGATTTAGATTATTTTATAACATAATTTAATGTGACAAGATATCAGACTATCAGTAAAATGTCTGTTTTTTTTAAAGAAGCTTGTAGGAAAATATTATTGGCAAAAGTATCTGTGTTAATTCTACGACTGAATTGGTCCTCTAGCCTAGTGTTTCTCAACCTTTTACCAGTCAAGGCATCCTTTAAAAATGATGGACAATCTCGTGGCACCATGTAAAAATTATGAACAGTCTCGAGGCACCCCATTACAAAATGTAAAGACGATTCTAATAGTTTTACATTGTGCAGCAACATCCACAGAAGTAGGAAACCCAATGTTAGAGGTAATTTATTCTTCCAAAGCAAATACACTTTTGCAAACTGGTATTGACTAGTATTCCAATTTTTCACTAGCACTCAGGTTATGTGACCCCAACGCTGATGGAGGCGGTCAGGGGAGGGTCAAACAAGGACATTATGCAGGCGATTGACATCCTGACAATGCCATTGTTTGTTAGGATGCTGGCATCTTGAAGGTTGTTATGGTGCACAATGAAAACCTGTGGCTTTATGTAACCAAAAGGAAGGCTTCATCCACAGGCCGGTTTTTATACAATTTGTTGGCCATTTTTAGGCCTTTTGCCAAAGCACCCCTGAAGAAACCTAAAGGCACCCCAGGGTGCCTGGGCACCCTGGCTGAAAATGGCTGCTCTAACCAATAACAGAAATACTGGATTTCTTTAGAATGTAGTGGCGTCACTAGGGTTGGTGTCACCCGGTGTGATAAAAAAGTGGCACCAACAACCCCCCCCCGGTAACCTGTCACAGTGCTCTACCCTGCCATTGTGGATTGCCAACAGGACAGGCAGTAGGGCACTGAGCAGGCTAGCCCATCAGCACAGCTCTCCCCCCCTAGTCTGCCACAGTGTTACTTGATGGCGTCAACCCCCTGCCACCCGGGTGCAGTCCGCATCAGCATAGCGACACCACCATTTACTTGTCATACTCTCAAACTATAGTATTCCTGCATAAACGCTACCAGTGGCCTTCCCTGATGCCCTTCACAGGTTATAAATATTTTTTACCGGGTCTAACAAACACTAGCTTCCTCAAATAGACAGATAAATCGTTTTTTGCAAGGTATTCTTAAGGACAATGGAATGGAATTATTCACAGCTGTCCCACTTTATAGCTTCACTACCAAAGCCCTTGTGATTCCTCTGCTTACTTCACCGCATTTGAGCATTTATTCAATTCGCAAGATACTTCTACCCCCTGCCTATCTCAGATCTATAAAATACTTTTCCATGGACCCTCCCTTCTTTTCAACATACATCATATGTAAGTGCTTAGGAATATGACTTTTCATGGATACTCGTGGAAAAAACTTTCTGTTTTTATCTCTGAGCAATACAAATAGACATGATTTGTTACATATCTTCAATAGGAAACCTGATCTATTTTATGCTTTTGAAAAGAAAGGATTTGGGTGAGTGAAGGACCCACCCAGAAAGCGGTCATACGACACTATTAGAAAAATTAGAAAGTTTTATTGGTACATAATTAGGTAGCAAGCAATACAAAACAAGGTGGGATTGGAAATTTAGACCATCACCAAGGATAAAAATTAATTAAAAAGACAACTTTGTCTAGGACGGAGGGGGGGAAGCGCAGCTGCTCTCACACCTTCAGGCATACACCCAGACACACTCCTCCTAATATGACTATATCAAAGTCCCATAGAAATTAAAAAAGTGCTTTCCAGATAGCTGGGTATGGAAGGGCAGAATATGCTGGAAGAATATGGTCATCCACAGTATAGTGGGAATGCTGGAATACACTGAAATTGTGGGGATGGTGTTGGATAAAGCACTAAGGCAATGCGGTATGATATCAGCAGGAACAGCAGGTGACCAAAAGTTTTCTCACCACCACTATCTCACCGAGCGTTCGTTCCCCATTGGTCCTCAGAAGGTAGGGAGAGAACTTGTCTCACTGCTGACGCCGAGCGTCCATTAGTCCATAGTCCATAAGTCTACTTCTGTCACTTTGCGGCATTTCCTGGCTCTGCAGTCTGCCTCGTTTGTTGGCTAGTACTTCCTGGGGAGTTCCAATACTAGATATGGCCGCAAGCAGTGAACGGGATCAAAGTCATGGGTACACCAGCCCTCAGTGTGTATCTTCCGCCCTTCCGAGGCGTCCCCGCCCACATCACGTGCATGATGACGCACTGCTGACGCGTTTCATTGGCCAGTCGCCAATTTCCTATTTTATGCTTTTGGCCACCTGTGTACTCTTCAGGGCTGGGAAGTCATTTAGACAATGATAACAGAAACTGCAGCGCAAAGTCCAAACAAGAATTCATTGAAGATGATCATCTTCAATGAATTTTGTTTGGACTTTGCGCTGCAGTTTCTGTTATCATTGGCTTATATGGTTACACCAAAACCTGTCTGCATAGCTGCACATTTGATAGACTACAAGCATTGGCTCTAGCACGGGATTCTCTATATAAATATCAAGTCATTTAGACAGTTTGGTCCTACAGAGTACAAGACACAGCTAGCCAACACAGAGGCAAGAGAGACTCCTGTTGGCAGCTGCATTCACCAGTAAGTCACTGATGGAGCTATGCAATCAACAAATCACTTGTTTCCTGCTGATTGCACAGCTCTAGTTGTCACTCAGTGGGGTACTTGTCAGACCATGGCTGAGAGATCACTGGCCTTACAGAGAGAACAGCTACCCTTCTGTGTAGTCTGCAGTCTAGTGGCAAAGGTTTCCAACTGGCACTGAGGCTTCTTTATAAAGAACCCAACAGTAAGACA
The DNA here is from genome assembly GCA_018402905.1 of Glandirana rugosa. Lineage (NCBI taxonomy): Eukaryota > Metazoa > Chordata > Amphibia > Anura > Ranidae > Glandirana > Glandirana rugosa. The sequence continues at coordinate 930,318 of BLSH010276232.1, read as the reverse complement.
CTTATAAATCACAGAATTTTGGGATCTTTCATAAAAACTGCTTTTCTTAAGTGTACAGTTGGGCTTTAAAGTGTCTTCCCAATTTTGCAGTCAAGTTTGGGAAAGCCCCTCTATATGTTTTGTTATTTGTTCCCATTCACATCATACCTTTTTAGAGATTTTTCTTAGAAGTTGTCATGGCAGACTGCCAACACTTCTGAACAAGTTCAGAGTGAGTCTGTCCCAAAAAAAGCTTAGGACAGGATGAATTAAAATAGATTGCAGAAACTCAATTTAAATCTAGTATACAACTGATAATGAAATCTACCAGCATAGTACAGACAGGGTTATTGATCACAAATACAGAGAAATAAATAAGTATACACTGTTTCACCTGCCAAAGGTTTTTGTAAATGTGTTCAGCCAGTCTTTCATTTCATTGAAAGGGCAAGCCATAAAAAGCATCCCAAATGATGATGGAACTGGTGGTTTCAAAACATCTGCTTTATATTGAATAAACATTAGACTAATAGGCCTGATGAAGGGGGCTTCTTTGGCCCAATAAATATGTTATTTTTCACGTTCAATACGTTTTTTATTGAAATTTTGTAAGATACACAGCATAACCCATATAAATGTATAAAATTGTAACCAATGCGTGAGAATTCCAGAGTGCGTCCATAAGTCATTAGAGACAATACAGGTAATTAAAAAAATATGTTGTTTTTCTAATATAAATCATACTTTTTAAAAACAGCAGTTGCTTCATCTCCAGTTGTGGTGTTTTTCTTGACTTGCCTTTTCAGTGTGATACACTTGAGAATCCTTTGGAGTTTTTTTTGTTTTTTAGGTCAAGAGCTGCCTTGGGGCAATAACCCCTCCAGACTTGGGGTAATATGTAGAAGTGCTTGACTTTGACCTGCGGCCCATTAACCACCATTCTTTACACACTACAGTCTTGTGATTCAGGCACCAATACAGAAAGCATAGACCTCACTATTTGCTACTGCAGATAAACAATATAGATTGGTTACCATACTACCCCCAGCCTGTGATGGAGAATGAAAGAAAAGCAGTACTCTGAGGAACTTACCACTTTTCTCTACTTTCCAGGAAGAATGATAGGACTGTTATAGAACAGTATTGTCGCCACTTTTTAAAGTAACCTTTATACCATTTTTTAAGGCTCTATGGGGTCGATTTACTAAAGGAAAACAGATTGTGAACTTTGCAAATGCAGTTGCACTCATTTTCCCCAGAGCTTAGCAAATACGGTAAAGTTTGACCTTTGACCAATCAGGTACAAAGAAAATTAAAAAAAAAAAATAGCATTTTTGCTTGCACGTGATTGGATGATGGAAATCAGCAGATGCTTTACCCCATTTAATGAGCTCTGGGGAAAATGAGTGCAACTATACTTGCACAGTGCACAGTCTATTTGCCCTTAGTAAGTTAACCCCTAAGACTCTCCATCAAGATCAGTAATACAACTATCAGTCCCTCCCCTAATGCCAAGGTACTAGATGTAATCCTAGACTCTGACCTGTCCTTTCAGCCCCAAATCCAATCACTGTCCAAATCATGCAGACTTCACCTAAAAAACATTTCCAAAATACGTCCCTTCCTAACCATTGACACTACTAAGCAACTTATTCACTCCCTTGTTATCCCTCGCCTTGACTATTGTAACTCCCTCTTCAGTCTATCATGAATGCTGCTGCCAAACTCATCCACCTTACCAACCGCTTTGTGCCCGCCACTCCTCTCTGCCAATCCCTCCACTGGCTTCCCATTTCCCAAAGAATAAAGTTCAAAACCCTAACCCATGACATACAAAGCCATTTACAATTCTACCCCAAGCTACATCACCAATCTTATCTCTGAATATCACCCAAACCATCCTCTTCGCTCCTCCCAAGACCTTCTGCTCTCTAGCTCCCTTGTCTCCTCCTCTCCTGCTCGTCTCCAGGACTTCTCCAGAGCCTCTCCCATCCTCTGGAACTCTCTACCTCAATCCGTCAGCCTATCTCCTACTCTGTCCACTTTTAGGTGATCCCTGAAAACTCATCTCTTCAGGGAGGCCTATCCTGCCTACAGCTAACAACATAATCTTCTACTTCCTCATCAGTTTATCCCTCAAAGTCCCTATCTTTTGTTTCACCAGCCCCTCCCTCTTAGATTGTAAGCTTGCAGGAGCAGGGCCCCTCTAACCCTCTTGTTTTGAATTGTACTGTTGCTGCATTGTCTCTCTTTATATTATAAAGTGCTGCGCAAACTGTTGGCGCTATATACATCCTGTATAATAATAATAATAATAATAGTATAACTAAAGGCAATCTTTTTTTTTTTGGTTTCAGACAAAGTGGATAGAGGGATTACAAAACCTGTTGGATTTTTATTGCTGTCTGTGTCCCCATTAGGGAGATTCACCGAAAAGTGAAAGTGAAAAGAAATCCCACATTTTGGGTTGTTATCAGAACAGGAATAGAGGGGAAATATTCAAATGGTGACAACCAGGGATTCCTTCAATTTGGATGGATTTGCTCTCGCTCTCTTTTTTGGGACAGGAAGTAAAGGGAAATTTCCCCAATGGAGCACAGATGGCAAAAACTTACTTTACTTGCTTCAAAATAAAAAAAAAAGTTTTGCTTTTAGTTTTATTTTAAATACTTCATATTTAAGACAACTTTGCTGTAGCATTGGGGTTGCAAAATCTAGTGCAGCTCTGAATAGAAACCAATCAGCTGTCCAGGTTTTTTTGTCAAAGCTCAAGGCTCCTTTCACAAGTACGGTTCCGTTTTGACAGACTCTGCTGCTCAGCGGGGATCGATCCGTTGATCCCAGCTCAGCCGGTGGATGACAGCTCCGTCTATGTTCTCTGTACAGAGACGGACCTGTCAGAGCCCCTGCTCTCCTCTATGGGGATTGGAAGAAAATGGATTTGACTGTCCGTTTGCATCCGATCCGCCAAACGGATGGAAAATAGGGTTTACATCCGTCTGTATTTAGTGGTTCAGAGCAGATATCAGTGGACATGTCACCGCTAACATCCGTCGCTCCATAGAGGAGAATGGAGCGTCCATTCAGGTCTGCTTGAAAAACTGACAGGTGGACCCGGATGGTCCTTGCGTGTCACGTACCTGGGGGTAGAGTCTGGCTTATGCAGTGGGCAACCTCTCTTACTATCCTGATTCAGGAGCCCCTGGTAGAGCAGACAGGTGGCTAGGGAGTGCAGGATGGCACCAGGGTCGAACAGGGTCACAAGTGGTAGGTGAAGGTCCGCTGAAGCACTCGTGCAGACTGAAGAGTAGTGATGCAGGCCGGGTCAGCAGCAGGCTGGCGGTGCAGTACAGAAGGCACAGGCAGGTGGATGGTTGGGTACAGGCAGGGTTGGTAACAGGCGGGCAGCAGAAGTACACAAGGGTCAGGCAAAGACGTGGTCATGGGCAAGTCGGGGTCGGTGCAGGCAGATAACAAGTAGGTCAAAGGATAGCTGGGTCACAGATAACAGGAAGCTCACTAGAACGGATCGCGGGGTCACGGGTACCGGAACGCTGTAGAACAGACAGCACTGGTTGCAGGGTGCTGTCAGCTTAAATGGACCGTTTGGGAGCCAATGCCGGCGCATACTCTGCACCAGATTTTGCAGTCTTTGATTTAAGTAAATCAACCCTATTGTTATATTGTTGTGTTTGAGCATTCCAGAGTTCTCAAGACAGAGGTTTAGAACCTGTCCCTGTTTTATACAGTGACCATAGGCTACATCTGCTGGGCCCAGGGCAATTTCCATTTTTTTTCCTTTTAATTAAAGTGTTACTCAACCCAGGACCCTGAATGCGCTATATCTGGTCTCCCACAGTACACAGAACATGGAAATGCGATTATTTTAGTAAATATAAACTTCTAAATGCCTTTTTTCTTCAGCAGTATATAGCAGTCTTGGGACTACTATCAGTGTCTGGTTAAAGGAACAGTTTTCATCTACTCTGACTGTCCAATGAGGCTGCAGGACCCCTGACCCTCTGTCTGGACAGTGCTGATTGGCCCTGTGATCACATGCACCCTCCCAAAAACAAAAAAACTCTCTAGCAATACACACCAAACTGAGCATGTGCAGAGTGACTCCAAAGGCTCTATCTTATCAGGAGATGGGTTGGGGGCAGTGGAAGAATGGGAGGATCAGCGAAGATAGGATCAAATAGCATTTTTACACAATGTGGATTAACCCCTTAGGTTCCACAGTGAATATAACAAGCATGCTTTACTGCACATACAGACTGATTTTACTGTTGTTGGTTTAGTAACACTTTAAAATGGCTCAGTTTCCATGCTAACAAAAATCATATGCCTACCAAGCCGTATTCCTATTTCCTTGCTTCTCTTGTTCTGGATGGTTTACCTATCATGTCAATATTATTTCTTGTTAGCAGTCAAAAAAGCAACCAAAATCCATATGACGATATCAGAAGAGGGGACGGCGGTGGTTGTCATAGAAGAGATAATCAATTTCACAGAGTAAATGGTCATACTTCAATTTCTGAAGCGCACAGGCTCATTTAATAATCACATGTCATTCATTATCATGCGTTATCACCCTGTCTTGAGGATGGGTTGGATGGAATTCTATATTGCACATTCAGCCTCCCTCATTAGACAGTGAAAACATCATTAAATCCAGACGCTTTCATTATTTTCCATATGTAGGTTGTAAGGTAACAGACTGTTTGCACTATTTTTACCAAGAAACATTTAATTTCATTTTCAGCTCAACAGCTGTGACTCATAAACATTATCCTATTGCCAAGGAGAGTGCTAATCTCAGGCCCCTCGTGGGTTAATGCGGGGTAATCTGCTTGTATATGTTCCTGAACTCTCCCTGGGTTCTTAAAGTTCTATAAATACCGTGGCTGTGTCACAAGTCAGGCAACGTAGGGAGCTACAGTATGTAAACATACATTAGCAAGAAAAGCTGTAATCCACTTAATAATATTGCTAATTGACCACACAGTAGTTGGCTGGATACGCCAGTGAAACATTTTATCTTATTTTTTTCTAATTTTCCAGTACTTTTTTTTCTGCCTGCGTGATGCTAGTAATTTATCGAGAATTAGGATAAAATCGACCTAGTCATAAGCAGAACTTCAGATCATTTATTTTATGTAAACATTTAGCTAAACATATGGACATAAGTTACCAAGTTCAGAGAATTAAACATTTGCTGTAATTAACATTGAGCTATGTTGCTTGGGTAAGGTAAAGTGGAATATTATCTACTGTAGTGTTACTAAACTTTGATCCTTAAAGCAGACGTTCCCCCAGTATGTTTTTTAATCCCTCATACTTATCTTTTTTCATCAAGACTTCTTGCTGGTTCTAAGATGTTGCTGTATCTTCTTGTCCTTCTTTCGGTGATGGCGGGGGTTCAATTCGTTCAGGACTGAGCAGCACTCACATAATGTACGTTCCGCTTAGTTCTGGACTGCTGTGAGCCCAGCCTGATTGTAAATGGAATGTAAATGAGAGGCTTGGCTCACGGGGAATGGACATAATGAGTGTTGTTCTATCCAAAGGAGAACCTAAGAACCTATGGTGATGAGGAAGAAGTTGAGAACAGCTTTGGAGCCTGGAGAGAGTAGATAAAAATTAGGGTAAAAAAGGAATAAATAAGGCAACATGAGTTCCACTTCAAAGTGGAAAGGGATAGAACTTCTGCTAGGTTTTGAATTTTCTGTGTCCCAGTTCAAAAGATTCAACCTCACTATTGACCATTGTCACCAGGACAGGAGTAGACAACTGTAACATTTTGGGGACAATTCTTCTAGTGATAGAAGCTGGGATTTACCTTCTCATTGAAAATGTTGCCACTCACCTAAATTTTTCAAGGCAAGAAGTGATAAAAAAAATATCCCTAGTGGGAACAGAGACATCTATAAGATTCCAGTTGAAGTTCTAACTCCTCTACTTCATCTAAAACTAGGGGGAAAAATGCCCACCGTTCCACACTATGGTTAACCTCTAACAGGCCTCGGCAAATCAAACTAGTAATGCATCAGAGTCTGCCTTAATAGTCCTCCCCTTTAAATCAGAGTTCCCCCTACATCAGATTCAGTGGTTCGCCCTTAACTTGCTTACAGAGGGGTTGTAATCAGTGTAGCAGCCGGACAGGAGCTGGGAGGCAGAGCAGGTATGCATGGAGGAAGTTCTGAGCCCCTGCTGGGGCAAGCGCATCATTGGTTGATGGTGGTCCTAGCAACTTGGATATGGACGGAGCAGCAGGTCGAACCTGACCCTAGCTGCAAGCCAGATGCAATCCTGTGGTGGGCCTGATTTGGTCCCTGGACCATAGTTTGGAGACCCCTGCTTTAGTGGAAGACCTATGTCAAAATATAAAAAGTATTGGGCTTCCTCAGTAGGGTACCCTACTAAGAAAACCCAATCAGGAGACACACGTGTTTAGGAGGAGCAGCCTGCTTTGCTGACGTTACACAGCCTGTTTCCCTATAAGCCCGGAGGTGGTGAGCAAGCCAGACTGACTTTTTATGCTTGTAATTATTGTGTTTTCTGTAAATGTTTCGAACATTGTTTTTTTTATAAAAATAGTAGCAGAGAACACTATGTAGTCTCCCATTTATATTGCATGCGGTGTGGCCAGGTGACCCGCAAGAGAGCGGTGATTTATACAGCAGCATTAGCCCAGATCCAGCCCTGATTGTGGAGCCCACACAGCTGGGAGTTCAGTGGAGTGAAGTGTTTGTGAAAGCATTGGAATCAGCAGGACCATTAAGAGATTGGTTGTCTATGCCCTATAACATTGGCAATGAGGAGAACAGGTTTTTTCACCTGGTGGTGGGATATCACAACAAAGGAAGATTATTTTGGTTATCAATTTGGAGTATTTATTCACTGGAACAGTGGACACGTGGATTTTTATTTTTTTATTTTTGTCTTTTATCTTTCTTTTTTGGTTTTTGCATTGGACTTATTTTGATGAACACTATAGTGGGTTTTTTTTTAAGAGAATTTATATATGTTTATATTTTGGAAAGATTTTTTATCAAGTTATGTGATTATTTCGCATTCACATTTAAAGTAGCTCTGCACCATTTATCACATTTTATTCTCATAAGTCTAAGTGAATCACTTGTTGGTGTAGCTGCAACTGGTACAATTTGCTATGTTTTTGTATATGTAGGAGGTAGGGAGCGCTGAGTGTTTTTTACCTACAATTAGATTCTTATTTACTATCACTGTTTTCTAGCTGGTCAAAAAACGCTTTTGACATAAAGGGACAAATTGGATGCCATGGACATTCTCAAGTTTCCAGGCAGAAAGAATGGCATATATAATATAAAAGTGCATGCAGAGCACTGAACAAACCCCTAGGGACAAAAGGGATGTGAAATGATTTGATACAGTAATGTAATCTTACAGATTACAGTGTACTGTATGCTTACTGTGTGTTTCACTTTTTGAATTTCCTGCCGAACTCCGTCTCCATGCGACGCAACGCTTGCAGGGAACGGAGCCTGGCATCACAGTACATCATGCGCAAGACACAGCCCGCGGACACAGCGGAGGGACATCGCTGGATCCAGGGGACAAGGTAAGTAACTTTGCCTGGATCCAGCGATGCAACCCCAAGTGTGGCTCAGGGTTACCACTTTTGGCAGTGCCCTGAGCCACATTCGGGAATACCGCCAGGGAGGTTAAAGTATATTAATGTTCAAAATTTAGGATCATTATATTCAGTTCTACATTGTATTTCAATTATCTCTAGCTTGCTCCTTTTAATCTGTGAGTGAGTGAGTTTTAAGTTTGTAAATTGTGAAGAACCCCATACATTTACTTTTGTATCGACTATGCCTTCTGAGTAGGCACTGGTGTGTCACAGATTTCTATGAGCTTGTCTTCTAAACTACAGAGATGCTGAGAGGAGAAGTCTCAAAAGGCAGAGTCAGTAGAGGAATCACTGCTTGCAGGCAGCAAGGCACCATGGGATATGTCCGGAGTCAGAGCACCTGGAACAGGTGTGCATGCCTTTATCTGGGTATTCAGTTCCCTGAGTTTAGAGCGTTATACCTTTTGCTGACTACCATGGGATATGTGGTCCTTAGGAATTTAAAGACAAATATGAGGGGGAGCTGCAAAGCATGCAGGGAATGCACAAAGTTGATGAAAGAGATGGCTAGCAGAAAGGCAGAAATCACAACATGAAAGGAGATTTTCCAAGTAAGATTAAAGTGGATTGTCAAAAATAACTATTGTTTGTATTGCTATTACAATGCTGATGTTATAAATTGAAAGTATATGTTGTGATCATAATTTTCCTTTAAGATTTCCTCATTACAACCAGCAGAAGGAGCTCCAGTCTCCTATTACCTCTCTATTTTAACTGCTTTTTGATAAAAATTCAAACCTACTAATACATCTGAATAATTCAAAGGAGGATCACATCCACCCTCCATACTTCTATACCTGCTCTATACAGACAGCCATAAAAACTTGAATTTAGAAAGAGAGAGCCAGAAGGTAAACATCTCCAACTCTTCTCTCTATTTAGAAAGCTCAGAGTGCTTTGTAAAAGCTATGTCATTGTAAAATACAGACCTAATACACATACAAGTGTATATATTCATCAGCACACCATGGATCCTTGTCCAAAAGTTTCATTTATTGAAAAAAATCACATCACAGCAAACTGCAACGTTTCACATGCCTGATGAAGGGGCCCTGCGAGGTTCCGAAACGTTGCAGTTTGCTGTGATGTGATTTTTTTCAATAAATGAAACTTTTGGACAAGGATCCATGGTGTGCTGACGAATATATACACTTGCATGACGATTGATCTTCAGGACCCAGCTAAATTTCGTTACAGCACCCGATTATGTCAGAGCCTCTTGCCAGGAAGGAGTGCGATAGGAAAATTCATCAAGACTAATACACATACAAACATTTTTCACATAAGATTCACATAATGTTTACATATGATTCACAATGGAATCAAATTAGAAAAATGCCTGAATCTTGGGTAATTGTGGTTTAAATCCTTCTTGAAACATTTACAAGTAGATGCCACAGTAAAAACAAAGATATAAGTAATTGGTTTAAAAATTATTTAAAAAAATAAAATTGGCCCTAATGCCAGCTACAAAATATAAATGGATTCTGTCAAGTCCCTACCATGTACTTTCCCTCCATTCCAGTATTGCAGCCTCTGTCAATCTCTTTAGCACTCAACACTTCTGGGAATGTTGGATGCTTGTGTTCTTCATTGCCCAATGTGTGTTCCTTCCCTCAACCACTACCATCACTACAGGACACAGCAATGAAGTGGGGGTCATAGAAAGAAACCATGATGCAAGGCTGTTGACACAGTCATCCATAACCCTTGAAAGTGTTCAATACTGAAGAAACTGTCAGAGGCTGTGGCACCGGAATGGAGGCAGAGTAGGACACAGGGGAATGTCATTTTGACTTCTTTAGAGATCTGATAAGGTATCTTTAAATTTATTACTGGGACTGAGCAAATTTTAAAAATTCCTTTACACCAAAATATAATTATGCAGCTTTCTAATCTAACCCCTTGCTGCCCAGGTAACGCACATATGTGGCCCCACTGTACTGGGCTTTTTACTTTTTTCCATGGGGCCTCATATATGCACTGCCAGCACAGAAACCAGGGTCTCATTGAGAGCCCCGAACTCTGTACTAACGATCGGGACCCGGAAACTCCCGATTCCGGGTCACCTGATTGCTAGACATGTGTGGTTCATTTTGTTACGAATAAATATTCAGAAAAATGTTTCATTATTTGGAGATTCAAATATATCCGAATACCCAAATTACAGTATTAACAAAATTTACCAAATGCTCCAAATAAGAAAACAAAATTTGTCCGAATTTCCAAAATTTGAATTAAATTTTATATCAAATTCCAGTCGAATTTGAAATGTAAAAACATTTCTTTAATCAAAGACTGTGGGGTTGATATACTAAAGCTGGAGAGAGCAAAATGTGCTGCAGCTCTGCAGAGAAGCAAATCAGCTTCCATATTTTTTTTTCAAAGCTTAATTGAACAAGCAGAAGTTAGAAGCTGATTGGCTACCATGCACAGATGCACCAGATTTTGCACTCTCCTGTTTTATTAAATCAACCCCTGTGTGAGTTTTTATAGTATCATTTCGAAATAATGTTGTTTTTGTTAAGCCAAAGGTGATTTAACCTCCTTGACAGTGTGGCTAGGGGTATGTTTTCACTGAAAATAGCAGTAACCCCGAGCCACACTCGGGATTGCATTGCTGGATCCAAGGCCGGGTTACTTACGTTGTCCCCTGGATCCAGCGATGTCCCCCCGCTGTGTCTGTGGGCTGTGTCCTCTGCCCGATACCTCTGTGTGCCGGGCTCCATTCCCTGCGAGCGTCGCGTTGCACGGGGGCAGAGCCTGGCGGGAAATTCAAAAAGTGAAACACACAGTAAACATACAGTACACTGTAATCTGTAAGATTACATTACTGTGTGAAATCATTTCACATCCCCTTTGTCCCTAGTGGTTTGCCCAGTGCCCTGCATGCACTTTTATATTATATATGCCATTCTTTCTGCCTGAAAACTTGAGAACGTCCATGGCATAAAAAAGCGTCCCTTTACGTCAAAAGTGGTTTTTGATCAGCTAGAAAACACCGATAGTAAATAAGAATCATTTGCAGAATTGAGTAATACTGATTTTTGGGGAAATTTATCATCAGACACTGAAAGTGACGACAGCGACAATTCTGCAACTGAGCAAATTTCTGTGTTTTTGACTAGATTACATTATTGAATAAATTGTATTATTATATTATCATCTTTGATAATTATTTATAGTTATTTATTATATTATATATTTTTTTCATATATATTATAATTTATGATTTTGTGTTTCAAACTTTATCATACCCGGGATGTCTACTAGACTCTTGTTTGGACAGATTTAAGTGAGTTATTCCTAAGAATTACAGGCCTACAATATAAAACGCCAAATGTATATGCAAAATAATGGTACCGCTTTCAGCACCAAAAATCTGAAATAATCATACCGCCAAGGAGGGTAAAGATTCATTGTAATAATTTGATGAAGATTTTATCGATTCAAACATTTTGAATCGAAAAAATCAGTAATTTTGAAGAAAATTTGAAAAAGACATAAAATAAATTCCAAATACGAATTCCGAATACGAATCCCGAATATGAATTGAACGAATCAACCGAATTTAACGAAACAAAATAACTAAATTAACGAATCTAAACAAAACAATTTTTTTCGTCATGAACATGTCTACTGATTGCTGTGGTAGCCTCTGATTGGTTACCGCAGTGATCAATCACTGTAAAACCCACCCCTGTTTATCTCTCTGTGAATGGAGAGGAAAGATATAATGTATCTTTCTCTTTCCTTGCAGAAAGGAAAAAAAAAAGTGTGTGTAAAAAAAAAAAAAATAATAATAATAAAGAAAGAAAAAATACCTAGATCAAGGTTAGTGCCAGGGTTAGTGTTTGGGTCAAGGTCAGGGTCAAAGGTCAAGGTCAGGGCCAAAGATCAGTATATTTTGAGCGGGATTTTTTTTTTATTTAGCATCAGTGTCAGTGTGTTTTAAGTAGGACAAAAAAAAAAAGAGGAAGATGCGCACGATTGCTTCTGGGCTGTACTACGGGTACAGACAACAAATAACATACGCATATGTGGATTCACTGCAGGAGCAGGAGAATTTATTTTGGGCTACTCTTTGGTGGTAGGTTATAGTAGTAACAAAAAATATACAGCTTATTTTTTTTTTTTTACTATTTTGGGCCAGTTTTCCTTTAATAATGGGAAAAAAAATCAGGAGATATCCATAACCATTTACTACCGAATGAAAGTCCAATTTGTCTTGAAAAAACAAGGCATAATTCACTTGGATGCACAAAGTTGTTATGATGATATATACGGTTTTACTAACACATGTCAAAGTTGCAAAATTGTGCTTAGGCATTACGATTAATTTTACCCTTAGGCATGATGGGGTTAAGTAAACCAGTCACCTAACAACAGGTAACTAAGGCTACACAAATGAACTTATAGCGTGCTGTCCCAGGACAGTTGAGAGTAACAAGTGACTGGACAGGTGAGAAGACCTTAAATCTTGCTGGTGTTCCCCCTAACAAGTTAGCACCAGCCTCTTTAATCATAGCCCTTTTCTCTCTTACTTCACATAAGCATAGCAGATATAAGCTGACAAATTCATGGAACTCCCTGCAGTGCTCTTCAGACTTTGTGCCTGGAGGCCAGTAGACTCATATGTGCACATCTATCCATCCTAACGTCTGAAGCCAGCTTAACCTTGTATGGAAGATTAGGCACCAGCAAGTACTGATCGGTGCTTTCAACTTGTTAAATAACTGCTGCAGGACTCTCGGGAAACCATGACCTCTGCCAGCTGCACCATGCAGATTCTGAATTATAGAAAGTATATACTCAGAACCAACTCTACCACATCTCACAGTGTAATGCCAGACATCAACAACCTTTGAAGAGGCACCTTTCATGGTAATATGTAGTGAGTACATGCTCTTTAGGGCATCCTGCAACAGTGGGTAGCATTGGTTTGTACCTAGTAATGCCCACCCGTCTCTTCTAAGATTAGCTTCCTGTGTCAGTGTACCAGGTTTGCTTTAATGTGTAATCCAGCCAAAACCTTTTTCCCATTTATCACTGTATGAAGTCTTGTTGGAGAGATTGCTCCCCACTTTCTGTCTCACAAAAACTTTATCACTCTAGGCTCTGTTCATACAGCCGGCAAAAACATGTGGTTTGGCCACATTTTTGCCTCCTGACTACCCTTTCATTGGTTTTACAATGTAAAATGGGGTTTTGATAGAGCTGCACAAATTAATGTGTTTATGTTGCCTCATGTCGTGGCAATGCAAAAAAAAAAAAAGATACCTACATTTAGTAGGCATTAAAGCTTTGCAACTGTCTTTATTGACTTCTATTGTAGCACACCTTAAACACACCATAGATGCAGCTTAAAAGAAAAATATGTTTTTTTTTTTGTTTTTTTTTAGAATCATACTTACCTAGGTAGATGCAGCATGGGTCTGATGCTGCATCTGTCCCCCACCGGCTCTAATGCTGAGAACCGAGCAATCAAACACCCCCGATCCTGAGCAGAGAGCCGGTGATCACCAGTCACCGCTGTCTGCTCTGCCCCCTCCCCCTGCGCTCCCTTGAGCACTGAGCTGTGGAGGGAGAGGCTAGAGGTCGGCTCAGACTCTGAGCGGCTCACTGAGAGGCTGAGCAGGATGGCGGTCCAGGCATGTGGGCGGATCGTGACCATATGGTCACGATATTTCCTGAGCTTGGACCTGCTCTGTGACGTCAGCCAACGGCAGTCTTCAGCCCGCTCGGGTCATAGGACTGCAGTTTGTTCTGAGCTTTGGCTGTACTTTTCCTGTAAGAGCATCTTCAGCAAGATGTGGTTGCAAAGTGTTAAAAAAACAGCACAGAGGGAGTTTGGGGAGCATTGCTTTCCAAAACAACTTGAATATGTGTGCAATGTATCTAAACTGTGAATCAATATTAAAGTGCATCTTCAAACACTTAGCCGGGAAATGTATTTTTGAGGCTTAACATGACTGATCCCAAATACACTAAAACAATCAATGAGCCAATTAAGTACTGTGCCCACTTACCCTATCATATTCCCGAAAGGTTTCTATTAACCAAAGCCTAGGCATTTTGTCATGTGATGATTGCTGAAAGGGAGAAGTATCAGAGTTTCAACTTTGCACTTTCAAATTCCCTCCTCCCCAGTAGACCATGCTTTCATCCCTTTCATTCCCCCACCAAGAGTAAAAGGAAAGCCATTCCTAGGCTATGAATCACTAGTGCCATAGCTTACAGAGAGTGTGTGATTGCACTTATTGGCCCATTGTTGCCATATGGAGCGAGTACTGGTTCTATCCTTTGGCTCCTGGTGCTGAGAAGAGTGGTGGAGAAACAATGGAAAGGTTATCATGCTCTGCTGGAGATGAGGGGAATAAAGTAAACCAGTTTCTTTGTCTTGGTTGGCAAACCTACCCAAACAGACATTTATAAAAAATATTAGTCCCCTTTTACCAAAACCCAGACATCTGATCATATGATGTTTGCTAACGCGAAGGATCTTCTGACTCTAAAACATGACACTTCCAAAATATACTTAAACCATTTGCACCAAGCAGGTACATCTACCTACACTAACAGGCTTTTCCGCAGTATTATCACAAAAGCAAAGGGGCTCTTTAATACAACAAACAAGATTACATTTTTATTTTTTAACACCTAACTAAAAAAGAAAGCCTATACCTTCCCTTTCTGCTTTCTTGTGATCTTCTTTTTCAAGCTGCATGCATGATGAAACAATTATTCCATATCTGCTATTCCAAATGGCTGCTTTCATAAATTCTGATAGGATTCACGGAAATACACAGAAAGGTAGGATGAAATAAGAAAAAAATAAATAACAACGTCCTCGCAGCCATCCTCTATAAATCAGTGTATAACTCAATATGACATCCAAAGTAGCAATTTGATACTAAACAGAGTTAGAGCAGCCATCTTTTGAGGAATGATTGGTGTTTATTCAATTCCTGTGACATCTGCCCCCTCATCCTGATATCTGTTATGATATCAGCTTTGTCTCGGAGATGGTTGATTTTTATCCTCTCCTCTTGCCTCATTTGTCTTTAGCATTTATATTTATGCACTGCTTTCTCTTCTCTGTAATCTTCTCCACGGCCATGCAAGTGAAGAATTATTTTGATTTATTGCCGCGTTCCTGAGCTACTTTGGCTTGCTGAAAGGTCCTCTTTTATGTATATTAAAAGGTCTGCTGGTTTTATATTTATTTTGGGTATTAGAGAGCAACTCATTTAAAGGGATTTTCTGGTAGGCCCATAAATTTATCAATAATAAATAATTTTAAAAAGGTGACAGTTCCACCAGGATTTTTCTCTGTTGTCATTCAGATTTGATAAGGCCTACTTGATGTTTCTTCTGCCGATGGTGGGTAGACTGAGCACAGAGAGATATACAGTAATATATGTAAAATCTTTTGGTAAGATCTCATGTACGTTTTAATATAATAATGTACTTTTTAAAAATGATTTGAAATAGTTAAAAATGTGCAGCTTTTATTAAAATAAGACCTGGTGATCTTACCCTAAAGGTCCTTTTTCTAGCACATCCTGTTATAGGGGGACAACGGTTCATCCCTGTCTCCATGTTGTGCTCCTGAGTTGTCACACTATTATATAGGTTTAGGATGTTGAATACAAGTTGCTGTTTCAGGACACATTACAGAGACATGGTCCATTTTTGCCACCTTTAGGAAGTCCAACTCTAAGATATGGCATGCAGCCGTCACTGGAGTGCATGAGGCCAAGAGATGGCTACAAATGGGCTGCAGGAGATCAGAAGCACTGAGATGCAAAAAGGGTTTAAACATTGGTGAAAATGATTTTATTAAAAAAATGACAATTGTTTTTATTTACAGTGCTTTAGCCAACTGAATGCCATTCTGTGTGGGCTTACAGACTTATGGATTATGACCATTTGCCTCCATTTGTACAACTGTTAACTATCAAGAGCACATGAACTACTAATTTCTAGTCTATGGACACTAATAATTAGCCTATAGGGGTGGCATACGGCTTTATGTCAGAACTTATTCCAAGACTACACATAACAATACAGTTAGGTTGATAGTATATATTTCATAGGATATTTGCCCATAGCCTCATTTGGTGAAAAACATATATACTGTATGTCACTTGTATATTGCTTGAAAACAACATGAAAAGATATAGAATTCCAATTTAAGGGTACATGAAAAATGACCTATTTAAGACATTTCAGTGAAAAACACCCTTTTTAGAAAATGAGAGAGATAGTACAGTGAGGGAAGAAAGTATTTGATCCCTTGCTGATTTTGTACATTTGCCCACAAAGAAATGATCAGTCTATAATTTTAATGGTAGGTTCATTTTAACAATGATAGACAGAATAACAACAAAAAATTTCAGAAAAATGCATTTCAAAAAAGTTATAAATTGATTTTCATTGAAATAAGTATTTGATCCCTTATGGCCTTTAAATTGCTCATGGGGGTTTCAGAGGGTCTTTTATTAACCACTTCCTTACTGGGCACTTAAACCCCCCTCCTGCCCAGACCAATTTTCAGGTTTCAGCGCTGTCGCATTTTGAATGACAATTGCACGGTCGTGCGACGTTGTACCCAAATAAAATTGATGTCCTTTTTTCCCCACAAATAGAGCTTTCTTTTGGTGGTATTTGATCACCTCTGCGGTTTTTATTTTTTGCGCTATGAACAAAACCAAGAGCGACAATTGTGAAAAAAGAACAATATTTTTTACTTTTTGCTCTAATAAATGTCCCAAAAAAAAAAAAAAAAAAAAAATTATTCATTGGGTTTGGCCGATTTATATTCTTCTACATATTTTTGGTAAAAAAAATCGCAATCGGCGTTTATTGATTGGTTTGCGCAAAAGTTATCGCGTCTACAAACTATGGGAATTGATTTATGGCGTTTTTATTATTATTATTTTTTTTACTAGTAATGGCGGTGATCTGCGATTTTTATCGGGACTTTGATATCCGGGCGGACATGTCGGTCATTTTTGACACTTTTTTGGGACCAATGACATTTATTCAGCGATCAGAAATTTAAATGTCCACTGATTACTGTATAAATGTCATTGGCAGTGAAGGGGTTAACCAGCAGGGGGCAGTGAAGGGGTTAACAATGTTCCCTGGGTGTGTTCTAACTGTGGGGGGGATGGGCTGGTCGGGACATAACAGATCTAACTGATCCCAGTGACAGGGATCAGTAGATCTGTCATGTCCCCTGTCACAGAACGGGGAACCGATGTGTTTACATCGGCGGTTCCCCGTTCTACTGCTCTGTAAGGCGATCGCGGGTCAGGAGTGGACATCGAGTCCGCCCGACCCGCGGGCACGCCCACGCAGTGTGCGGCGGCGGCGCGCGCGCGCGCCGCCGCCGCCCAGTGCGCGCAGTGGGCGTGTGAAGGGGCGGACGTCCATGGACGTCCCCCCGGATTTTCAGGTCCACGCTGTTGACGTCTTTTGTCAATAGCGCGGTCCTGTACTGGTTAAAAAAAAAAGTTTGCCTATTTTAATAAAGTATTTCTTTATAGATTTAAATCATGTGCTCCAAGAAAGATATACAGTAACTGTATTGTTGGTAAACAAAGCCATGTCACTGAGTGGTTTGTTTATTAACAAAGCCATGTGATCACTAGTGTTGGGCGAACGGTTCCGACCTAGCAAAAGTTTGGCCCGAACATTGCCCATTAGGGCGTTCGCAGAACACCCAAATTTTCTGTGTGTTCCAGGAGGGGGGCAAGGCTTTAACCCTTTCCTAGTCAATTCAGAACTGGAAAAGCTTGCTTGGATATCCACTTTGTCAGCTTAGAAGGAGGAGGAGTAGGAGCCAATATGAATGAGTGATAACTGCAATGAATTATGACAGAAGGGTTTCTATTTGGAACTCCTCTGGAGCTACTTTATGTTACCAGTTTGGAAATCAACGGAGGATAGCAGAAATCTTCTTTAAAGTCAACGGTCCCTTTTATCTAGTGCGTGTTTGGCTAGTAAAGAGATTTTCTATGGTGCATGTTCACATTTTGCTTGTAATTAACCCTCATTGTTGGGAAGCAAATCTAAATTTGGCACGGGCTCTGTAAGTCAGGATGTAGAGACAGTTGGTGACAGCAATAAAGCAGCCAGATTCATGTTGTAAACCTGAAATTTAATTATGTGCTCTGCACACTAAAATGCTATATTTATATGTGATATGAAATGAGATTGCAATTCAGCACAGGCAACTAAACAAATTACTTTCATATTGTGAATCGCATCTAGGCTTAAATGACATTAGCAGAGAGTAGTTAATTTATATAAAGAAAAGTGTTCTTTATGTGAGTAAAAGTGGTACCCTTAGAATGGTGTATGAACAACTCCCAAAGTCACTAAATGTATCTTCCTGATAGAAATGCATTCCAGTAACTGACTTCTCTATAAAAAAAAAAAACAATACTATACCATTTATGTAACCTGGCAGTAATGTGCTCTCAGAACATACTTAAAGGAGAAGTATGGTCAGAGCTTTTTTGGCCATACTTCTCCTGTGGGTCACAGGAGTGCGCCTAGTTCTGCACCCCAGGAGCCAGATTCAACCGATAGTGGGCCAAAGTCTGACGGCTGACGTCACAGGGCCGGCCCAAGACTCTGCAGGGATCCCCTTCAATAATGTCGGGATCTGCCCAAATACCTGGACTGGCAGCTGATTACTCCCACATTCTCCAGTGAGTGCTGGAGGGGCAGAGCACTGAGCAGTCCCAAAAACGTAGCAAACAGCGGTCTTTGGTCACTCAGTTCTTGCTGTAGAGCTGGCAGGGGACTGCTGCAACATCATGTCGATGCTGAAGTCATCCAGGTGAGTATGAATGTTTTTTTTTCTTTCTTAATTTCCCACACTTCTTTTTTAAGTATAGCTAAAGCTGTAGATTTTGTAGAAGCAATGATTATTAGTCAGATTAATCTTGTGAAGAGCTTGTTTATTCCAGCCAGCAGAGAGCCACATGTAAAATGTATTTCTTCTAGTTTCAGTTCATAACTTCCTACTTCCTGTTCCCACCCCAGGTCCTCGCACAGCTATGTAAATACAAAACAAACATATCCTACATCTTTCCCCTTTTAAAGAAAGGATATGCGTATATATATTAAGTGTATTTTAAAACCGAGTGCAGCATAGCAAGGAACAATAACAAACCACAATACAAATGAGAATGATGTCCATGAGGCATTGACAGGTGGCTCTCTTTCTTGCTTTAGTTCCTGAATCCTTCTGGATGACAACACCCCACCCAGAGCCAACACATCATAATCCTCAATAGCTCTAGAGTTATCAGAAGTGGGGAGGTGTGCACGTGAAAAAGCATCTGCAACAAACAGTTTACAGCCTCATTTATAGATTACATTCAGGTGGTAGCGTTGAAGCTTTAGCATCATTCACTGATGCGCACAGATGCTGTGTGCAGGGGTTTTCTCAGTATGCTTATGAGTGGATGATGATCCTTCTCCACAGTAATAGGATGGCCATAGATATAATCAAGGAATTTTACACAGGCAAATACTAGTCTCAATAATTCCTTCTCAATTTGTGCATAGTGTACCTGCAGTCTTAGTGAGGGCGCTTGAGGCAAAAGCCACAGGCCTCCCCTCTTGAAGACAGACTGCCCCAAGACCATGCTGGGAAGCATCAGCAGACAATACCACTGGCTTATGCACATCAAACAACTGTAGGACAGGTGGACTGGTTAATTGTGCTTTCAATGTATTTACAGCAACAGCATGTTGTTCAGTCCAACACCAGTCAGCATCTTGGCGCAGAACCTGACGGAGTGGAGATGTTATCTCACTGTAGTGATGAATGAACTTCGAGAGATAATTGGTCATGCCAAGAAACCTTTGCAATCCATGTTTGTCCTCTAGAGCAGGCATTTGATGAATGGCTTTGGTTTTTTTCTGGTTCAGGCTTGACACCTTTATCTGTGAGAAGGTGTCCAACATATGGCACCTCTGAGACCTGAAGTGACATTTGGTAGGGTTAAGCTGCATATTGATGGCTCTGACACGGTCTAGTACACAATTAAGTCGTTTGTCATGTTCTTCAACAGAGGATCCCCAAATCAAGATATCATCCATGACTATTTCACATGGCTAAATAAACCAAAAATGTAGTGCTTATCCTAACAAAGTGAGTGAAGTGATTCAGACCTCACTAGAAAGTGCTAATGCTTAAATAATCAATGATAATTCAATCAAAATACATAATCCATTAGATGTAAAAAATCCTCTGAGATATATAGGGGGATGAAAATTCATATAGAGCTCAATAAAATGTGCAAAAAAACAATCCGTGCAACAAAGTTCTAAAAGTGCAAATCTTGTTCAGTTCAGAAATATTGACAGACAAAATACTGGTGCTCATCCGGTGTGAAATCCTGTGACATCCTCCACCAATATTTATGCGCTTACCAGAAATAGGATGTAATAACGCCTCAATGTGGGAATCGGGGACACCACCTCTTAGGAGCAATCCGAGTAGGGACAGAGATGGACAGGGCACCAATTAAGGGTCTCCAGGATGGATGAAATACGTATCCAACAGTAGGAGGAGGACTTCATCAGCGCGAGATCTCAAGGCTGTTGGGGAAACATGCAATAAAGAGCCTCGCATAGTGTAAAACCATAAAAGTACCAATTTATTGAACGTAGTGCACTTACATGAGTAGATAAAAATAAGCTCAGAACATAGGCTTGAAGTCAAGTGGTGAAGTATGGGGTCAGCGGCTTCCGATGCGCTTTGTCCTAATAGACGTCCCCCTCCATGCTCCTCCGGTCCCCCTCCATGCTTCTCCATAAAAGAAAAAGATGAGCTGGCACACTGGGAAATGTCTTCCACTGTTTATTCCGTACCAAAAGTTAAAAGGAGCATGCAGATGCTTTTCGGCATAGAAATGCCTTGCTCACCGCATCACCTCCTTGCTTCTCGGTCCCTCTTCGTGCTCCTCCACCCCCTCTGTCCTCGATCTGTCAGGATGGAGAGTGCAGAAAGGAATAAAGTCAGTGATCACTGACTCTGTTCATTCACAACTGTCACTGAGCATCGTAAACTATGTTTACGATGCTCCAGTTTATGAATGAACATGATCCTCTGTCTCCTGTCCATTCATCTTTAGTGCAGCTGAGGCTGCTGAGAAAAATAAATAAATAAAAGAATTGTAATAAATATCTAAAAGGTTAAATTGTAAAAATGATAAAAAATAATATAAAAATCCCCCCGCCCCCCCCCCAAAAAAATGAAGGCAATGTAAAAAATGTAAAAAGTGAAATTGTAAAAAAAAAATATAAGAAACCACTGACACAGTCCATGCATCATCAGTGCTGCATATTAGTGCCACTGTCACATGACATTGAAAAAATGTATCGGTAACCGGTATCGGCGAGTACTTGAAAAAAAGTATCGGTACTTGTACTCGGTCTTAAAAAAAGTGGTATGGGACAACCCTAATCATTATCATGTTACTCCTGGTGTCTCTGCAATAACCTTTATGTTCTGGAAGGTTTATGCAAATGTTACAACTAGATACGGCCCCTACTGAATCCTCTTACCTTGGCAGCTGCCAGAAAGTTACGGTACAGTAGTTATCACTATGGAGACTGAGGAAATGCCCCCTTCTGCTTGCAGCATATAGATGTCATCATTTTCCCAGGTTTCTGCACTCAGTTAAACACAAAAACTTGCAGGACATCTATTAAGGATTACAAGGTACGGTTGTATTGGAATATTCTACTGTTGATGTATATTGTGACATGCCAGGAATGACTTCATGCAGACTTGAGAAGTTACTGATGGGCACGCTTTAAAATGAATCCATTATCAGCTAAGCTTCACCAACTGACACACTCCGTGCCCAAATTAAAGTGTCCTTATTGAACACGAAGGCATTCTTATTGACAGCGGAATAACAGTTGGCATGACTTAAAAAGTCATAAAATTAGTGAAAGTCAGGCTTCAGAAATAAAATGAAACTAAATCAGAAAGGGGCTTCTCTGGTTAACACAGCAGCTCTTAGGCAGTAAGTGTAAAGCTTAAAAATGAGTACAATGTCACTTTACACTTGAAGTAATGTTTTAAATATCTTTTGTAAGAGTATTCTGCAAACATTTGATGTCAGCTGTTGCACCATGCTTTTGACTTTTATATATTATATTTTAAACAACTGGATTATCGTTCATTCTAACTGATGTGCTGCAATGTTTGGGTGTTTCCGGAGACTCAATACTGAAAGCTAAGCACAGGAAAAATGTCATTTGGTCTCTTCCCTATAAAATTCCCCATAGCTCACTTTGTAAGCACTCTCCCTGCTGTAGTGCATACCCTTATAAATACAGTCATGAGTATGGAAGTCTATGTAAACATAATGTATTTACTCAGGGCTATGCACGTTCTTCGCTGTGTGTGTCAGATATGTATTACATATTCATGATGGAAGTCATGAAACAGTATTAAAAAAATAATTTCTCAATGACAGCGGAGGAGGGCCTCCTGCATAGAGATATATGAAAGGAAATTGTCTATTTAGACCATAGCAGTTCATTGCTTACCTATAAAAAATGACAAGTGGGATGTCATTGGTCATTGTACTCCTATATATTGCATGTATTTATATATATCCTGCTTAAAGCTGAACTCCAGACAGACATAAAAAAATTATATATTTATGTATGCAGCTTCTTTCACCATGTTCTTTGAGAAATGGATTTCTGAATGTGAGGTTTTACCTTCTTTATAAAAATGTAGTGAATCTCAGTGTAATGAGAAAAGCTGCAGCATCTACATTCCCTAATGGTAGAAACAGAGCCAGGAAATAATATTTTGATTTGTCAGGAACCATAAACCATGCGGAAACAGAAAATGCAGTTAAAATCACACCTTTAGACCCCTTTCACACTTGTGTGAGTTGTCCTGCGATTTGGGACTGCAAAGTCCCATGACAAGTCGTTCCCCATTATTTCCAATAAGTACCATTCATATTTGTATGACTTTCAAGTCATGTCGACTTCAAAGTAGTCCCTGCATTACTTTGGTCCAACTTTGATGCAACTTGAGGTCCATAGACTTCAATGTTAAACCCTCAAATTCTCATGCAAATCGCACCTGAATAATATAGATGTGATTTCTGTACTACTTCTGTACAACTTTGTAATATGTTTTAATTGAGCCAAAGTTGCAACAAAGTCGGACCAAAGTCTTACTGATCCCAAATCGCGGCAAAATCATGGCCAAATCGCAGTAAAATTGCGGCAAAAAATTGCGGTAAAATTGGGTCACACAAGTGTGAAAGGGGCCTTAATGAAATAGCAAAAAATAACACAGTTCAGGAATGTAGTAAAAAAAGCTGAAGCCAGGGTTTGGATGCCAGGGTGAGTAATCAGATAGGCCAGGTTCAGGAAGCCAGAAGTCAACATAGTAAGGAGCAAAAACAGGAACAGGTAATGGAAGAGAAGACAGCCAGGCCAAGTGTACACAGGAACTCAATTGAGATCATAGACCACACAAGGGCACAGAGGAAATAAGCAAAGCTGTTTAAATAGCCAAAATGGGCTGGCTGTAGGCTGGACTAATGAGACAGGGAATGGTAGCCAGGTGAGTCACTGTGGATACAAGTGTCTGGTAATTAATCAACAGCTGAGCAGCCTCTGAACACTGAAAGAAAAGAGCTGCTAGTAAAAAAAAGGACCCTGCCCTGACAGGATTGCCATATTGCAAGTAAAGCAACCTAAAGTCTTTCATTTGGTTGACCCATTCAGTTTTAGAGAATTACATCATCTTCATGAAGTAGATTGAAGTATTGCCATTGCATTATCAGGAGTTTTCCTTAGAGTTATTCTCCCCTGAAAAATTGGCAATGCTTGGTTCCTGGAGTTTGAGAACTATTACTATTGCTCATATGTTATGCATCTGTTGTTCAGAGCAGAGCTACAACAAGGTACGGAATGGATACAAAGCAGGATATTGCGCAATCAGTATAACGGAAACAACTTTTTCTAATCAGAAGTATAAACCAATCATATATAATACTCGTAAAGGTGAAGGTGTATCAAATATTAATTAAAGTGACTCAGTGCATAAATACGTAAAGATACATGAATATCAAAAGTGTCTCAGTGTCATACACTTATCATAGACCAAAATAAATAATGCTCAGAAAATAAGAACCATATAGGTGACTCAGTTCATTAAAAGTGGAAGTCATTAAATTTGTATAAACAAACTCAATAGTAGCGTAATCAGCTTCATTTATAGGTCCATATATTTACTCAATTTAATATAATAGAATATCTCTTGGAACAGTCCAATTATTTCCAACAAGTGACTTAGTGCTTCAAAAAGTGCTCAAACGAATCTGTAAGGTGCTTTAATAGTGTTGCTGGAGCCAATCTGGTGGGTTTCTCTATACCCCGCCAGAGGGACTTCTGCGAAGGTGCTATCCTCAACCGTGCTCACAGAACTCTCACCTTAGTATAACAGTAAATGCGCCTTGGGGTAAATAAATATCACGCTTCTGCAACAGAAGATCTTCCCCTTTAAGGGTATCCTTGACTCTCCTCCTCTTTCTCCTGTCAGGTCTCTATTGTATTAGGCTGGTGCCTGATACTCGAGTCTCCCACTCATAGAAGTAGACAAAAAGAACGGACGTGGCCGGAACGCACCCGATACCGGAAGCACAGTGAGAGGCGGAAACGCCGAGGTTTTATTGATATTCTGATCGCGTGTTTTATTGAGTTTTACTGTAAGCAGCCACTTTTTAGGAAATAAATATTCTATACTTGATGTTGCTGCACTATGGGAGCCTGTTCTTTTTGTCTACTTCTATGAGGGGGAGACTACTACTACATCGTAATTAGATCTTTTAAACAATTGAAAATTTCCACCCTTGTGGAAAACATTTGGGGAAGGCTCTTTTCTGTTCCATTAAGACTGTACCCTTGTGCAGCCAGTTCTATAAAGACATGGGTTTGACGAGTCCTGAATAGGAAAGCTTAAAAGTCCTTCAAAGAGACCTTATGTCAATCCTATTGAAAACCTTTGGCATAAATTGGAACACTGATTGCGAGCCAGCTTACGTCTCCCAACATCAGTACCTGGCTGTACAAATGCTGTTGTGACTGAATGGTCACAAATTCCAACAGACAGTTCTAATTCTTGTGGAAAGCCTTCCCAGAAGAGTGGAGGCTGTTTTAGCTATAAAGAGCGAGGAATGTCAACTCCGTTTTAATGCCCATGGTTTTGGAATGGGACATCTAACAATTTCATGTAAGAGTGATGGTCAGGTGTCCTCAGACCTTTGACTATAACGTGCAAGTGGCACCCCTCAACATTCTTTGACTTAGGAACAGCTTCACAAAACATTAGGCACTGGGTTTTGATTTTAACAAAGAATTGATTTTGCCAATATAATTGAGATGTGCAGTGTAATTCACATATATTCAAAAAGTATATTTCATTTTTATACTGAAACAAAGAATTATTTCTTCCATAAAGCAATGTCTCCTCACGTTCAAATAAATCAGATGCTCTAGAGATCGGTAACCCACAACCAGTATGCCCTGTGATGTGGGTTAGAAAAAGCTTAAGAAACAAAGTCATATTTTTACTTTATATGAAAAACTTATATACACTTAATGTGACGTGTAGAGTTAATATAACCGTTTTAGTTAAGAAACAATTTTAGTTTTGGGTCACGGATTACAAAACACTTCGACAAGGATTCAGTTTCTTACAACTCCCCACGGTGAACGTGCAATATCAGTTTCCAGACTCCTGTGGACTGGTAGTGAGAATGTACTTTAACAATCTACAGGGTAAGGTTTTGGTACCCGTAATTTTGCCTCAACTGTAAGGAGCGAGAAATATCGATTTTGTCGGAGGTGAGAAGACCCTTCCGAAAGGTGTTCTTAATCTTGACAGACAACCTTAAACACTGGTAAGTCAGTGTTGTCGTAAACATGTCGGTCCATG
>BLSH010276232.1:863874-903934 GCA_018402905.1 Glandirana rugosa | reverse complement strand
GATGAGGATATCCCAGTCCAAGGACGACAAAGACATTCCCTGTCTAAAAACAAGATTTTAGTAGCGGATGAGGATATCCCAGTCCAAGCACGACAAAGACATTCCCTTACAGAAACAGCAGGAACCTGACCCTATAGGAGTAGGCGATGATTTTAGAACAATAATCTGTCCCTTACAGCAACAGCACGAACCTGACCCTATAGAACTAGAAGATGATTTTAGAACAATAATCTGTCCCTCTAAGCAGTAGACTCTACCTAGTCCAGTCAGATCGTTCTGTAATGCAGGATGAGATCTGCAATCTGTCCCTAAAAGCAGTGGTAGTAGTAGTAATCTCTACCTATCTATCTATCTGCAATCTGTCCCTCACAGCACCAGCAGCATCTTCTCCCTACACTACCCAGAGAGCATGTGACATGCAGCACTATGTGATTCCAACTTATAAAGAGGCTGGGTCACATGATGCACTGGCTAATCACAGCCATGCCATTAGTAGGCATGGCTGTGATGGCTTCTAAGGGCAAACCAGTGAAACGCTTGTTGATTGGCTGCCCTGCAGCTATTCAACATGCGTGATCAAATACCCGAACCCAGAACTCGAACTCAAACTTTTTTTCAAATGTCCGGGTTCAGGTCCAGGTCACGGACACCCCAAAGTTCGGTACGGACCCGAACTTTACAGTTCGGGTTCGCTCAACTCTACTGGCTAGTATGCTGACCCCTTGGCATCAGTGTTTTCTGTATCACAGACACGGAACATGTATTCTGATCAGTAAAATCCCCAAAATGTCAAAGGTTCCTTATCTTCCTATTTGTTCTGGGACAGTGACTCAAATTATTGAAGCCAAGAGGTTAGCACCTTAGCCAGACAACTTGCATTTTCAGAAAGAGAGTTTCATAATGGCAGCCTCACTTGTTCTTGCAGTAAAGGTTTTCTTTAGTTATATAAGACTGACTGTGTACAGGAAACTGTTTAGTTACAGTGGGAGAGCAAGAGTGTTTGGAGAGCCAGCTGCTATGTTCTGTATCGTGATTCATCTAAAACATCAATTTTATAAGTCACATATGAGCCACTGGACTTTACTGTATATTGTACTTTATGGAAGTGTGGTTCTGCTGATGATGTTCTCTCCAGTCTAAGTACATTTCTAATCTTGTCAGTTTCCGACAGTGAATGACATGAGTCACTGACAACACGGCATCAGACAACCAAAGATGCATCACTCTTCACACAGAAATTCAACACCTCCTGTAGATTTATGATAGGCCGCTGTTTTTTGTCTTGCAAGTTTTCAAGGTTGATATTGTGGTGACGGTACCTATTGTAATTCCTTTTAGTGGAGTAAAAAAAAAAAAAAAAACAAGGGTATAATCCTCAGTCAATAAGTTCAGATCTCATGTCTAAAGTCGTTGACTAGTAACACATAGCAGAGTGCTCATTACCCTGCCATGCTCAGAGACAGGCCCATTTAGCTCCACTTCTAACAACCACCTGAGTTCCTGGCATAGGCATGTGCAGGGGGTATGCCAGGTATGCCTGGGCACATCCTAATCACTCTGTGCGGTGCCGATTCCCCCTACTGCCCGGGGCTTCCCCCCATGTTGCGCCATCCCCACCTCAGTGCTGCTGGCTTCCCTTCTCTCCCCCTGCCTGCTGTGAGGGATGTTTCAGGATGAAGAGTGGGGGAAAGGGCTCATCAATGTCATTTACCGGCCCCTTCCTTTTCTAAATGAACACAGTGAACACACTCACTCACTGTGTTCAATCATAACTGAAGTATAGTAAACTGTGTTTACTATGCTTCCGTTTGTGAGTGAACAGGAACAGTGGAGGCTGGTGCTAAACTTTTTTGGGAGGGAGGTAAATAAACCCCCCTTAGGTCCCCACTCACCCCTCCATGGTCCTTCCTCGGCTTCTCCTCCTGGCCAATCAGGACAGGAGGTGGATCAGATTGGCTGGGAAGAGAAGCTGGAAGACAATAGTGAATATTGATTCGCTAGTGTCCCAAGTGGGTGGGTTTGGGGCACAGTGCTCTGCACCCCAAGCCCAACCTTTTTCAAGCAAATTAGAGCCTCAGGCTTTAATCATGTGGCTTGAAAAAAAACCTATGAGTCTGGCACCCCGCATGCATCCCTGCATGCAAACTAGGGGGGCGGCACCCCTGCGCCCCTTATGGACCGGCCGCTCCTGAACAGGAAGCCGCTCAGTACAGAGCACTTCCCATTCATTCACTGTCCAGTGCAGAGAAAGTCATGTGTGTTTGAACTTCAGGGTGCACACCCTAATGCACTAGGCTGCGCACACCCATGGTTCCTGGACATGCTCAGAGAGTAGAAATGTCTCAGCTTTTTTCCCCCAGCAGCTCAGGAAGACCATACTTGATGAGATGGAGGTAGCTGGGCAAGTGATCTGCAACCAGGCGAGGGGTCCTACATTAAATAATAAACAAAAAGAGTGTGCACAACCTCTGACCATAAAAATCACAATGAAAGCAAACAGTAAAGTGATACAAATAATATCAGCATCAATAAATAAAACCAACAGTAAAGAAGAAAAATAAAGTTATATTCAATATAAATCAAACAATGATATAATAGAAATGAAAGTCCGCTCCCAGAGGGATATATATGGCTCCACTAGGCGGCAAATATAAACAATTTGTCTGAAAATTAAAGTCAACTCCAGTAAGAATATTTCAGGGCTCCACTGGGGGCCAATGTAGAATTGTGTGTGTAAAATGCAATGCCACAGTTCCATGTGTTTTAGTCCCAACCACCTCAAGCATAGATATAGGAATTCCCTTACCGGAAGAGATCAATAGCGCAGGATACACCAAATGCAAACCACACCAAGATATGGTAACAAACTTCCACTCCTACCAGGTCCTCCACTGGTTGTCTGGAAAGCGCAATTCTCTGCAGTAAGATTCAAAGGAAAATACAAAGGGCCATAGAGTAATATTGCTAAGAACACCAACATATTTCAAGCAAATATACTCACAAGCATCTCAGGGTAACAAAAGCTCATAGGCATCACGCTGCAGTACACCAGTGTGATGATGTAATAACCCGCTAGCCTCTCCCTACGCGTTTTGTCTATGCAAGGGACATCCTCAGTGGACATAAAGGGCTCAGAGAGTAGAAATGTCTCAGCTTTCTTCCTACAACAATTCAGGGAGACCACACCTTATGAGATGAGGTAGCTGGGCAAGTGATATATAGCCAGTGAAGCGTCCCCCCCTGTCAGACCCAACATGCAACCAGTGGGTCTGAAGGCTAATAGCATGCAGCTCCTCCAGAAGGCCCAGCTACTGTGCAGAGCACTTCATTGATCTCTATTGGAGTACTTCAGTTTTAGTGGGGTACCATTGTGTCCTCGGGCATTGAATCCCCCCTGATGTGCACCTGTGTTACCAGACTTAGCCTGGACTTTTCTGTCAGCGATCCTTTCTTGTTGTTACAGGGCTTTGCGTTGCAGTGCTGGTCGAAACACTGTGGCCAAAAAAAGTGAACCTTGAAATCATTGCACACGGGAAAAAGTGCACAATGGTACAGAGTGATCCAACTTCCAAGGAGGAAGGGCCTTAATCCCTGAACTTCTAGGGTGCAGGGTTCCTTCTCTTCAGATCGTATAAATATGTTGCCTTCTGGGATGCTGGTTATGAGGATAATCACAAGTACCTGTTTTCTGAACTTTTACTAACATTGTAGCTCTCAGCTAGGCTCTCTCTTGTTATAGAGTCTTATAGAGACTATGCTATGCAGCCACATGGTACCAAGTTTGAACCACAGAGATATTGCTCAGAAGAGTTCACATTTCTACAGTTTTCGTAATCAGACCGTGCAGTGTTTGCATATTTTTTACCTTCATCAATCTTTTTTTTCCCTTATTTTGCAGTATATGCATCTTTGTACCATCCTGAACCTGTTTTGCATTGCACCTATTCTATTAAATGTACTTTTCATGGCCACATTTTTAGATGTAGTTAAATAAGAACTGCAAGTTAATGCATGAAAGCACCATTTACTTCAACCTTTTATTCCTTCAGAGGTTATTAAATAATGTTTATTTTCTGACTAAGTAATTTGTCGTTACATTAACCAGCTACCCAACAGCTTACAGGAAAAAGAGTTCAAGGTGGATATTACAGGCAGGAGTTGGTGCAGTGGCACAAGAACAGCCAAACCTCAGGCTCTGATAAGTGGGGTCACCCTTCTACTGCTGTGCCACACAGCCCATCCGGTATAGGTGGATTATGTTTTCATTTGGCTGAAATTGCCCTTTTTAAAAGTCCAACATCCAAAGTCTAGATCAAAAAGAATCATATCTGTAAAACTAGAAGCTTTGCATCTGTGCTATTACCTGTTTTTGTAATCTGCCAGCTGTTTAGGAAAGAATCAATAATATAAAACAAAAAAGCTTGTCAAAATGATAATAAAACCCAAAACCAAATTTGTAATATATTGCAGTTTACCAATCTTTTCTTTTTTTCTGCTTTCACCTGATGATCTGGCCATTAACACGCCTCCTGTATTAAAGTGCCCCCACTGAGCACAGGGGGCGCATTTGGACAGCGGCATTGTCGGTCTAGGGGAGTGGGAGTGTTTGATGTACTAGCAGAGTTTCCTTTTGAGATAAAGGTTTTTCATAAATAAATAAAATTGATCATTGTAAGCACCCTTGCCTGTGTTGAATAATTTCCCTTATCTCTGTAAGTGATACAATTTGCATAAGAGCTTGTTCTTTTGAAAATCAACAGACTTACTGGGTGGATCACTAAATGAAAATAGAAGAAAGAAAGCCTAAAAAAGAAAACCAATGCAGCCATCACATCTAAGAATTGGTAAGAAGCAATATATTAAACATTTGGCTTTGGGTTTAATATCGTTTAAAGTCCTTACTTCTTACCAAAATATGTGTTGGCCTTCTGACCAACAGAAAGTTTGCAAATGCAGACTTCTAGTGAGTGGCTTATGTAGTGTACTGCAGAGCTGGGGTGTTTGCACAGGAGTGCTGTGAATATAGGACAAAGCTAAGGAGTTAAAGTCTATACATTTTTCTTTTTTGTTATAGCTTTCTGCAAATAAAAACTACAGAACATTTCTACTATAGCTTTCTTATACTACATTGAGGTTAGTTATATTTATATTTCCATTTTATTGTTCATTATTACTGATAACATACAGACTGTCATCAGTGACCTAATAAAAACCTTAAGCTAGCCATACATAGTTAGTTTTTTTGTCCTTCAGCCATTGGACTGGATAAAAAAAAAATGAACAGATTCCTTCATCCACACATGGTGGATGGAGAAATCCCTCTGCCAGGACATTGTATTCTGACAGTGGTACCTGCTGCAGTCAGAATACACTGATCAGTGGAAGGTTTTCCAATATCTCCCTTCAACAGGGTTGACTTCTGTTGCTTGCTGAAGGGTCAACACACATCGATCCACACTAGGGCACCTTCTGGCAGACGTAAACCCTTGAGTGGTCCTGCACTTCCTAACCAGTCATTATGGATATACAGTAGATTACATTTTTTTATGACTTGTTTAATCTTTTCTGCACATGTTAAAGCAAATCTAAACCCAAGAAATAAATGTAATATATTGCAGCTTACCAGTCCTCAGCTGTGGTTGCTGCATTCGTTTTCTTTCTCAGACTAAAAATAATTCCAGCAAGTACAGAAAATACCTGTTGATTTTGCCAGAAATGCAATGACCTTGTTTCTTCCTGTGAGCTGGACAGACAGCAATGTTATCATTTTTTTGCGTAAACTACTATTCCCATCAGCCTTAAAGTAATGGAGATGAGCTAACGCAGACATGTGTCAAGACCAGTCTGGGCGACAATCATGGCTCCATCCATAGAAACACTGAAGTAGTGAGTGTAGTCACCCAGGGACAAGAAGCATGTAATTCAAAGGATTACCATTTGAAAAAAAAAAAACAGGAAAAAAAATGAATACAGCCACATTATCTAAGAACTGGTAATATATTACAATTTGTTTTTGGGATAAGATATCTCCAAAATATGCCCCTTACTAACCAATGACACCACAAAGCTCCTAGTTCACTCTCTGGTCATCTCTCACCTCCACTACTGCAACTCCCTCCTCATTGGCTTACCCATACATAGGCTATCCCTCCTTCAGTCCATCATGAATGCAGCTGCCAGACTCATCCAGCTTTCCAACCATTCCATGTCTGCTTCTCATCTCTGCCAATTCCCCCATTGGCTGCCACTCATCCAACTAATTAAATTCAAAATACTAACAGTAACTTACAAAGCCATCCACAACTTGGTCCCCAGCTACATCTCTAGCCTAATCTCAAAGTACCAACCTAATCATTCTCTTCGTTCCTCCCAAGACCTCCTGCTCTCTAGATCCCTTGTCACCTCCTCCCATGCTCACCTCCAGGACTTTTCCCGAGCCTCTCCCATCCTATGGAACTCCCTATCCCAATTTGTCTGATTATCTGCTACTCTGTTTGCTTCTAGACAATCCTTGAAAACCTTCCTCTTCATAGAAGCCTATTCTGCCCACACCTAACTGTACTTTTATTTTCTCCATCAGCTCATCTCCCACAGCTATTACCATTTGTATCACTTGACCCTCCCTCCTAGACTGTAAGTTCTAACGAGCAGGGCCCTCTAATTTCTCCTGTATTGAATTGTATTGTAACTGTACTGTCTGCCCTCATGTTGTAAAGCGTTGATGGAACTGAACTGTTCTCGCCATATAAATACTGTATTATAATAATAGATATGCTGTAGTAGAAAAGAGAGAATCATGCAGGCTGCCATAGCTAACATCTCCTAGTTGCCTTTCATATGGACCTATTGACTTTTATACATTCAGTTAATCACCTGGAAAAGCTATATAGACAAGACATTTGACTCTGACTTCCTTTATCTACATACAATGCATATTCAATGTCAATGCTTTAGAAGTTCCCATGACTAAACACTAGTACACACGGGTCCAATAGAAGCTGGCCAACATTCGGCCTGTGTGTACTGCAGTCGGTCCGACAGAAGCCGGACATTTGCCTGGCTTCTGTTGAGGGCTAATGACCAAAAAAGATCTGCTCAGGAGCTGTAATGGGCTCCAGGAACCAGCACCTGGCATGCCTATAGTGAGGAAAGGAGACTTGGAGAAGTTTGGGAGCAGTGCAATCAAACAATATTGTTTAACCGTACATGTTCAATGTTAGATGCTTTAAAGGACTGAAGCCAGTGGTCAAGAACTGTAGCCAGTGGTCAAGAGATCAAGCCAGTGGTCAGGCAACTAGTATATTCAGCAGTCCCTATATGTCTCTGATGACAAGTCACTCAAATCTACCCAGGGTGGAAAAACATAATGAGATTTAGATGATAGCATAGAGGAAAATTATAATTGGTCTCTCTCTTAGTACATTCACTCATTTGTGCTGATTTCATGGTGCCATGAAATGATCTATGGTAGAGAGTTCCCTCTGCAACTGAGACACGTAAAACGAACCTGAGACCAATATAATAAGCACTGGAGCTGACTGATGGAAAATGGAGGAAAATGTAAATAGAGTTATTTTTCATAGTAACCAGCCACATTTTAGTAGATACCTGCACTGGCACAATAAAAGTAAGTAATTAGAAAAGAAGCTGTGGGCATTTCCACCTTTAAGTGCTTCAGTTTTTATAAATCACCTTTTGTTGTTCAGATGAGACTTCCCCCTGGTACCTCAGAACCTTCCTACTCCCGAGTCTCCCTGAGCCCTATAGCTAAAGTGGCACTAATCAATATCCTTATTCTCCATAAATAATTCATACACATCCACTACATAATCGCCCTGTAATCTGTTTTTCATGAAAATTGTTCTCTATCGTATTTTTCTGCCTCTGTTCTCCCCCTTACTTCATTGTGTTTCGAATGAGCAGTGCACATTAGTTGCACTCATGTGCGCTGCTCTATACACACTACACATCTCATAGTCCCTGTCAGGATACCTGGGGTCAGGTGACAAATGCGCACTGGGAATGTGAATTGCACGGCAGAAGTGTGAAGGTTGTGAAGCACACCGCTAAAGTTGTGGACCTACAGCTGACTGTTGCTAATGAGCTCCGGATGGTACGGGAAGACGGGCCCCTGGAGTACTGACACTGAAACACAGGGAGCTAGTGCATCGGTTTCCCCAGGGCACGGAGTTTAAAAGCCAGTAGGTATTCACCAGAGCCTCTGGTCGTGAGGATGGATTTGGCTGCAACTGGATCCAGGTCGCGGCCCCCGGGGTCCCCTAGCTCGTGCTTGGCTGGCTACAGGTGGAAGAGAAGAAGCAGCAGCGCAGAAACAGCAAGGATAGTAAGCGGCCTAGCCAAAGGTCAGGGCCACAAGCAGACAGGGACAGATGGAAGAGCATGCCAAGGTTGGGGTATCAAGCAGACGGGGAAACAGAAAAAGCCAAAGGTCGGGGTATCAAGCAGGCAGGGATAGTCAGAACAGGCCAAAAGTCAGTAAATGGAAATGGAATCAGAGCATACAATAGGAACAACCACACACAAAGCCAAACACACACAACATTGATCAGCAAGGAGGCTTTGCAGCACATGGTCTTAAATAGTGTTTGCTTAATTGGAGGCTGGGGTGGAGTTCACTGAGAGGAGATTACTTAGCCCACAGGTGGTGATGTGAACAGCCGCTAAGCTGACACAACCAAAGAGGTAAGCAAACAGACAGGACATGAATGACTATGGGTTCATGACAGTCCCTAGTCCATCTTGGGATTGAGCAAGAGAGTGTGGCTACATTCCTACATACAGTGGGGCCATGCAGAATGAATGGGGTGGGCTTGGGTGCAGTGCTCTGCACTTGTGGGACAATAGGGAGTTAATATTCGCTATTGTCTTCCTGATTCTCCTCCCTGCCAATCGAGAAGCGGGTCCTGAGATCCGATTGGCCAAGAAGAGAAGCATCCGTATTAGCTGCCGAGGAGGAGGCGACACAGGGGAAGCCGCCATGAAGCCGCTGAGGAGGAGGAGACGCAGGGAGGATCCGAAGTTGCCCGCGATCTAGATGGGGAAAGTGTGGGGGTGGTTGGTGGATGGACAAGCAAGCGACGGGGTGGGGTGGGTGGATGTAGTGGTGGGACCAACCGACTGGGGGGTGGTGGTGGTGGGAGGGTTGTTTGCCACCCCCCCAAATGGAGCACCAGCTGCCACTGCCTGGGTGGCTGATGTTTGTGTCCTGAGAGTTCATGCTCACTGTGCACTCCCAGCACAAAGACTGAGCTGTTGAAAGTAGCTCATGGTCCAGGCTAAAGAGGGAGGGACGGGCATCTGATCATGTGACCACTGTGTGAATGGTCACATAATTGGCAATCCTTACCACCCTCCCAGGCATTCCAAACTGTTTCGGAAGGAGTACTTGTTTTCCATTCTCCGTTTCATGTATCTAATTCAGCACCTCAGTATTTAGCACTGTGGCCTTACAGTATTGGGGTCTAGGTTTTATTGCTTCCCACGTTTTCATGACTTTGCACCAGAGGTTTTGAATTCATTCCACAATCCAAAATCATGAAGTTAGATAAACTGTCTTCTGTCTGAAAATGATGTGTGCCGATGGCCCAAATCTAATAGACCCGCCTTCTGGACAATCCTGGCCAGATCATGTCCACCTTCAAGGCAGTACCTCCTCTAATTGTGCAGTAACCATCCACTCTTAGCCATGATCCTCTCATTTAGACTGGGTTCACACTAGTGTGATATGGATGCGGATTTCTCCGCATCCAATTTGCATGTTAGGAGATTGTGACTGGCTCTCTATGGAGACGGTTCACACATCTCCGGAGTGGCTCTGTGTCTCACTCACCAGCACTTCACTTGCTGTGACCAGTTTTCCTCCCTGGAGACTCTTAGTAGTGTTCTCTCTCGCTGTCCCCTACTTGCTCTCTCATGTGCCTCTCCTCCAGATCTCTTCACACCTCCTGGATGCACCCGAGCCCCAGCCTGGGGTCACCCCGCCCCCAGACTGGGGAGCTCCCCGTGGGCGCCGACAGCCTCCACACTCTCTCACTCCAGCGCTTCCACCCGACAACTCCTCCACAGTTGGGCTGACCCCAGGTATTTAAGGAGGCCTGCCCCCTTCCAATCCAAGTTGGGGATTGGTGAAGGCTCCTTAAGATACCCCAGGTAGCTCCACCTCCCTTCTCCACCCTCCCTTCTAGCACCTTCTAGAAGAAAAGGGGAGGTAACCAAAAAATTACACCACCTGTGAGTCACCAGCTGCTACCCTGAGCCACTCCCAGCCCAGAGTGAAATCAAACAGGCCTAGCACCCAGCTAGGCCTGCCTAAATTTACCTACACTGCCAGAGAAAAATCTCACTCTAGCACCACACTACCTAGAGGGTGCTACACTTAGAACCTCTGTCGTGATTTTATTGCTATCTGGGTCACCAAGAAGGACATTTTGATCCACTTCCTGCCCAAGTGACAGGTATCAGAACAAGAGAAGATAAATTTCTTCTAAAGGGAAAAAAACAGCATTTACATTTAGGAATTCGCATTCAGCCAACAGGTACACAGAAAGCAATGAAAAAAGCATTTTATATTTGAACTATGGAGGTTTAGAATCTCTGTCAGGATTTAATTGCTATGTGTGATCCTATAAGGGAGATTTCCCCTCACTTCCTGTCCTGCTGACACATGTCAGAACAAAAATAGAAGAGGACCCACAATTGCAATACAGCAATAAAATAGCATGATACCACATAATTGATGATATTTATAGTAGGTAAAATAAGTATTAAATATGTCACCATTACCATAGGTAAATATATTTCTAAAGGTGCTATTGACATGAAATTTTCACCACATATCGGTAACTACCCATGCAATCCATGCATACAAAGAAACCAAAACAAATAAATTCAGAAATTAAGTTATGCATAATAAAATGGAATGACACAGGGAAAACGTATTGAGCACATGAATAAAGGGAGGTGAAAAATGCATGGAAAGCCAAGACACCAGCTGAAATCTATTAATAATTAGAAAGCAATCCCGACAGTTGTCAGTGCAAATTAATATCAGCTGGTTAAGTCACATGGCCTATAAAAAGGTGTCTCTTTACCAAGGTGTGACACAAGAAACATCTCATGATGTGTAAAAGAAAAGAACTCTCTCAAGACCTTCGTAACCATATTGTTGCAAAACATACCGATGGTATTGGTTACAGAAGGATTTCTAAACTTCTGAATGTTCTAGTGAGCACTGTTGGGGCACTAATCCAGAGGTGGGAAGAACATCATTTCACTATAAACCGGCCATGACCAAATGCACCTCTATATTTACCTAGAAAAATGGTGAGGGGGATCCAATAATTATTTTATATATAATATATATATTTTATAGAAACACAAGCAACAAAATCTTACCTTCCAATTCAACTCAACCATCTCAACTATTCCCTGTGCTAGGCAAAATGAAAGAATGTGAACCCGCACTTTGTAATACAATCCATTCCATTTAAAATAGAAATGATAGGCAAAACATCTATGTATACTTAGTAAAATAAAAAAAGCTAAATCCTTTTTTTTCCCCCTTTTTTATAAGTGAGGACATACCCTCTGCTCTCAGCTGCATAAGGGGCTTGGAGAGCTAGGGGAAGAGAAACAGCAGCACACTGTTCTTCCCAGTGAATGGCCAGCCAGAAAATTGACCACGCTGTGCCCTCATGCCTAGTGTGCTCAGTTTTTAATAGGAAAGCAGGGGACTGTCAGAATTTACTACAGGTACTTATATAGCACGGTCAATTTATGCAGTGCTTTACATATATATTGCATATTCACATCGGTCCCTGTCCTCAAGGAGCTTACAATCTCACACGCAGTACACTAGAGCCAATTTACATACCAGCATGTCTTTGGACATGCAGACTCCAGGCAGGTAATGCTGTGGTTGGCATTCAAACCAGTAGTGTAGTGCTAGGTGGCAGCCTGGTAGTGCTAACCATTTAACCACTGTGCTGCCCTAGCACCAGGTATTTCACATAAAGGAAGCAATACAAAGAGAACAGGCTGCTTTTTCATACAAGTACATGGTAGATCAGGCACATATCAGTAATATGAATGTCGGGGTAACATTTTTTTTTTTTCTCGCGAGAGACTGAGGGCTGGGGCCCATTTTATATTAAACGGTGCTTTGATAAATTAGCTTACTCTAGGAATTGGATATATGAAATGTTGTTTGTTGATGTCATATGCTGTTGTGGGTGTACTAATGTTTGGATGTTTTTCGATTCAAAATTAATAAAAAGATTTTAAAACTAAAAAAAAAAAAAAAAATGTCTGCTTTCCCCTAAAGCCTTGCAGCGTTCAGCTCAGGCCTGCATTGCACAGTGCTACTTCTAATCACGAAGCTCTCTGCCTCTACGTCATTGTACATTGTAAATTAATGAGCAGCAGGGCTTAACTGTGTACGCTGAAATGTTGGCTTACTTTTTAAATTCAGCTTTATTTTGTTGAAAGTCTGTAAATACATGTCAACCCCCTTCCATGCTAAAATGTACATTTACAGAACTTTTAAACACCTCTAATAGTGGAGCTGAGTGCTGTTATTGTAATATGTCTTCTATAGAAAAGTCAGCACATTCTACAGCCATATTTAAGATCATTTAGAAAATTACCTTTATGGTTTTGTTAGTGTTTTGTGACTATGTTCTAGTAATGACAGTAATTATTATTCAGCGTTTAATACACTTAGAGTCAAGAAGCGATAAATCCTGTCTGACGCCAGAGCCATAGGGAATGCACACCATGCCATCAAACAATGGAAGATTAGAGTAATAAGCCAAACTATTGCCATTTGAAGGAATGCTTATTGCCCACACTATGGGCTAAGATTGGGGGTTGTTGAAGAATGTGACTTGTCACACATGACAATCGATTTTTTTATGTCAAATAGAACGTTATGTTGCAGTGCATACAGATTATTTGGTGCATAGTAGAATGTGTAACTGCCTGGCATCATCATCCTTTAAGC
The DNA here is from genome assembly GCA_018402905.1 of Glandirana rugosa. Lineage (NCBI taxonomy): Eukaryota > Metazoa > Chordata > Amphibia > Anura > Ranidae > Glandirana > Glandirana rugosa. The sequence goes on along the minus strand of BLSH010276232.1, from coordinate 890,913 downwards.
GCACTACTGCACACTGCTATTGCTGCAAATATTGGCATGCTCATTTGCTGTACTATTTTTTTACTCAGTGCAGACTGTGAGACTTCTTGAGCAAAAGTTGAATTACAATTGCCTCACTAGTTCCATCTTTAATTTCAAACATTTGGCGCATCCAAAAAAAATCAGGTTTCTGTGTACCAAGATGCATCGACAATAGTTTATCTGCCCATACTGTACCTGTAAATAAAATGTTTTTCCGTTTTCATGAAACTTTTATATGCGTGTTTATTAAAGAGGAAGTAAACCCAGATTGGGTTTACTTCCTCAACAGTCCCCTGTAAATTAGAAGCATAATGGGCTACTGTGCATCACATAGTAGCCCATTATGTGCCACTTACCTGCAAATGAAGCCTGCGGCGTCCAGCGATGTCCCCGCTACAGGCCACGTCCATCTTTTGCCCCTCTTCCTTCTGGGGCCGCGATCTCCGCTGGTCCTCCTCTTCCTTCCGGGGTCGCGCTGTGACTGGCCGGAGTCGCGTGACGTCACTCCCGCGCATGCGTGCGGGAGCCACCAGTCACGGCACAGTCGCAGTGGAGTAACGGCACAGAGGCCGTTTCTTCACTGCGCATGTACCGATATGACGTCGGCACAGCACATACACTGCATATCTCATGAACCATACAGGTTAAGGAGATATGCAAGGCACCTACAGGTAAGCCTTATCATAGGCTTACCTGTAGGTTAAAGTGGTTGTCACGAGTTGACAACCACTTTAAAGTGTTACTAAACCCACAACAGTAAAATCAGTCTGTATATGCAGCATAGAATGCTTGTTATAGTCACTGTGGAACTTAAGGGGTTAATCCTCAGCATATTTTTAAAAAGGCTGTTTTATCCTGTATGCCATAAATCCTTCCCTCCTACACTGTTAATCTAAGCAAGTTCATATTATACACAGCAGGGTGGTAAAGCTGCACGTGCTCAGTTTGGTCTCTTATGCTGGAGAGTATATTTACTGTTTTAGTTGAATTGTTCAGGTCACATGATATTGACATCACACATGTGGGCATGTATACAGGCTGTAGTGGAAATCTCCTCCTATTTGAACTCACAGCTATGGACAAACTGTGCAGGTTATCAGGGAACCATGGCATACAGATCATCCAAAAAGGTATATAGTGGCAGTATTTTAATGTAAAAAGATTTATAAGCTGTGGGCACCTTGGGGGGGCAGATGAACTATTTTCATATTATTGGGTTTAGTAACACTTTAAGGCAGTACAAGAAGATGTGGTGATGTAAAATGTACTGTAACCCTTAATAGCCAATCGAATTGCAGTTTACTTTAACCTCTTCAGCCCTGGAAGATATACCCTACTTCATGACCAGGGCATTTTTTTCAATACGGCACTGCGTTACTTTAACTGGCAATTGTGCGGTCATGCGACGCAGTGCACAAATAAAATGGATGCCCTTTTTTCCCATAAATAGAGCTTTCTTTTGTTGGCACTTGATCACCTCTGCAGTTTTTATGTGTTGTGCTATAAACAAAAAAAGAGCGACAATTTGAACAATATTTTTTATTTTCTGCTATAAAACACATGCAATAAAGAAAAAATCGAATGTATTCTTCAATTTAGGCCAATATGTATTCTGCTACATGTTTTTGGTTAAAAAAAATGCCAATAAGTGTATATTGATTGGTTTGCGCAAAAGGCACAGCATCTACAAACTATGGGACACAATTTATTTATTTTACTAGTAATGGTGGCGATCAGCATCTTATAGCGGGGCTGCAACATTGCCGCAGACAAATCGGACACTAAGTGACACTTTTTTGGGGACCAGTGACACTCATACAGTGATTAGTGCTAAATAATATGCACCGTAACTGTACTAATGACACCGGCAGGAAAGGGGTTAACATCAGGGGCAAATAAAGGGTTAAATGTGTTCCCTTGGAGTGCTTTCTAACTGTGTGGGGGTGGGTTACTATAAGAAGACAGAGATCCGTGTTCCTGCTTAGCTGAAACACAAGATCTCTGTCTTCTGTCACAGAATGGCGATCAGACCCAGGAAACAAAATCAGGTACAGGTACATGATTACATGCTGAAGGACCGCCCTGCCTCAGTATATATGTGTGTAGTGTTTTCCGGAATCAGTTAATCAGATAATTTAAAATAAGATATTTGATTGTTTATGGTATACTGCCCTATTGAATAAGCCCAATAACATTCAGTAAATAACAACAGAAAACATCAACCATTTTTTCAATAAGGAAGTGCACCAACCATCAACAACAAATCTTTTATCTGTTGTGACAAGTACCCTTACAGTGGTTCTAAACCCTTACATATACCCAGTGAACGGGCCGGCCACAGGTAATGCACAGATGAAACAAATCCTACATAAGCTGTACCTGTCTATCTACAGCCTTTTCTTCTCTACATCCTTTCAAAGTGCTGAGTTTTAAAGCTTGTATCGGAGTTCAAAAAAAAAGAGGGAGGAGAGCTGAAGTTACACTCTGCAGAGCTCAATGAGGAGAGCTCTGACAGCTGATTGGAGGCAAGGGACACACCCCCCTCCACACAGCACACAGGAAAAGAGCTGAGGCTGTCTGTCAGCTTGAGGTCCCTCCCCTGTCACAATTTTTCTTTTGCTGTAAGGAAAACTTGTCAGAAGTAGTTCATGCCGATAGCAGAGGAACAAAGCAGCAGACAATAGTGACACTCAGTGCTTTTAATTGAGGCAAGTATGGATTATAGAGGGATATGCTTTTATGTCTGATGTTTGCAACCACTTTAAGTATGATTTACTAATGATTGACTGATTGGGTGGGTTACTGTACCCTGCACACTGTCAGTGCTCCTTAAATAAGCTTCTTTGCAGGATTGTCAAACCTACCTGTATGGCCAAAAGTGGACACCCCTCCCTTCCCTGAGTCAGGTATTTCCAGTGAGGGGTCTTGGTAATGCTACAGTATGTGAAGACATGTTCAGTGCTTCCAGCTTAGTGGAAACCATTTAGGGAAGGCTGTTTTGTGTTCCAACATGACTATGCCCCTGTGCTCAAGCTAACTCCATAAAGACATGCTTTAATGAGTTTGGTGTGGGAGGAACTCAAGTGACCTGCGCTGAGCCTTGACCTCAGCCCTAGCGACACACCTTTGAAATGAATTGGAACGCTGCAAGCCAGGTCTTTTCTTCCAACATCAGTAGCTTTTTTTTAATTATTTATTTAAGGTTTTCAGAATACACAAGAGAACCAAGTTTAGGGCAAGGAAAAAGTAAAAAGAGCATACAGTAAGCTGAAAAGGCTGGAGTGTACAACATTGGCATACACATGCATATAGAAGGAATGGAAACAGAAGCAAGAACTGAAAAACAAAGAATGTCATATACACAACTCACTTAAGATGGTATCAGATCAGTAGCCAGTGGGTGGTTGATCTAATAAGTCCCATAAGCTGCAAATGTCAGGGAAGATATGAGATAAGATAAACAAGGGAGAGCAAATCTGCCCATCAATGCCATAGTCACTGCCATAGAATGTTGGAGTTAGTTCATTCTAGGCAGTGGTTCTCAACTCCGGTCCTCAGGACCCACCAACAGGCCAGATTTTAAGTATTACCTTGGGGAGATGCAGACTAGAATACTGCAATCACTGAGCAGCAAATGATATCACCTGTGGTGCATTTCAGTTATCCTGCAAATCTGGCCTGTTAGTGGGTCCCGAGGGCAGGAGTTGAGAACCACTGTTCTAGGGGATAGAAACACAAAAGGGGGAGGGATTGTTATGGGTCAAGGCTCATGGCCCGCCAGAGAGATCCCTGGTGTCCCAACCACATGGGAAACAAAGGCCACAATTTACCCTCCTTCTCCGCTGGGCCAGAGGATCAGTACCTTCTTCTTAAATGGCACACATTCCCTTCGGTACCCTTCAAATTTTGATAGACTGTGGGTTCTTATAATTTCAAAGGAGGGAAGGGTTACTCCTTATTAATGCCCATGGTTTTCAAATGAGTTGCCACACAACCTTTTGCCAACTGTGGTAAACCATGTAATCTTTATTATATTTTTTTTTTTATTAAAACAGCCTGCAAATACATCATAACAATCCTTGTAGCAAAGACCCGAGTTGCTCAAATGGCAGAATGGATCTTTGTAGACCAGTAAGCCACAGTATGTTTCTGATTACTGTGTGATTCTTGTTAATTTATAAATATCTTACTCAGACCCAGTTGTGATGGCAGCCAGTGGCCTAAGAAACATTGCTTTCTGGCAAGTAGCATCTGATTAACCTACCTCTCCAGCTTCTGATAACGCCAACTGAGCTACCCCTCAGAGGTTCTTCAGAAATGTGCCTAAAACATGCTACTAGCGCAAGTCCTTTATCTCTGACACCTGTCCTGGATCAAAACCAACTTCACAGATGTATAATTTAGTATTTTGAAGTGACTCCCTTCTAATATTAATCTCTTATCTCTTTATACCCTTTGATATCTCCCTCCTGTCTTGCCAGTCCACCTGCGGTCCCACTCATCTGATGTTTCTAGCTTTGACAGTTCCATCTGCCCGGTGTCTGATTAGCTGTTTTGATGTCTTATATTTTGAATGCTGATGTTCTCCAGTTACCCTTTATACCACCGTTTAATCCCCACTGCCCTGTGCTTTTCCTCTTAGTGGTCCGCAGCAGGGAATAGCGATTATGATGTCCCTAAGTCTAGAGCACAGTTTGATATCCTAATTCCATAACGTGATTATATCTTTCTTGTTTTATTTTGTAGTTTGCATTCTGGATTTGGAGTTTGATCTGAGAAGGCTCTTAGGCTGTAGACTTCTCAACACAACAACAGGCCCTTCAATGAAGACTTTTTATAACTGCCACAAGGAAACATAATTAAAAATTCAAGTACAAGTTTGTAATATCCGCTAACGGAGCAACATAAACGAGGTAAACATCTTGACTTGTTTTGATTTTCCACTTATTGCTGCTGAATGCAATTAGGCGTTATTATTGGCTCTGTAGATCTGCAGACAAGTTGCTATGAACTTGCACACATCGAAGTATAAACTTACTAAAACTTAAAGGAGAAGTATAGGTTATAAGCTCATTTCACAGTTTTATATGTGTGTGTGTGTGTGTGTGTGTGTGTGTGTCTTGCCTGCCTATCGTTTTTAACTTTTTTTGCCCAGTTTTCTGATTTAGACAGAAAGGGGTCTAAGTAGCTATTAGTATAGTTAAAAAAAAAATCACTATGACAATATCTCAACCTTAGCACAGCCATCACGAATCCCTGTAATGTGTCTCATATGTTTATGTCAACTCCATCTAGTGGCCATAATGCAGTATTTTTCTGAGATACCTCAATCAGAAAAATATTGCATTTTGGCCACTAGATGGAGCTAATGATTATAGGGAATAAACATTTAGGACACACTGGGAATGTGAATCTGACCTCTCCTTTCTCTTCTGTAGTTATAGCTTGGTCAAGCACTGCCCCAATCTGTAATTGGATAGTAAAGGGGCAGCAATGCACTGATTAAATCAGCCTTGTGCTATCATCTTATAAGCCAGCCCACCTTGCTTTGCTGAAAAGCCTGGCTAAAGCTGGCTACAAATTATCCAATTTTTCTTGTACAATTTTCCTTTAAATTTACCAAAGCCATATAATATGAGGTCAAACCTAAACACTTTAAAATTGTATGCAATCAGACAGGCCCTTGCACTATATTGAGTTGAAGGTAAATCTAAAGGAAATGGAACAAAAACAAATGTATAATACGTAGCCACTAGCCAGCTTTACTATGTTGCCTTTTCCTCTTGTACACGGAACAATGTACCAGTTTTCCATTCACTAAGGTCAGATTAGCTGGCAAGTTTTTTGGTTTGTGGTTGCTATGGGACATTTGACTATACATTATTACTATGTCCTCCTTATTGGAGATTATCATGTACAGGGTGCAATGAAATAAGTATGATGGCACAGAGACATTTCCAGGAATGGTGAATGGAAAAGGGTTTTTTTCCTTGTTTATGATGCAAGGGCGCCTTGTTTGTCTTCTGCTTTTTTACTATTCATGTCAGTCAGTGATTTCTAAAAGCTGGTTTGTTGTCTGTACTACTGTACTACTTCAGTCGTGGAACAGCAATAACTTAGCCCTTATTCACACCTGAGAGATTTTGCACATATTTTTGCACCTAAGCCTGCACATGACAATGCTCAGCAATAGGAATCCTATTTTTTCAATACAATCTGTTCACATCTCAGCCCCTTGAAGCTCGATGCTTGAGGCTTGAAATACATTCATTTTTTTAGAGCTTTGTAATATATTTTTGGCCCAAAATGCTTCAATACAAGTGCAAATACACGCGTAAATGCTTGAGTTGCACATGATAAAAGTGTTTTTTCATGATTTTCATGCCTGAAAAATTGTTCTCCTGTACTCTGCTCCTTCATACATGGGCACATGTACATACATTTAAAAATGCTTATGCATGTGCAAAAACACTAACAAAAAGCCTGCATAAGCATATACTATGCGTGAATGCAGGCTTAATATTATTTTTGACCATCAGAGTCTTGGGGTCTCAACAGATAGATAGAAGTATAGTAAAAGGATTTGTGAATATAAATTTACATATTTAGAACTTAACATTAACAGGGCAAAGTTAAAATATACCAAATGATCAGACCAGGGATAAGGCCCCCATAAGTCTTAGCTTACACCAAGGAGAGACCCTTACTCTGAGCTTAAAGCGGAGTTCCACCCTTTTAAAAGTCAGCAGCTACAAAAAGTGTAGCTGCAGACTTTTACTAATCAGACACTCACCTGCCCACTGCCTCGCTCCTGTCCCCCTCCTCCGTGCGGCGCCGGCATTGCAACTGTGGGCGCCTGGCTTTGGCTTTTGGCTTTCGCGCTGCAGGGCTGTGAATGGCTTGGCAATCTTCTGGGACCTGTGACGTGTCCCAGAAGATCGCCGGGAGGGAGGGGGGCAGGTGAACTTCCTTCTGGCACTAGGTTCCCTCCTCCCAAAAAATGACATGCCATTTGTGGCATGTCAGGGGGTCACCTGCACTTAAAGAGGAAGTTCCACTTTTGGGTGGAACTCTGCTTTAAGCCTTGAAGTTTCAAAACCATAATACAATCTACTTGGAATATACTACAGAGAGTTAAGCCCCATACACATGGTTCGACGATCGCACGTACGACCGTGTCGAATCGTATGTTGGCTGTTGTATGCAGCATACTGACTGCACTACACGTCGTACGTCCGGGGAAAGAACTTTCAGGTGCATGTAATTAGCATCCAGCCATTCCTGACTTGGAGCATGCGTGTTTTGCACAATACAACTTTGTTGTACCAACTGCTCTGTACACACGATACAACGGTCGTATGAGAGCTTGTTGGTACGACCAAGTTTTCTAGTCTGCTCATACAACTCCCTTGTACGACCGTCATATGTTCGACTGTTCAAATCGCGCATACGAACGATCGATATCACATACAACGGTCGTGAGTAGGACCTGTTGTATGTGATCGTCGAACCGTGTGTACGGGGCTTTAAACTAGTTGCTGTTTATGACTTGAAACATACAAAAAAAAAAATAGAGATCACTATTTGACACCATTTTAGAAGATTTTTGTTGAAAAAAAAAGCTATATAAGCACTTACTATGTGTGAAAGCAGGCTTATTTATTAAGATTTTAACCATCATGGTTATAGGGATCTCAACAGATAGATTTTATGAAAGTTTAAAAAAAAGGTTGTGTGAATACAAATTTCCATATTTAGAATTTGACATTAACAGGGCAAAGTTAAAATATACTCAATGGCCAGACTAGGGATAAGGCCCCCCAAAAGTCTTATCTTTCACCATTTAGAGACCCTTACTCTACGCTTAAGCCTTGGAATCTCAAAACTACGATACATTCTAACTGGAATATACTACAGAGAGTTAAACTAGTTGCTGGTTGTGAATTTAAACATCATAAAATAACATATTTTGCTGTTTGACACCATTTTTAGTGGATTTTTGTTGCATGACTGTAGAAAGTCTTTTGATCTTCAAGATTTTTGCCTTTTTTTCTCATTGCTTCCTTCAGTAATCAATTACTTGTATGGTAATGGCTGTTTGTGCGTATGTTGAGTGGTTGCTCATTGTAGATCTTTATAAAATCAAAAAGGTATGGCTTCCGTGAAAAGGCACTGATATATTTTTTCCAGCTCATTACTCTTTTCATGTTATTGCTTTTAATGTGGCAGGGTGATAACTATTAGACATGAATAAATCTTTAATAAGATGATACATCATCTGTGATCTGTCAGTATGAGAGATCCAGGGTAAATCTGTATTAGCGTGCAGCTACAGTACTCACATGTCATTAGCCAGCAATATGTATAAGCAGATAGAAGCAAATATAAAACAAATATGGAGATGTCCACTGTTGACCTCCTTGGCCTGGTTACTGTACTGATTAATATTTTTTTTTCCAAGTCACCAACAAGGAATTATTGCCTGCATACTGGTTCTGGGCTTGAATCTCAAAGTATTAAAGCAAGTGGGTCAGCATGATGGGCAATTAGCATTTGCAGAGTGAGAAGTCAACAATGGTAGGCTCCATGTTTCTTATTGGGAAAGGTTTCCCTTCTTTTTGATCCACCTGTAATGGGTATATAATAGAATAGTGATGATCAAGGCCAACGGGTTCCCTTGTTCTAGAGAACTAAAGTCATAGCAGTTTATTAATGCAAATGATTTAGTCTTAACAGGAACAATGTTAGTTGTTGTGTTGGATTTTTGGCGGATGAGGAAGGGTAGGCTGGCAAAAATAATCGCAATTCTGCAACGTTTCACTGTATATACTGTAGTTACACTTCTGAGAAAGGGTCCTAGAAACTTCATTGAACCTGACTGGTGGTTATACAGAACTAAACCTGCTGTTCCAGGCCTCTATTATATTCTGTGTTTTCATGATTTCAAGCACAGTTCATCAGATCAGGTCTCTAGATAGCAAAGTGCACAGATTTATTCCAGTGCAAAGTGCTTTATTAAATTCAGTTCCATATAGAGGTAACCTCTATTAATGTCTTGAGAACAATTTCTGCTTGGGATCCATGGGACAGTGTTAAGTTGGTAATGGTAACTCAGTACTAATGTACATGTATACTGTAACAAGCAATCATAATGGCATGCTATCTTTACTGTCATGCAAGATAGTGATGGCAAATTGCCATCACCAAATTTCCTTTCCTGGCCAGTGACATAAAGTATTCAGCTACATGGAGTGCTATCAACTTCCTTTTGCCAGGCCTAATTTATAAAAATGAAAACAGGCTGGGGACATGTAGCAGTACCCCCGTAGGGGCTGCTGAGTGATGTGGTTCACCTGTCACCCTGCCCAGCCAGTCACTCTTCTCACAGACATCCAGAGTCATGAATCTTTTCAGTACTTTGTTTTGCTGTTTTTATTAGGGAATTTAACTTGGATGGGGATTATGAGATGCCCAGAAGATTTTTAATTGAAAAGGTGGGACAACTATGTACACTCCCTGTACATTTGACTACAATCTCCTCCTGCACAAACTTGCTGGAAGAACCTCACACACTTCCTCCTGCACAATACTTCCTCTCAGGCACAGCTAGCACATGGTTGGGCCTGCCTCTGGCTCCAGCCAGGCCTTGTAGGATGCCTTTTACAGGCAGGGACCCTGGGTCCCACGGGTGTAGCAGTTAGTTGAAAGAGTTAAGTGCTAGCTGCCCTTGGTGGACTACTGCTCCCAGTCAGTCCTCTTCAGGCCCTGCCAGCCCTCCTGGCTGCAGCTGCTCAAATCCACTGCCCGTGATCCCAAAGTCCATGCTGGCTCTACACCTATCTCAGATTGTCTCTTACCCCAATCCGCTCTGGTATGTCTACCCAGCGTTCCTGGCTGCATGTCACTCACCAGCACCCCAATGGATCCCTCCTGGAAGATTTGCTTAGCGGTACATTCCACTGTTCTCCCTGCTACTGGTCAGGACCGTGGGTTATAAGAAGGGTCCCTTCCACTCCCGAGCTCCAGTCCAAGGTCACCTCCCTCCCAGACTGGGGAGCTCCCTCAAAGGCCACAACAGCTAGTACTCCATCTTCCAGTTCTTCCACCCGACAACTCCTCCCCCAGCTGGCTGACCCCAGGTATTTAAGGAGGCCTACCCCCTGCCAATCCAGGTTGGGGATTGGTCAGGGCTCCTCAAACTCCCCAAACAGCTCCACCTCTCCTCTCCTCCTTTCTCCCTCTAGAACGCTCCAGAAGCTCTGAAAAGAAAGGGGAGGTTTCAATGATGCTGCCTATGAGTCACCAGTTGCTACCCTAGGCCACTCCCAGCCCACACAGATCAAAACAAACAGACCTAGCCTCCAGCTAGGCCTGCCTCAATTTACCCGAACTCACCAAAAATCCTATCTCTAGCACACTACCTAGGTAGAGGGGGCTACAGAGGTGTTGTGGGTATTGTAGAAAATCTAGCACTTAGGATCAAGTTCCTTAAAAACACCTTAAAACATCCTTAGGAAGCTTATATCCACAATACACTTCTGCTCAACAAGTGGGCTGCAACGTACATCAAAGCAGATCCAAGGGGGATTCAAGACAAAAAGATTTCCCATCGTGTTTTCTTTACAATTTCTGAACATCAATGGGTCAGCTAGAGATTGATGAGAATTTTCTTCAGTTCTGGTGGTCTAAGCAGGTTAACTCAGTGGCTGCACAGATGAGCTAACTATAACAGGGAAACTCAGACCGTTGTTCTTTCAGACACTTTTGGGACCCCATAGACATAGGATTATAGTCAGAAAATTTGATCACCATAAAATTTTTATAAGGAACAGCTGTGGCTTAATATTGTCATCCACATAGCAGTAGTGGACATGATTATGGAATGTGCAGGAGGTGTACAGATGCCCCTTGGTACAGTACAGGTCCTCTTTGAGAAAGAAAACTGACTATTGAATAAGAAATGCATCCTAACCCATTGATTCTTTCCCCAAAATTGGTCTCCCTGAAATAAAAAAAATTATACCCAATTTCTAACCAACCATTTTTGTTTATATTAGATGACAATCACTTAGCATCTATGATACCTTTTTGAATTAATTAGACTAGATATTCTTCTCTAGTACTCATCTTTACATAATGTTTCTTTGAACATTTGTATTTCCTGCATGGTTAAAGAGAATATTTGTGTGTCATTTGAAATAATGTGATGGCTGTAACTTAAATCTAATTGTTGCAGAAATGACAAATGCATTTAATTAGAAGATATTTATGGGAAAAGATGAAGCAGTTGCACTGTAATAATCCAGCAGCAAGATGTTTTTTCCTACATTTCTTTCTGGCTTGAAATCATAATAATCCGATCTCTTTAAAGATATACTTTAATCAAAATTAGCAATAAAGACTAGACATTCACATACAGCCAACTGCCCCCTTGTACGTAAAGCCTAGGTTTAGTCCGAAATAAATTTAAAAATCAGCACAAGGAACATTGCTTACCATCATTGCAATGTGTCCCTTGTGCTACTGGCTTCTGCTTTAGTTGAAATTTTCCTCCTCCAAACCCTACTACCGTAATATTTTGGTGCTGCAGGAGTTAATAGAGCCAAGGGACCTGTCAACAAGAATGCCCATTATGCCTGCCCTATCTGCTCCTCCTCCATTTGTAAAAGCCATACTGGAGCTTCTATGAATGAAAAAATGATCTATGAATGGAGAAGACAGGCCATTCATTCATCCACCCATCCTAGATCATTAGTGCAATAAGGGGTTAGTGGCCCTATTGTATTTCCCCTAAGAGTGTGTCTCACTACATCATATTATGTATCAAAGATGGTCTCTGCCCTCCCAAAGTACAGTATTGGTGTCCATAGCTCCCAACTGTCCCTGATTTCAAGGAACTGTCCCTGATTTCAAGGAACTGTCCCTGATTTCAAGGAACTGTCCCTGATTTGGAACAAAGTCCCTCTGTCCCTCTTTCCGCCTCATTTGTCCCTCATTCTGATCTGTATAGTTGTATATAAAATGCACTATTTATCTTTCAAAAAGTGTTTCCCAGTGCTAAACCTTTCATCCAATTTCTACATTTGTATATTTAAAAAGTCGGGACAAAGGAATAGCAGTGGTAAAAAAAGGGACTTCTGGGTTTAACTAATTTTTTTGGTATAATTCTCTTTTAAGGGGTCTGGCAAGAGGTGTGTCCTATGCCTACATACTATTGCTAATAGGTATCGCTCGTTCCTATCTCAAAAGGTTGGGTGGTATGCTGGTGTCTGAGCAGCAAGTTACTAGCCACCAGCTTTGCTACATGGATGGCAGGTGGTGTCCCCAGTAGTGTGCAAGTACTTGCTGTTAGTATGATTACTGCTTGTCCAAGATCCTAATAGAGGCTTCAGCAGGGATCAAGTTAATCTAGGTTCCCATTTGTTGATTCTCTGTAAAAGGATTTGCGGTGGATCGCTTTTTACAGTGTGCCTAGGTAGTCATTGTTAGGCATTATTACCTTTTATTTTTTGCAAAGCAGTAATTTTCAATAGGGCTAACATGCTGCAACCACGAGCCAAGTGTTTCAGGACAGACCCATTGATTTGAATAGGCAAGTTTAACAGGCGATTTCACCTGTCAACTTCACATGCCACAAAAAAATGTGTCGTATCAGGCTGTATGGTAGGCATTAGGTGGGTAGTAGGAGGGGGAAATGGTAAAACCATGGCTCTGCCATAGGTTTTTGCCACCCCCTTGCTGTATGTGTGAATGTGACCTAAAGACGAAAGGATCAGAGTTGTGAGTTTCAGACCCCGGGGCTGCTGTACAATGGGTGTTTTTTTTTTTTCAAATACAGATTTACTTTAAAATAACACTCAAGCTTTTAGATGACTGACTTCAGGCGCGATCTGTGAACCAGAAGATTATGACATGTTTTCAATATACAATATGTTGCTGTTTTCTTAAGGATATTTTGAAATAACTTTAATTATCTGACAAGTGCGGTATGCATAAGAATGAGCCTTAAGAACTGGATATACACTACCTTTCTTAACTTTACATAGTGTATTGTAAAATAATTACATAATAAGGATATGATTTAACGCTCATTTCCCAAAGTAGAACATGACTATTACAAACAAAGATTTTAAGCCATGAAACTTCAGAAAGTAGCAATTTGCCATCAAAAGGAAAGTACTTTAGTGTTTCTAATGGGAAAAATTAGGTTTTTTTTCAATGCTAAAAGGTTTGCTTTTATCTAACCTTTTGTAGATATTATAAAAATGGTCAATTTTGTCTGTTGCTGGGCAACTGATAAACATTTAAATAAGCACAGGGATGTGGTATTTGTAGCTTGTCATGCTCTTCTTCCTTTGAGTTTCCATTGCACTCTAATTAGGGAAGGGTACCAGTTGTGTAACTACAGTATAGAGGGTTTGGGCCCTGAAGAAGGATTTGTAGAGGGCCCCACAAACAGAGAATCCCTTTGGTTAAAATGTGAACTGCGAACCCCCTAATATAGTAAAGAAGTCTTGTTTTAATTCTTGTTAGGCTGAATATGGCTTTTTTGTGTGCATAATTTAAACAGTCAGTGTTGGCAGCACACTGGAGAGCCTGACCGCTACTCTTACACAGAGCATAGTAGTCTGGGTCTCTAGTGGTCCAACACACCCCCCTAAACAGTAATACATAGCTCCCAACTGTCCCTGATTTCGAGAGACCATCCCTGATTTAGAACAAAGTCCCTTTGTCCCTCTTTCCTCTTCATTTGTCCCTCGTTTTGGTCTGATCTATATAGCTGTATATAAAATGCACTTTTTATCTTTCAAAAAGTGTTTCCCAGTGCTAAACCTTTCATCCAAATTCTAAATTGCACCATTTTTAAGGTTCAGAAGCCAATATAAAGGAATAGTAGTAGTAGAAAAAAGCACTTGTGGGTTTACTCAATCATTTTTTTTTATATTATTCTCCTTTAAGGGGCGTGGCAGGGGGTGTGTCCTATACCTATATACTTTTGCTAATTGTTGTCCCTTGTTTACATATCAAAAAGTTGAAAGGTTTGGTACAACACTCAACAATGCTGTTCTGGGAATGTATTTGATTGAATAACTGTACAGGGGTTGTGTTAGGCAGGCAATAGATGATGGATTTTTTTCATTCAAGCAGCAGGATGAACGGAAAAGAAAAATTTGAATCAAATCTCTTCCATGCAGCTAATGTATTCTGACAGCCGGCGACACTGATCAAGCAAAAAAACCCAACAGGCTGGTTGTACAGAAGTCGATTGAGTGATTGAGAGATTGAGAGTTCAGGCACTTCCTGTGATGATGTGCTTTCCCTGTCCCCCAACTCCTGCATTGCCACCCTGTCACATGGGTGACTTGGAAACTTTGCAACACATTATATACAGGCATGGTCCACTATTACAGGAAAGCTGCCCTGGGAAATGTCATGCAGTCATCACTGGAGGGAATAAACAGTATCTCACAAAAGTGAGTGCACCCCTCAAATTTTTGTAAATATTTTATTATAACTTTTCATGTGACAACACTGAAGAAATTACACTTTGCTACAATGTAAAGTAGTGAGTGTACAGCTTGTATAGCAGTGTACATTTGCTGTCCCCTTAAAATAACTCAACGCACAGCCATTAATGTCTAAACTGCTGGCAACAAAAGTGAATTCACCCCTAGTGAAAATATCCAAATTGGGACCAAATTGTCATTATTTTGTGTGGCCACCATTATTTTCCAGCACTACCTTAACCCTCGTGGGCATGGAGTTAACCAGAGCTTCATAGGTTGCCACTGGAGTCCTCTTCCAATCCTCCATGACGACATCATGGAGCTGGTGGGATCTTAGAGACATTTTGCTCCTCTACCTTCTGTTTGAGGATGCCCCACAGATGCTCAATAGGGTTTAGGTCTGGAGACATGCTTGGCCAGTCCATCACCTTTACCCTCAGCTTCTTTAGCAAGGCAGTGGTCATCTTGGAGGTGTGTTTGGGGTCGTTATCATGTTGGAATACTGCCCTGCAGCCCAGTCTCCAAAGGGAGGGGATCATGCTCTGCTTCAGTAAGTCCCATTACATGTTGGCATTCATGGTTCTCTCAATGAACTGTAGCCCCCCCTTGACTGTAGGCAAGACACACTTGTCTTTGTACTCCTCACCTGGTTGCCGCCATACGTACTTGACACCATCTGCACCAAATAAATTTATCTTGGTCTCGTCAGACCACAGGACATGGTTCCAGTAATCCATGTCCTTAGTCTGCTTGTCTTCAGCAAACTGTTTGCAGGCTTTCTTGTGCATCATTTTTAGAAGAGGCTTCCTTCTGGGACGACAGCCCTGCAGACCAATTTGATGCAGTGTGCTGCGTATGGTCTGAGCATTGACAGGCTGATCCCCCACCCCTTCAACCTCTGCAGCAATGCTGGCAGCACTCATATGTCTATTTCCCAAAGACAACCACCTCTGGATATGATGCTGAGCATGTGCACTCAACTTCTTTGGTCGACCGTGGCAAGGTCTGTTCTGAGTGGAATCTGTCCTGTTAAACCACTGTATGGTCTTGGCCACTGTGCTGCAGCTCAGTTTCAGGGTCTTGGCAATCTTCTTATAGCCTAGGCCATCTTTATGTAGAGCAGCAATTCTTTTTTCCTCAGAGAGTTCTTTGCCATGAGGTGCCATGTTGAACTTCCAATGACCAGTATGAGAGAGCGAGAGTGATAACACCAAATTTAACACACCTGTTCCCCATTCACACCTGAGACCTTGTAACACTAACGTGTCACATGACACCAGGGAGGGAAAATGGCAAATTGGGCCCGATTTGGACATTTTCACTTAGGGGTGTACTCACTTTTGTTGCCAGCGGTTTAGACATTAATGGCTGTGTGTTGAGTTATTTTGAGGGGATGGCAAATTTACACTGTTATACAAGCTGTATGCTCACTACCTTACATTGTAGCAAAGTGTCATTTCTTCAGTGTTGTCACATGACAATATATAATAAAATATTTACAAAAATTTGAGGGGTGTACTCACTTTTGTGCGATACTGTATGTAGACAGGAAGTTGCTGCAAACAGACTGCAGGAATTTATCCGCACTGAAATGCGAGAAAGACTGAAAAAAGCTTAAAGTGTATCTCTTGGTAATGTTTTTTTTTGTTTTGGATAGAGTGGAGAAATGTTAGACCCTCTGTCAGGTTTCTCTGTTGGGGAGATTCAACCCTCTATTTGTACTGGTGATCATTGTTGCTGAAAAAGAAAGTGCAGTGACATCCAAATGTTTTAAGATTTCCCTAGAAGTAAAAGCACATCTTTCAAAGGGTAAACTTTTAAGAGGGGAGTTCCCCTGATTTGGGTGATTTCCTCTAACTTCCTGTTGCATCCCTGGAATAGGAAATTAAAGGAAATATCCCTAAGGCCTCTTGCTGGATTTTTTTCTGCTGCTCCTAGGGTTTTTTTTTTTTTTCTGCCTCTAAACCCCCCTGCATGTTAGCCTATATGCCCATGCACACATAAGTGTTTAGAGGCAATAAAAACCCCCACTGTCAGTGCGTTCAGCAGCAGCAGAGTTTTGGCAGAAAAAAAGCTTGACACTAGGCGCATTTATCGATTGATCGTTCGTTTCAATGGCCAGAATAAATAATTATTCTGGCCAATGAAATAAATGAACACCCAAAAGCATGATGTGCCTAAATGCACCTAAATGCACTACACAAGTTTACAAGCGTCAAACGTTTTTTCTGCCAAACTCAGCTGCCAGGAGGAAAAGAGTCTAGGAGGGTTAGCAAAACCTCCAGTGTGCATGAGGCCTAAATGATACAGAGTCACATGCTTTTGGTTATATATATACTTCTTTTACACTTGCATTATACATCTGAAGAGTAGGATAAGAACAACAAGGTGTGCCAAACTAAGTGTAGCAGTATAACCATAAATGGTCATACTGCTACACTTAGGTTGGCACACATTGTTGTCCTTATGCTTGTCTTCCAGAGAGTTGCTTCACCCTAAAGGGAGCTGCCACGAGTGTTGCTATAGTAGCCCATGGATTACACAAATGTTTACAAATGTTGCAATAAGGACTGTTCCAGTACTGTTATTTGATTATCCTGGTGTTTTTGGACCTTTTCCATTGCTATTCCCCTTTTTTCTTTTTTTATACCTCTGAAGATTGATCCACTTTTGAAAGGCGGTGAGTCGGCAATATGTTGCCTCCTCACTCCTTCTCTCTTAACCCCTAAAAGCCTGAACCACTGCACTGCAAGTGCAGGCATTGCACATGCTTGTGGCATGGCTCCATTCACCTGAATAGGTTGTGTTTGGCGGACAGTACTGCCTGCCGAAAGTGACAGAGGGGATAATTTGTATACACACGTACAATTGCCTTTGCAGATTAGGGTGAGCAGTTTGGGGGTCGTAAAATCATGGCACAATCATGTGTTTTTTACCACAACTAATTGCAAGTTCAAAGGCACATTCACACTAGAAACTGCATGTGAATCACACGGCATCATGCTGTATGTTCCTGTACGAATGACATACAGTTCTGTGCAGTGCGATGTCAGCCCATTCCATTAAAGTAACAAACATGTTATACTTACCTCCTCTGTTGCAGTGGATTTGCACAGAGCATCCCAGATCCTCCGCTTCTCGGGTTCCTCTTCTGTGCTCCTTGCCCCTCCCTTCTGTTGAGTGCCCCCACAGCAACTAGTTTGCTATAGGGGCACCCAAGCTGAGTCACAGCTCAGTGTGTCCATTCAGACACGGAACCATGGCACGCTCCCTCTCTCTCCTGATTGGCTGACTTTGAATGACAGCAACGGGAGCCAATGTATCTCAGCCAATTGGGACAGCCGAGATGCTCGTAAGACATTGCTGGGCATAGATGGATCTCAGGTAAATATTGGGGGGGGGGGGCTGAGGGGGGCTGCTACACACAGAAGGCTTTTTATCTTAAAGTGGAGTCCCACCCACAAATACATCTTTATATATTTCAAATCCTCTATGCATGATGAATCACCTTTGGAAAAAAAAATGATACTCACCCTAAGTGTTCTGTAGCTATGTGGTCCCTGTAATCTTCCACTTCCTGATCCTCGGCACTCCGCATCACTTCCTGCCCCACCTGGGCTCATGGGAGATGTGAGTCATCATTTCTCATGAGTCAATGGGCATCCCTGAGCTGTAAAATTTTGTGGGGGAGAGACATGTCATCTATGTTGCCATAACAAAGGGGTGGGACCTTCCTCCGTCACTGCCCATTGTTATGGCAACGTGACATACACTTGAGATCGAGTTACCCAGCATGCACCTTATCCAGGAAGAGACTCAAGGAGGGTGCGAGTGGGCTTCACGTGCCCACAGTTAAGATGGGAACTCCCAGTAAAGAAAAAATCAGCAATGTAAGTACAAAATAAATAGGAAGACTACCCGGATTTAAAGCTATAAATTACTTTATTTGTGTAATGAATACTAACTGGGATGCCAGAAAAAAAAAAATTATGTGGGCGTAACTCCGCTTTAATGCATAGAATGCATTAGGATAAAACAACCTTTTGACTTTATAACCCCTTTCATTTTGCACTAACACCCTGTGCAGATCACAAGGGCAGTGCGACTTGAATGCAGGACAGAAAACCGGCATGAAACGACAATCTAGTGTAAAGGGGCCCTAAACAAGCATTTTTTTTTTCAAAATGTCAGTGGTGTATGATAAACAAATGGTGGGTGTTTAGTTTCTGGCATTTACTTTTGATGGTACGTGGATGAAAATTGATGAAAAACTAGCACATGTATGGCCAGCTCTAAAGTTTGTACACACTGACTATACATTACAGTTTCTCTTTCATTTTAAAGAATAAAGAGAAAGGCATTTGGTTAAAAATGGAAAACGAGTCATTATATCCACGTTATCTGCAGTAAATGTCTGTGATAGTCCTAGCAGAGTCTGGAACAGCAGGTGTCAGATCAGACAGACGGATCTAAAGCAAAGAGTCCTTTGTCACAATGAGAGCGTCGTTTCATTCATCTCCGCACACTGAAAACGCCGTCTCCGTCACTTTATCCTTTGCATTTTATCATACATCCCAAAGCACACATCGCATTTTTCCCGGTCACGTATGACCAAGGAACGGCCGTCCTGGTATCACTTGTGTATCCATGGAAACACACATGGTAAAAAATGCTGGTAAAAGTAAGGAGCACAGCGGAGATGAAAGGGAGTGGAAAAAGAGAGCAACAGGAGTGACACACAGAGAGCCCGCAAGGAAATCGAGAGTGATGGAGATTCACAGAGCTGACATTTACCCAGAGACCCTTTCTCTGCTTCCCATAGCACAGTGTCATCGCTGTCACATCCAATACTGCCAGCATCCTCCTATACACAGGGGCAATTTCACATCATTTAAATGCAACATCCTCTAAGTGTCCAACATGAGACTTTCCTTGGTTTCAAGCAGATTGAAAATGAGCTATGCATTCAGGCATCTGAATCAGGAAATGTCATTGCTAACCATGCAGACAGAAAATCCCACAGTGCTTCTGCTAAGGTCCTTAGTTGTATTTATTTATTTATTTCGCATATCACCGTAGGATGGAGCTGGAAAGGTCTAGACAGCCGTGGGCATTGGGCTATTTCAGCACTATATATATCATGATGAGTAGGATCGCTCACCTAAATACACCGTAAGGCATTGTGGGCATCTAGTTCATTGAGGGAGAAGAGGATCTGCAGGACAACCATCCCACAAATTTAGATAGGGTCTTTAAATATAACCAGCATCGCATTTTGAAAGCTGAACTCCAAGCAAGCAGCTAAATAAACAGTAGGAGTACATTTATTTTCCTGCAGGTACTTATATAGCGCCATCAATTTACGCAGTGCTTTATATCTATATACTGTACATAAGACATTGACATCAGTCCCTGCCCTCAAGGAGCTTACAATCTAAGGACCCTAACTCACACGTGTAAGCGGGTTGAAATAACCAGATAGGTGCTTGCCCATGCCTGTTAATGCCTGTCTGGTTCTTTGGTTTCTATAGGTGGGTTCTTCTCTGTGTCTGGCCCACTGGTCCTATGTTACATAAGTGGTCCGGTGGGAGAGATAGATGAGAGAGAAATTTGAGAGAGTTCAGGGATTTCCCCCCTCCCCCCCAAACCTTGGAAGTGCCTATAATGGAGAGAAAGATGGAGAATGATACCTGCAAGGAGCAGAAGCGGGTCATCTATCACCATCGGGATGCAAAGTCATTTGAACCTGATGTTCGCCCTGAATACACCAGCACTGGAGTATGCCTCTGAAGGACTTACATCTGCATGAGAGTGCCTCTGAAGCACTGTAATTGCTGGACTTCACCTTTACAGGTATGCCGGGGCAACACAAGCCTGTAGCTAGGAGTAGGGACGTAGGAAAGACCCTGTGCTTGTATGTTGGATTTTGAAATGTTAATTTTGCCCTTTTCTTAAAGTGGTTGTAACCCTAAAAAAAAAGAAAAAAAATTATTCTGTTCCTTTAAAGCAGGATATACAGAATAGTGCTTGTGCGGTGTCATTTGTCCCTCTCTATGCTGTAAAATACCTGGATGATCTGGCATGTTCCTGTGTCCCCCTTAGTGTGCTGACCACGGTTATCATGGCTGCTGATCCATGATACCGTGGTCAGTTTACCTTCCTCCGTCATTTCGCAGTCTCTCCCTCTCCTCCTCTCCCCCTTCCTGCCTGTCAGCTTGAGAGTCTGTGTGTGTGAATGTAAAAATCACTAATCACAAATCCTGGAATCCCCTCTGTTACAGCTAGATATACTGTGCATTGTATGTTTTTTAAAAATTATGCAGCAAAATACCTTATTTCAGAGCACATACATAGTTCACCGAGTGGTTCTTAAAGCAGAGTTCCAGCCTGTATTAAAAAAAATGAAAGTCAGTAGCTACAAATGCTGCAGCTGCTGACTTTTAATATAAGGACACTTACCTGTCCAGGAATCCTCGGGTGCAGACGTCGGCATGCTTACTAAGGGAAACAGGAAGTGAAGCCATGCGGCTCCACAGCCTGTATCCTACTGCGAAAGTCATGCTGCGCTTTCTGAATGGTCCTGCTGCCTTTCTAACCACTTAGCCACTGTGCTGGAACTGTTTTCTGTCTAGGAATTGTTTATTCTCTCCAGTCATTCAGTGATCCAATGAAGAAAACCATATCCAGGAAATGCTGGGTCATGGATGTACAGTGCCTTGAAAAAGTATTCATACCCCTTAAAATTTTCCACATTTTGTCATGTTACAGCCAAAAACATAAATGTATTTTATTGGGATTTTATGTGATAGACCAACACAAAGTGGTGCGGAGGTTCACTTTCCAGCAGGACAACGGCCCTAAAAATACAGCCAGAGCTACAATGGAATGGTTTAGATCAAAGCATATTCATGTGTTAGAATGGCCCAGTCAAAGTCCAGACCCAAATCCAATTGAGAATCTGTGGCAAGACTTGAAAATTGCTGTTCACAGATGCTCTCCATCCAATCGGACAGAGCTTGAGCTTTTTGGCTTAGCAGAATGGGCAAAAATGTCACTCTCTAGATGTGCAAAGCTGGTAGAGACATCTCCAAAAAGACTTGCAGCTGTAATTGCAGGGAAAGGTGGTTCTACAAAGTATTGATTCGGGGGGCTGAATACAAATGCACCCCACATTTTTCACATATTTATTTGTAAAAAAATGTGAAAAACATTTATTATTTTTCTTCCACTTCACAATTATGTGCCACTTTGTGTTGGTCTATCACATAAAATCCCAAAAAATACATTTACATTCTTGGCTGTAACATGACAAAATGTGGAAAATTTCAAGGGGTATGAATACTTATTCAAGGCACTGTAAGTTCATAGAAAGTAGTGAGAGGACAAAACTCATTGGCTCGGGTTAGATTGCTCACAATAGCTGTAACTGGTAACTTATAACAATAACTGGTAAGCAGCAGGTTACCAGAAAAAAAACATGCACTAATGGAAGGTGCACCAGACCAAAGTATAAAAGATCCCTAAATCATGTATTACCTTTTTTGCCTAACACAATGTAGTTGGCAGTAACATACCTACCCTACCTTATCCCTATGTTTTTTCCTTTTGACATCCTAAAATTCCTCTTGTCTTCTGTTCTGTTATATGGTTTAAAGCTTTATATTATTTCTTGACTCAGAATGTTTGCTGATTGTACACAGTGTCTCTACTTAATGTGTCTTCTTATTTGGTTGACCATCCTTAGCAACTATGTATGTCTTTTTTCTGTACTTTTTATTGTAAAAAATAATAAAATACGTATTGAAACATTTATTCATTTATACTAAAAATCACCCAATGCGTTTCAGGTGTCAGAAGAAACTCCCCCCTTCATCAGGGCTTCCGTTAAAATAAGAACCTTCGGGGGGACTCAAAATAGAGCTTTACTGTGTGAATTTGTGTAAGGAAGCTAATTGCTGGATCAGGTGAGTTACGTGCCAGCAATATCTCTATGAGCAGTCAAGGTAAACCTTTATCTTGATTTTTCACACATTATTTTAACTGAAGCTCCGACGAAGGGGGAATGTTTTTTGGTCCCCCAAACACATTTTTTTTTTTATTTATTTAGTATCAACTAATACATGAATTCGGCCTTTGGTCTTGCACTCCTTCCATTAGTGCACATTTTTTCTGGCAATCTTGTGATCCAGGCACCCCTTTCAGATAGAATGGACAGGTCTTCAACCTCCATTAAAGCAGCAACTGTACTTGCTCAGGGACATACCCCCAACCCACCTGATAGGACAAATAAGACGTAGCAACCAACTTATGGGTCATCACACAACAGAAGGCTACGGCAACAAGCTTTTTTATGCCTCAAGTAGGTCAAATGCAGGTCATAAATAGGTCAACTAGAAGTCAAATACACTTGCCAATGAATTCTGAATGATCTTAGAGTATCTCCAACTGATGCCATCAACACAAGTCCAAAGCTTGTCAACAGGGGCATTTAGTCCGTTCTCTCCTCCTGTCAGCATGTACCCTGTCATCCTATGTGCACCACAGCACTGTGCGACTGGCTGCTAGTACTAGCCCACCCTCTTGTTTTCTGAGTCATGATTTGCAAGGGACTACATGAGGCTAATAGGGATGGGCGAACACACCCCGGTTCGGTTCGTACGAGAACATATGCAAACAGGCAAAAAATTTGTGCGAACATTCAAACACTGTTAATCTATGGGACCCAAACATGAAAAATCAAACGTGCTCATTTTAAAGGTTTATATGCAAGTTATTGCCTTAAAAATAGTTTTTTCAGGAGCAGTGATTTTAATAATGCCTAAAGTGAAACAATAAAAATTAGTCTGCCTGTATGAGGGTGCATCTCTGTGATGATTAGAACAGCCAGAGCAAAATTGCATTTGAGAAGGAAAAATTGGCATTTATTATCGTGGCTGTAATGTATTGCCGGTTCCCGGCAATATACAGAAAAATCACTGAAAAAATTTGCGTAGGGTCCCCCCCCCCCAGTCCAAACCAGGCCTTACAGGTCTGGTATGGATTTTAAGGTGAACTCCACGCCAAAAATTGACGTGGGATCCCCCCTAAAATCCAAACTAGACCATTATCCGAGCATGCAACCTGGCCGACCAGGATGGGGGGGGTGAGCGAGCGCCCCCCCCTCCTAAACCGTACCAGGCTACATGCCCTCAACATGGGGAGTATAGGTGTGACAAGAGTCTCTTCCCCACAACCCTGGGCTGTGGTTGTGGGGGTCTGCGGGTGGAGGGCTTATTGGAATCTGAAAACCCCCTTTAATAAGGGGGCCCCCAGATCCCGACCCCCCATGTGAATTAGTATCGGGTACATCGTACCCCTACTAATTCACCAAAAAGTGTCAAAAAAGAAAAAAACACAGGAGACCATTAGGGACAATCCTTTATTAAAAAATAAATATAAGTGTACCCCATTATAATCCTTCATCAATCATGGCGTGCGACGGAACCGAAAGAAAAAAAAAGGCCGCAACAGCTCCTCCTCCATGGGAGGGCTCCCGCTGACTGAACTTGGTTTGTTGTGACACTTTATTTATATGGCAGGGCGGGACCACTCAGTGAGGTACGCGCGTGACCCGTCCCCTCTGACGTCAGCGGGGTCGCTCGCTTAGGTCGCCGGTGTCCCTGCCCTGCCATATAAATAAACCTCCAGAGCAAACAGTGCGCAGATGGTGGGAGCCCTCCCAAGAGGGAGGAGCTGTGCTCACCGTCTGTGCGCAATGCATTATAGGGCGCTTTGCGGTGGCGAAGTCGCTGCGAACGCCCCATAATGTACTAGATTCCACTCGGACCGCAGGCCCATCCCTAGAAGCTAACAGCATGACATTTGTAGATAATTATGATACATTCATAAATACATTTATTTAAATGCATAATTGTAATAATTGCTGTTTTATATCTGATTTACATATAAGCAGTTATCTCCTCCTAACTTTCTGCTGGATAACAGGTAGTTTGCTGTCCAGTTCCTGATACCCTTGAATATTTTGCATCCATGCTTGCACAGAGCATTACATTTCTCCACAGATTAGACTTGAATCAGGATATTAGGATTTACTTTGGTTTTCTACAACCTACTGCCAATGCAGATAAGGTGCATCTGTATATAAAAACAATCTGCGCAGTTTCGATCAAAGATAAATATTGCCCTTAAAATAGGTGTAAACCATTTACATACCTTCTGGAGCCTGGCCACAAAAACTCCCAGAGATGGCATCATCCTGTTCTGCCTTGTTTCTAAGATGTAGCTAAGACACTCCCAGCCAATTCAACCTTTACATGCACCCCCTCTTACCTGTGCCAGTAGTTCTGAGCTGTGCACCTTAGCTCCTGTGATGGTGGTGGGGGTGAGCATTAACAGCTGGTAGTGTCTTAGCAACCTCCTAGCAACATGGCAGGACCAGATGATGAGAGATGAGAGCTTTTTGGCCAAGCTTATGAAAGCTTGGCCAAAGGAGGAGGTATGTAAATGGCCTACACCTATAGCAAGGAAAGTATTCACTATTCTGACTCCTAACTGTTGTAATGGCGACTTATCCCTTGTTGAGACCTCTATGCCTGGCCTGTATAAGCAGATATGATCACCGCAGACAGTTCTTATCAGATAGTGACTCACCAATTACCGATTTCTTCCACGAGCGTTTATTCATTGGAATAGCAGGTACAGCATACAACAAATGTGACAGATGGTCGAAAGATGGTAACTGCAGGTCAAAACATAGTAATGTGTCCTAGGATGCGAGTAGATTGAGTGAGGCCTTCTAGCATGTAGCCATATTCTTTACCTCATGAGAGAGAGGACACAGGAAGAGGAACTAGAATAGCAGAGTGCACCAGGAACAGGAAGTTACAGAGTAGAGTGAACTAGGAAGAGGAAATAGCTCACAGAGGATGGGAGGTACACACTTAGAAAATACAATAGAAAGGTGTAATATCCAAAAGAACCACAAGATGGCATTGTACTAACCAACTATAAAAACATTACTATAGCTGCATATTTATGTTACATGCAAATCATGTGACAGAACATTCACCTTTGATCAAAGCTGCACAGTTTGTATTTATCTACACAAAAAATACACACAAAAGAAAAAAATAGCAGGTGCATTGATCAACAGTTTAGTGTAGCCCTCCAGCTGGCCATTGGTGATAATTAGACAAGTCAAAGGGTGCTGCTGCTCTCTATGGATCCTCTGGGTGGTAGGAACGCATCTAGACAAAACACAAAAGAAGAGAGCGTAGAGCCGCCCGAGTGTAACTCGACTTTAATATGGTAAAGTTAAAAACACTACAATGGTCAAACTCACATTGTGTGCAGATAGATACAGCATAAGGATTCCACTGTGGCTGAACTCCTAAAACCACCTCAAGATCCCGACAGGGGAAGGGGGAGCCATGAATCTTAAACCTAGCTGCCCAGATCCTGGCAGCACATCTGAGGCTTTCCACCACCATGCTCAAGGTGCAGATTTGACCTGAGTAAGGAGACCATTATTCCGAAACGCGTTGTCATGGCAACTGTGTGACATCCTCACTCTCTTCCGCCCTGTATCTTGCTCGTTTGGGTTTGTGTGCCCTCGGAGTGCAGCGTTTGCTGGACCAGGCAGGGCCGGCCGTACCATGGGTCCCAGTGGGTCCAATGGTCCCAAGCAGCACTTTGGGAGGGGCGGCCACGGCATTGACAGGACGGACTGTCGCTTTGTCCTGGAGAGTGTAGTATAAAGGAATCAGGATCACTAAACTGCCGCCTGTGTTGAGGGTACATCAGTATTGACAACACCTCTGACCCTCTCCCTCTAGCGTGCAGTGTCATCACTGTCAGTTACACTGCTGGGGGCAGGGCTGGGGAGCGGAGAGGGGTGGAACAGCTCTCCTCCGAAAAGCACAGGCTTCATAGCTGGAGCATGCACCTGCCACTGCCAGCGCTGCTGGAGTCAAGCCGGGAGATGCCAGAGAGTCAGCCGAGATGATCTGATCTTGTCTTCACCTCTAGAGCAATTGTTCTGCCCCCTCCCCCCCGCTTACTCTCAGCCAATCAGCATTCAGATCTCTATTATAACCCGCCCCCTTCCACAGCCCGCAACATTTGAGAAATCTGAAGAAGATGCGGCCAACTGGAAGTGGGGCGGGCATCTGTACAGATCTCTGCACATTACCAGTAAGTAATAGTAGGTGAATCAGGCAAACTTGAAGTGCTGACGGATATGGGCTAAGAAGGGGGAGCAGTCTCTTTATTCTGTTTGCTGGGCAGGCTGAGTCGCTCTGGATTTGTAGTGCATTCTCTCTCTGTGGGGGCACAGTAGTCTGTCTCTGTGGCTGAGCGGGGCAATGTGGAGGTGTCTCTCTGGGGGCATTGTGGAGGTGTCTCTCTAGGGGCAATGTGGAGGTGTCTCTCTGGGGGCAATGTGGAGGTGTCTCTCTGGGGGCATTCTCTCTGTGGAGGTGTTACGGGGGTCTCTCTGTGGAGGTGTAACGGG
>BLSH010276232.1:851246-863563 GCA_018402905.1 Glandirana rugosa | reverse complement strand
CGGCATTGCCCCCCCCCCCCCCCCTCTCTATGCATCCTGGTCATCTCCGCAGCTTACTGGATTTGTCCATAGTGGCAGAGAGGATCCGATCCTTTTGCCTGATGGCGAAGAAGTCGAGTGAGAGCATGATGGCCTCCACTCGACTCTATGCCCTTGAAGGACCGGAGCAACGTCAAACGTCACTTCTGCGCTCCGGCTTTAAAGGGACATTTTTTTTTTTTGCCTTTGCTTTTAAGTGTAAATGTGAGCTCTGAGGTCTTTTTTTTTTTCAAACTACAGCTAAAGTGTGCTTTAAAGGCCTTATATACGTAAAACTCGCTGAAAGCTTTGAAAATGTTCTGTAAAAATGTTGTACGTTTGCCCACTGAAAAAGAGATGATCAGTCTATAGTTTTAATGGTAGGTTTATTTTAACAATGAGAGACAGAATAACAACAAAAATCCAGAAAAACACATTTCAATAAAGTTGTAAATTGATTTGCATATTAATGAGTGAAATAAGTATTTGACCCCTTCGCAAAACATGACTTGGTACTTGGTGGCAAAACCCTTGTTGGCAAGCACAGAGGTCAGATGTTTCTTGTAGTTGGCCACTAGGTTTGCACACATTTCTGGAGAAATTTTTTTCTCACTCCTCTTTGCAGATCCTCTCCAAGTCATTAAGGTTTCGAAGCTGATGTTTTGTAATTTGAACCTTCAGCTCCCTTCACATATTTTCTATGGGATTAAGGTCTGGAGACTGGCTAGGCCACTCCAGGACCTTAAATCTTAAATCCATCCAGGACCCATTTTCAATGCCCTGGCTGAGGGAAGGAGGTTCTCACCCAAGATTTGATGGTACATGACGTCTATAGTCCCTTTGATGCGGTGAAGTTGTCCTGCCCCCTTAGCAGAAATACACCCCCAAAGCATGTTTCCACCTCCATGTTTGATGGTGGGGATGGAGTTCTTGGGGTCATAGGCAGCATTCCTCCTCCTCCAAACACGGCCAGTTGAGTTTATGCCAAAGAGCTTGATTTTGGTCTCATCTGACCACAACACTTTCACCCAGTTCTCCTCTGAATCATTCAATGTTCATTGCAAACTTCAGACGGGGCCTGTACATGTGCTTTCTTGAGCAGGGGGGCCTTGCATGATTTCAGTCCTTCACAGCATAGTGTGTTACCAATTGTTTTCTTGGTGACCATTATCCCAGCTGCCTTGAGATCATTGACAAGATTCTCCCATGTAGTTCTGGGCTGATTCCTCACCATTCTTATGATCACCGAAACTCCACGAGGTGAGATATTGCATGGAGCTCCAGTCTGAGGGAGATTGACAGTTATTTTGTGTTTCTTCCATTTGCGAATAATCGCACCAACTGTTGTTCCTCTCTCGCCAAGCTGCTTGGCAATGGTCTTGTAGCCTATCCCAGCCTTGCATAGGTCTACAATCTTGTTCCTATCATCCTTGGACAGTTCTTTGGTCTTGGCCATGGTGGAGAAATTGGAATCTGATCAATTGCTTCTGTGGACAGGTGTCTTTTATACAGGTAATAAGCTGAGATATGGAGTACTCCCTTTAAGAGAGTGCTCCTAATCTCAGCTTGTTACTTGTATAGAAGACACCTAGGAGCCAGAAATCTTGCTGATTTATAGGGGATCAAATATTTATTTCACTCATTAAAATGCAAATCACGTTATAACTTTTTTGAAATACGTTTTTCTGGATATATATATTTTTTTTTATTCTGTCTCTCGCTGTTAAAATAAACCTACCATTAAAATTATAGACTTATCATTTCTTTCTCAGTGGGCAAACGTACAAAATCAGCAGGGGATCAAATACGTTTTTCCCTCATTGTAGAAAGCTTAGGTGATTTTGTGGATCCTGTATTATTATGCAACCACAGACCTGTGTCCAGGTACACAGAGAACCCAATTGTAATCTATAGTCTTTTTTTATCAAGGGACATCTTACATCTGTTCCGCAAGTTAACTTAACTGAATTAATAAGTACGGTTTAGCAAAGACAAAATAATAATAATAATAATGATAATGATGCTTTCCCTTTTCTCTTTCCTATCACTGGATATCCCAGCAAGCATCCTTTTTTAAATATATTTGTTGACTTGCTTCCAATGCTTAGGAGGGGGTTAATTGAGATTTGCTGAAAACTACAATTTGTGCAACTTTCTTGGACGCTTAAACTTAAACAGCCTCAGGAGCCCTGAGATGTATTGATCACAATTACATGATCTCGCTGAGCTTGAAGTGGATGACTCAATTGCACTGTGTTTCAGGGCATACAAGGCACAGCCAGATACGAGGACGCTGACTTTATTTTTTTTTTACAGTAATTTTTTCAAGGATTTTTTTTTTCTACATTGTATTATTGTTTATTTCACTTTGATTTATTGCAGCCTTTATATTTCTGAAAAATGTATAGATTTCTAAGCATAGTGGACAGATACAAGAGTGCTGTTGGTGGAAAGCCGAACCAGTAGTTACGTTAATACAGAAATTGTCATTCAATCACAGTCAGTAATGTCTCTGTGAACAAAAGACTTCAGTCGTGTTCCCGGTTGGCTGTCAGTCACTTAGTGGAAGTGCTCCATTGAAAATCTTCTCCACTTAATAACCACTAGAACCATTTCTGGCAGAAGTAGAAACATATACATTCTATATTTATTCATCTCTGCCTTAAAAGATGCCCTTGTTCATCATTTGAATATCGCATTGTCTGTTTCTATTAGGGCTCATTCACATGTGCTTTGATCTCTGAAGAGTGATTTGCATTTGGATTGCTCTTCAGAGAGCATTTGGCAGAAAGTGAGGAGGCATTATATGGCCTCCTCACCACTTGCTTTATCCTCTTGACCCCTACACTAGCATGCCTCAGTTGCTTGCAGAGCGGCCCTATTCTCTTAAATGGGTTGCATTTGGCAGGCGCTGCACCCCCTCGAAAATGACAGGGAGGTCAGTGGTGGCTGGTGGTAAAAAAATTTGGGGGGGGCGTGAACAAACCCCTCCAGGTCCGCACTCACCCTACAAATGGAGCCCTCCAGTCATCACTTCACCCCTGATACCCGGCGCCGCGGCTTCTGTGTTAACACGGTTTCCACCGCTACCTCACTCCCAGTAACAGTATGAGGTCCTGCCATGCACATAGTGTGGACTCCACTTTACTTAACTCTTCTGTACGTGGACACAGGCTGTGGACCTCTGTGGTGCGAGTCTGCTCCTGTTGCTATAGGAGATGAACCGCTCATGGAGAGAGTGCAGATAACAACTCCCTCCTGCATGAGGCTATTGCACCTATCTCAGGCACACGCTTAACAACAGGCTGATTGTACCTTCCATTTTACCCTAGGTAACCCTTGTGTCTTCACACTGCACTACTTTTGTACTGATATCTTTGTACCCCAAAGTAGGTTAGTGACCTGAACTATGGAATAGTTACTGGCATTACAGACCTTTTAGTAACTTCAGACCAGGTAGGAACAAGGTTTCAAAAGATTTACTGGTAAAAATGCAATTGACATTCCAACATGCAGAAACACTATTCCTTCCTATTCCCTAACCCTAACTCAGGCTATGTGGTGCCCTGGTATATCTGCAAAGGTAGAGTCCATCAGTGGCATTCTCCGGCAGCTGGAGTTCCTAAGTTTCTGATGACTTTTACATTTCGGCAGTAGTAAGCAACATTCTTTTGCTCCTCACAGGTGCTGTTCTCCGACTCTTTGCCTTACGGGCACTGGGCCCTGAGTCTCTGAGAAAACTCTCTGCTTTACCTACATGGGCCCCCCTTCTTCTCTCCCTGGACGACTGTCCCACTTTTATAACACAGAATCAGTGGGTCAGTCCCATAGAAAAACAGCCAAAACCAAAGAGGGAAAGTATTAACTCTTACCCTCCCGTTCTGGACAGCACCTAACTGGCGTAACCTTCAACCCACTTAAAAGTTGATTGGTTTCTGTGCAGAGCTGCACCAAATTTTGCACTCTTCATTTTTAGTAATTCAACCTCTATGCTTAAAGTGGTAGTTAACCACTTCCCGACCACCCGCTGTCAAATGACAGAGACAAAGTGGTTTGATAATGCGAATCGCTGTCACCTGACGGTGGGCGCGGGAGTGAGTGTTGTGGGCTAGTGTGTAGCGGGGAGCCAATCAGTGATGGCGGGCGGACTCAATGTCCGCAGGCCACCCGCGATCGCTCTCCCGCAGTGACAGAACGGGGGTCTGTGTATGTAAACACACTGATCTCCGTTCTGACAGGGGAGAGGAGTGCGATTCTCTGTTCCCTATATATGGGAGCAGAGATCATGCTTCTTCCCCAGTCAGCCCAGCCCCCACACAGTTAGAAACACATCCCAGATAACACACTTAACCTTTGATCGCCCCCTAGTGATAACCCCTTCCCTGCCAGTGACATTTATAGAGTAATCAGTGCATTTTCATAGCACTGATTGCTGTATAAATGTCAATGGTCCCAAAAAAGTGTCCAACATGTCCGCCGCAGTGTCACAGTATTGCTAAAAATCGCAGATCGCCACCATTACTAGTAAAAAATAAAAAAATATATAAACCCCATAATTCTCATTGTTCGGAAATGCGGCAACTTTTGCGCAAACCAATCAATATATGCCAATTGCAATTTTTTTCACCAAAAGTATGAGGAAGTATATATATCGGCCAAATCTGATGAATAAATTAGTTTTTTTATATATTTTGTTGGATATGTATTATAGCAAAAACCAAGAAATATTGTTTTGTTTTTTTTAAATTGTCGCTTTTTTTGTTTATAGCAGTGATCAGAAGTGACGCAGAGGTGATCAAATACCACCAAAAGAAAGCTCTATTTGTGGGAAAAAAAAGGACGCTAATTTTGTTTGGGTAAAATGTTGCATGACTGCGCAATTGTGAGTTAAAATGACGCAGTGCCGAATTGCAATAAGTGCTCTGGTCCTAAAGGGGGAAACCCTCCCAGGGCTGAAGTGGTTAACATGTACCTACAGGTAAGCTTACCATCAGGCTTACCTGTAGGTACAAAGTATATCGTATACCATTTAGGAGATATTCACATGAGCAATAGCTGATGAAGTCACCCGCACATGAGCAGTGAGGTTCTGCTTTAGTGGCATACAGTGTGCCATGAAATGCAGATCACTGTGCCGCTGAGCCTGCGAATCTGGAAGGAAGACCGGGTGAAGATGGAAGCGCCGTGGTGCCGTGACAGTGCTGTGCTGGAGAACTCTGTGTGTGCAGGTAAGTCTGTCATAATGTGCTAGTATGTGCTGCAAGATACCTCGTTTTAGAAATTGAGCCTTATTTTGTAAATATTTCAAGACTTCATTTTATTGTAGCCATGTTATATCATCTTCTTTCTGTATTTAAATTCTGGGTTGTGTGACATGCACTTTAAGCACAGCTTTAAGTGCCTTGAACCGTACCTAAAGTACTGGTATATGTCAATGAAGTGCGGCATGATATTTCAGTTTGGGTGTGGGAATGCATAGTGATGTGCTTGCCCAAGAGGAATACTTGCTGTAAATTTTTCTAGTAAATGAAAAAAGTATTGTGTAAAGAAAGTTTAGATCAGTGTATCAATACACTCAAAAAGATCCTATAAGCATTACAACCAGAGCTAATGTCATTGTTAGGAAACTTGATATCCTCATGTGTAGATGTTGAAGGAAAACAGAGCTGCTGACGAACACTGGAATGGTAAATAGTTTGATGCAAGCTGAAGACAGCGCTCAATGGAACCTTCTAAGTCACTAGTACATTGTATAAAAAATTGGTTTATTAAACCTTGAATAGTGCATAGCAAGGAATACATAAAAGCAAGAATCAACCCATGAAGGATAAAAATTAAAATGGCAATCAGCAATAGTCACCAATGTTGGTAATAAGCCAGATGCTGGATGAACCAATGTACCACGGCTCTGGGGACGAACGGATGGTATGCGGCGGGCGGTCAGCGTGAGTCAGTTTTGTGCAGCCGACTGCGGGACTCATATCCTAGGATGTGTAATCCTTCCTGGGGTAGTAGAGTGCGATGTGTGAGAGCCGGGTCCGATGGTTCAGACGCGCTGGGTGACGTCAGCCCAGACGCGATGAGGAGCTGCAGAGCAATGGGGTGACTCCTGGTGGTAGAAAATGCAAAGCGGCTGGATGGTGTGCTGCAATTGATGAAAGTCCGGGCTAGCTGTGACTTACATGTTTCGAGCAGCTGCTCTTCATCAAAGTCTTGATAAAGAGACTCTAACACCCCAGGAAGGATTACACCTCCTAGGATACAAGTCCCGCAGTCGGCTGCATAACACTGACCCACGCTGACCGCCCGCCGCATACCATCCGTTCATGCCGACACTCATCCCCAGGTCAGTATGTTCTGGTCACCAGGACTTGTCAGTCATCCATCCGAGCACCCACATGTCTGAGCACCACGGTTATCTCCCTAAGAGGGCACCGTACAGCCAGCCTCATTACATCTGGTCTCTGTTTCCTCTCCAGCCATAACTATACCCAGATCCATGTTTGTGGACTCAGTCCTCCCCATCTACACTCTTCCATGGGCCACCACAGTTGGGGACACCCCATCGCTGACATTCCCGCTCATTGTTGCCCAAGCCACCGGGCACAACGACTGTTCTCACACAGCGACTTTTTTTTTTCCGCTGTGGTTCCCTTATTTCCCTCATTTCTATTACCCAGGACATTTACAGGTCACCACAGTCCGGGTCCCCAGAGCCGTGGTACATTGGTTCACCCAGCATCCGGTTTATTACCAACATTGGTGTCTATTGCTGATTGCTATTTTCATTTTTATCGTTCATGGATTGATTCTTGTTTTTATGTATTCCTTGCTATGCACTATCCAAGGTTTAATAAACCAATTTTTTATAAATGTACTAGTGACTTTGAAGGTTCCATTGAGCGCTGTCTTCAGCTTGTATTAGATCAGTGTGTCCCATCTCAATGGCATCAGTGATGATTCTTCCTGTTATATTACCATTTCTCACCCACCACCTGCCCAGCTTGCTGAAGAGTAAAGTGGCCTGCTTGAAGCCTTATACCTCTTTAGAGAGTTTAAGGCAAGTTTAGGTGGACAGTGAAACCTTCTCCTATGCTGAATGCCAGTGTGCTACAGAAGCTTTCTGTTGTTTTCCTAATAGCTACCAATAAGCAATTGAAATGCTGCCCCTTGAGGGAACATGCTCACTCATACAATATCTGCCCCTTAAATTGTCCACATAATAAAAGACACCTTGTTTGTCCCTTCCTGTACCTAGTCCTACTCATTAGATCCTTTTACCTCCACAGGCTACGAATGACTTTTAAGCCAAAAAAATAACAGTTGCAGTCTCTATGGAAGAAATACACATTTTAATTTTCGGACACATTTAAGAATTCAGCAAACTGCCTGAGGGAGACATATATCAAAGCAGTAGAAGTGCTGTCACGAAAGGTCACACTGTGTAGTTCGAGGATGACAGACTCCAGGGAGAAATCCGGGGAAGTATTCTTTTGAAAGAAGAGTTTGTGCTTATGCTGAACCGGGTCCTGGATGAGTTAGTTGGGCATACAGCAGCACAGAAGAGTAAAACAAAATCAGTTATGACTTGGCTTGTGCA
Source organism: Glandirana rugosa (assembly GCA_018402905.1). Classification (NCBI taxonomy): domain Eukaryota; kingdom Metazoa; phylum Chordata; class Amphibia; order Anura; family Ranidae; genus Glandirana; species Glandirana rugosa. Next base: position 855,945 of record BLSH010276232.1, on the reverse strand, counting down.
AGAATATGAACAAATTAAATAAAGCAAAATAAGTACACCTCTTTCATAGGTTATTCTGCAGAGTTGTTTTAATTTAAAGCTTAACATTCTTACATAAAGCCTCTTTCACCGGGGTGTACTAAAGTAAAGGATCGTGTTTGCCTGCACAGGAAGCTGAGGTGTTCTGTGCATCTGCATACAGGCAGTCCCATCCACATCTATTGGGATGTAGCGGCAGCATGGACTTGCCTACTCCCAATTTGACGTCTGTGCTGGTACAAGTGCATGTCCCTGAACTCAAACTGTCTGTGTTTGGGGATAGGCACCACTATGCACCCACTCACACAAATGTTAAATTGGAAGCAGTGGCTGTGTTTATGCAGCCGCTGTGTCTTAATAGATGTGAATTGTATGGGACTGCCTACACCCGGATGCACAGAACACATGTGCATCCTGTACAGGCAAATACAGTCCTTTGCAAAGATATATACTCAAGTATGCCCTGTATGAACGACGCTTAAGCCCACTTGTGACTGAATTCTATTTTTTTTTTTGTTAGGTTTAATATAAATAACTTTTCTAAAAAGGATAAGTGCACTCTACCATGTCCAGGGTAGATCAGAGCTCACCTCCATACTTAACCCCTTAGAGCCGGCGCCTGCCGGCCCTTTAAGGGCTTTAGAATGCCAGGAGGCAGGGCGAGGCTTATGGTCAGTCGGTCACATGATCAGAAAGCTCCCAATCGCTAGCAGCGAACAGGAGCTTTCAGTTAGCCACCAAGGCCCGGCCACCGAGAGACCCATATTTGCATGCGTTCGGTGCAAAGAAGGTACCCTATTCCCTAAAATGCACACAAGTACACCTCCATATAACTCCTAGGAAATGAATTGGCCTTAAATGGCTGATTCCGCCTTTCATTAAACCTAAGCTTATAAATAACAAAACATGACAATAAACATATCAATCCAGGTAACAATGGTTACAGGTCCTTGACGGTATATGCAGGTCCATATCACTAAAACTTTGTGTCTGTGGCCCCAATTAGCTAAGTTATTACCCCAGCCGCCAAACACTGCATTGGGGTCTAACCCAGCTGACCTCAGACACCCACTGGTCTTACCACCTCCCGCTCATTATGAATTGAACCGTACCAACTAGAGCCCAGATAGTAAGCAATTGTGCTGCAAGTTTGAAAATGACTTGCTAAGCTTTAGCTAGACTTGCCAGGCTTCAGAAGTGTGTTACACAATTGCAGCAAGTCCGCATTGCACGACTCCAGATTAACTCCAGATCAATATTCTGCAGGTTTTATGCAAGTTCTGGTTCAGTTACTGTATGTTGTGCAATAGTCATCCCACCACAGGGGTCACTGTGGCTGAATTTTCATGCTGTAGACTTGCAGAGCTCTTGCTGTAGACTCACCACTGCAAATTTGCTCTTGCTAGAGACTTGCCACACAAATTTGCTACAAATTGGAAAAGTGACAGCTAGAACCTGTGCTTCAAGTGTTCTGCAAGTGTACAACGTGCCAGTGAAAATGTGCAGCATGTTAATAGACTTATAATTCAACACTGCCACAAATCTGTGATAAGTTATTATTGCTATCTGGGAGGACACCATACCTAAGATGTGTCCCCACCGTTTTGTTAACAACACTAGATTTAGACCCCCGTCAAGGGCCCTCAAAGAACAACAAAAGAAGTATAACCAGTGGCAGCCGGTGCTCAATATTTAAGGGGCGCAAACACCACCCCCTGGGGGGAGACGGACAGTGAGGCGGCGACCCCCCCCCATGGGAGCTGGACAGGAATGTGGCTGTCAAACCCCACCACACACCCCCCCGGGGGAGATGGATGGGAATGCAGTGATTAATTGATTATTGACCTTACCTTATGAGGCAGGGGGAAGGAAGAGCCAGACCATTGCTTCTCCTAAGTCCTAAGACTTCTTGGCCAATCGGGCCTCAGGACCCACTTCCTGATTGGCTGATGGGAAAATCAGGAAGACAATAGTGAATATCAATTTGCTATTTTCACACAACTGGGTGGGCTCAGGGTGCAGTGCTCTGCACCCCGAGCCCACCCTTTTTTTAAGCCAATTAGAGCCTCAGGCTCTAACCATGTGCTTAAAAAAAAAAAAACATTGAAATCCATACATTCAGTGCCCCACATGTAGATTAGCAGCCGGGCGCATTGATTAGAGGGGCGGTGCCCCTGCGCCCCGTATGGCCGGGCCGCCACTGAGTATAACAGTACTACCCAAAAAAAATAGGATGGGAGGGAGGAATGGTCTTCTGACGATTTCTCCTCTGCAAGTGAGCCTAAACCACTCCTCCACAGCACAATGCTCTCCTTCTCCTCCTGTGGGTTGAAGCCATCCCTGCCGGGAGAACACAGTGATTATTGCTATTGCTATTATAGCATGTAAATCCTGTTTGATCAACTTGATTATATTAAACCTGCCCATACATGCTTCCTGCTGAACCTGCTGAGATTAAGACCATTTATGGCCGGCTTAAGTGCACTTTGTTTTAAAAGTGCATTACCCAAACAAAACAATAAACATGAATTGCTCACTCTTTTTGTGGCACCTTCACCCTACCCAAAATAGCAGCCTCCACACCCTTCAGCCTTTATAGAGAAAAACCTGAATCAGAGTCTGAAAACCAAAAACTCAGAATTAATGAAACTGGGCTGAATGATTGATGAGCACAAGGAAGAGGTCTTTGTCAAGTTTATACATGAAACCTATATGTACCTAATGTACCAAAGTGAGGGCACTGAAATAGATACAGTGGGATTGATTTACTAAAAACAAATAGACTATTCGCTTTGCAAGGGAAGTTGCACTTTGCAAGGGAATTTGCCCCAGACATTAATGAGTAAGGGTAAACTGCTGCCATTCATCATCCAAGCAGGTGTAAGAAAATATGCTATTTATATTCCTTTCATATAATTGCGTATTCTTTGCAAAGCGAAACGTCACTACACCCACTAAGCTCTGGGGCAAACTCCTTTGCAAAGTACAACTTCCCTTGCAAAGTGAACAGCCTGTTTGCCTTTAGTAAATCAACCCTATTGCATGTTCTAGTCTCTTAATCTGGAAACAAGGTCCTGTGCATGGTGCCACTCAGAGTCCTGTTGCAGCCTGTTGAATGCTTATGGTAACAGTAAGACTACAATCTAGTTGAAATGGTATTATTATTCAATAATAACGTACTTTCCTTGTAATGAGATCTTTTCTTCGTAACCTATGGTTCTCCTAAACTAATGTATGTGTGCTCACACCTCTACCACATCATGCTGATTAAACACAGTTCATGACAAGAATAAGCAGAGAAGGTTCCATTCATCATGGGAATTGAATTTTTGCTCTGATTCAAACACACTCAGTTCTAACCTACGGGAATAAAGAATGGCCACTCACAGGAATATGAAGTATTGTATAGCAAGTCTATACTTGGATAATGGTGGATACAATATTCCAAGTAGCATGCTTTTCCTGCATTCAACTGCAATTTCTTCCAGCATCCAGCTAAACTGAATCTTAAAACATCCCTTAATACCCATGAGCATCCTATAACACCCATTCATCTTTGTGGTTGTGTGACAATCCAGCTCCAGGCAAGTTATTTAGCCAGTCATAGCACTGTAAGAAAAAAGCACTGTAAGGAATAAACCAAGAAAACCATCATTAGGGCATTGATGTGCTGTTCTTTTATAAGACAGTTTACCTGGAAGTAAAAAGTCAGGTCCAATCCAAGCTGATATTTCCGTATCGGGTGGTTGCTGGTGTGTTGCAGCCCATAGCACTGGTGTAGATATCCATGCTTTTAAGCAGCAATAGCTATAAAATTAGGATTAAAATAAGTGGCTCACCCCCCAGTGTCACAACCTATTACTATCTTGCCTGGCTTGGCTGAACAAGGAGGTCAGGCTTCTTCTGCTGGAGAATTCAGTTGGCAGAACTCAACAATCTTATTAAGATGTTACAGCGCAGCTAATTATTGGTGGAAAGGGGGGAAGGACAGGTACTCATGTGGGGAGATCTCATCAAGAGACCTAGAGAAATCTAATAACCCCCTATGTGCTGTAACAATATGGACTTTAACCTAAAATGTAAGTTCAGAGTGAACACAATGCTACTTTGACTGTCCTTCACTCTGCTGCCAGCCATCTAATTCCAGAAGATAGCTTTCTGCAGCACCCACAGCTAGTCAATATGGACTCTTCTGCTCTGTCCAAGCATTTCCTTTTTTGACTGCTGAATTTCATGCTTTGCTCCCAATTTGTATGCTTCTGCTCCCTGACTATGCCTACATGTCCACTGTACCATTTGCAGCAGACTGGAGCAGGGTTTGGAATGATGCTCTAAGTCAGTGGTCTCCAAACTGTGGCCCAAGGGCCAAATTAGGCCCTTTGCTTTCCTTTATTCGGCCCTTATCGGGGGACTATTTTTCTTACTGACACCAACAGTGGGGGCATAACTCTTACCACTGACACCAACAATGGAGCACTATCTCACTGATACCAATGGTGGGCACACTTCCTCCCACTGACACTAATGATGGGACACTATTCCTCCCACTGACACCAATGATGGGGCACTATTCCTCCCACTGACACCAATGATGGGGCACTATTCCTCTCACTGACACCAATGATGGGGCACTATTCCTGTCACCTGTACATCCGTATCAGTCCCTCGTCTTCGTATGTTT
>BLSH010276232.1:840824-851236 GCA_018402905.1 Glandirana rugosa | reverse complement strand
CTCAAAACACCGCAATACGCTACACAGGTCTCGCATGGAGGCCCACTTGTTGGTGGTGAAGTGTTGCTGTTCCACAGAGCGACTGACCCGTGCGTGCTGCAGCTGAAACTCCACTATTGCCTGCTGCTGCTCACACAGTCTCTCCAGCATGTGCAAGGTGGAGTTCCACCTTGTGGGCACGTTGCATATGAGGCGGTGAGCTGGAAGGCCGAAGTTCCGCTGCAGCGCAGACAGGCGAGCAGCAGCAGGGTGAGAACGCCGAAAGTGTGCACAGACGGCCCGCACTTTATGCAGCAGCTCTGACATATCCGGGTAGTTTTTTAGAAAATTCTGTACCACCAAATTCAGCACATGCGCCAGGCAAGGGATGTGCATCAAACGGGCTCGGCCCAGAGCCGCTACGAGATTTCGGCCATTGTCGCACACCACCAGGCCGGGCTTGAGGCTCAGTGGCAACAACCACTCATCGGTCTGTTCATGGATGCTGTTTGTTCACTAAGGTTCTCTAACAAACCTCTGAGGGCTTCACAGAACAGCTGTATTTATACTGAGATTACATTACACACAGGTGGACTCTATTTACTAATTAGATGACTTCTGAAGGCAATTGGTTCCACTCGATTTTAGATTTTAGTTAGTGGTATTGGAGTAAAGAGGGCTGAATACAAATGCAAGCCACATTTTTCAGATATTTGTAAGAAAAACATTTAAAACCATTTATAATTTTCATTCCACGTCACAATTATGTGGCACTTTGTGTCGGTCTATCACATAAAATCCCAATAAAATACATTTACATTTTTGGTTGTAACATGACAACATGTGGGGAATTTCAAGCACTATGAATACTTTTTCAAGGCACTGTATCAGTGGTCTCCAAACTGTAGCCTATGGGACAAATGTGACACTTTGCTTGTCTTTATCTGGACCATAGAAACATAGAAAAGTGACAGCAGAAAAAGACTGAGTAGTCCATCGAGTCTGCCCCTTTTTATTTATTTATTTATTTATTTTTATTATTTATTTTTACATTAACCTTGTTGTCTGACTATGGATTTATGTTTATCCCAAGCATGTTTGAAGCCATTTACTGTTGACTGTCTCACAACCTCTGTTGGTAGTTTATTCCAATCATCAACCACTCTTTCAGTAAAATAAAACTTTCTAAGATTAGTTTTGAACTTCCCCCCAGTTAGTTTGAGGTCCCCGTGTTCTTGATTTTGGTTTCATATTGAAAAGACGACCGCCCCCCTGAACCTTATTCACCCCCTTGATGTATTTAAAGGTTTCAATCGATGTCTCCCCTCTCCCTTCTTTCCTCCAGACTGTACATATTAAGTTGCTGAAGTCGCTCTTGATATGTTTTATCCCCTTGGGGCCTCTTCTTTCTTCTGACACCACTAATGAGGCACCATTCATTTCCACTGACACCAACAACGGCACACTTTTCCTCCCACTGACACCAATGATGGGGCACTATTCCTCCCACTGGCACCAACGATTGGACACTATTCCTCCCACTGACACCAATGATGGGGCACTATTCCTCCCACTGACACCAATGATGGGGCACTATTCCTCTCACTGACACCAATGATGGGGCACTATTCCTCCTGCTGACATCAATGATGGGGCACTATTCCTCCTACTGACACCAATGATGGGGCACTATTCCTCCTGCTGACATCAATGATGGGGCACTATTCCTCCTACTGACACCAATGATGGGGCACTATTCCTCCTACTGACACTAATGATGGGGCACTATTACCCCCACTGATACCAATGATGGGGCACTATCCCTCCTGTTGATATCAATGATGGGGCACTATTCCTTCTGCTGACATCAATGTTGGGACACTATTCCTCCTACTGACATCTATGATGGGGCACTATTCCTCCCACTGACACAAATGGTTGGGCACTATCCCTCCTACTGACACGAATGATGGGACACTATTCCTCCTGCTGACATCAATGATGGGGCACTATTCCTCCTACTGACACCAATGATGGGGCACTATTCCTCCCACTGATACCAATGATGGGGCACTATCCCTGCTGCTGACATCAATGATGGGGCACTATTCCTCCTGCTGACGTCAATGATGGGGCACTATTCCTCCTACTGACACCAATGATGGGGCACTATTCCTCCCACTGATACCAATGATGGGGCACTATCCCTCCTGTTGACATCAATGATGGGGCACTATTCCTCCTGCTGACATCTATGATGGGGCACTATTCCTCCTGCTGACATCTATGATGGGGCACTATTCCATCCTACTGACATCTATGATGGGGCACTATTCCTCCCACTAAAAATGTGGCATTGTTTACTCCCATTGACACCAATGATGGGACATTTTCTACTCCCGCTGGTTACAGTCCGGCCCCTAAAGTCTGAAGGACGGTAAACTGGCCCCTTGTTTAGAAAGTTTGGAGATCCCTGCTCTAAGGCCTTATGCACACTGGTTGTATGTAACACTGCTATTAGGAGAGTTTGGTGTTTTTTGTTTTGCCTCTAAACACCCCTGTATGTTAGCCTATGTGTCCTTGCAGACATAGGTGTTTAGAGGAGTTAAGTGGTGGGCATTTAGAAGCAGAAAAGAACCCCACTGCCAGGATGTCAGGAGTAGCGACTGGCAAAAAAAAAATGATTCCAGCATGTAAATGCATCTAAATGTGCATTAACACTAGGTGCATTTAGTGCTTGAGTGTTAATTTATTCCAATTGCCAGAATAAATTATTATTATAGCCAGTGAAATGAATTAACACTCAAGTGTTTGATGCCCCTAAACGCATAACAAGCGTTAACTAGGCATATGCAATTTGTTTAGTTCCCAATTGAAATTTGGACAAATTTTCGTTTTTTGGAAACTCAGATGTATTCGAATTCCCGAATTACAATAGTACCGGATTTCAACCAATCTGAAATAAGGAAAAAAAAATTGGATGGAATTTGAATGGGTTCGAATAGTTTTTGATTTGATTTGAATAGTTTTCAAGTCAATTTTGTAGAGCTCTCGAATTCAAATTCAAAAAGTTTTCAAGAGAATAAAATAGATTAGTAAATAAAGGAATAGAATGTAAAAAAATAGAATAGAATAGAAAAGAATATAACAGAAAATATAACAGAACAAAATAAAAAAAACAAAAGAACAGAATAGAATAGAAATGAATAGAATAGAATAAAAAAAAAAAGAACTGAATAAAATAAAAGAATACAACCATCTTCTGAAATTCGCATTTCAAATAGAATAAATTTGAATTTGAATTTATAAGACAAGAAAAGAGTAAAAAAGAATAGAATAAAAAAAGAGAATAGAATAGAACAGACTATAATAGAATAGAAAAGAATAGAATTAAAAAAAACAATAGAATGGAAAGAATATAATCATTTCCCAAAATTCAAATAGAATCAATTCGAATTGGAAAAAAAATTGAATAGAATAGAAAATAACATAAAAGTATAGAAAAAAACAACGAATAGAATAGAAAGAATATAACCATCTTCCGAAATTCAAATTTGGAATAGAATAAATTTGAATTTGAATATAAAAGAATAGAATAGAAAAGGATATAATAGAATAGGATAGAATAGAAAAGAATATAATAGCATAGAAAATAAAATAATAGAATAGAAAATAATAGAATAGAATAAACAAATAGAAAAATAATAGAATTTTTAAAAAAGAATAGAATAGTAATAATTAGTAGTAATAATAATAGTAATAATATAACCATTTCCCAAACTTCAAGTAGAATGAATTAGAATTTGAATAGATTAGAATAGGAAGATGGTTTTATTTTTCTATTCTATTCTGTTGTTTTTTTTGTTATACTATTCTATTATTTTCTACTCTAATCTTTTCTTTTCTATTCAATTTAAATTTGTTTCTATTCTATTCTATTTTTTTTATTCTATTTTTTTTCTATTCTGTTCTTTTCTATTAGAATATCAGAAGATAGTTATATTCTTTATATTTTCTGCTATTCTTTTTTATTCTATTCTATTCTATTAATTTCTATTCTATTCTATTCCATTCTATTCTGTTTTTTTTATGTACTATTCTATTTTGTTCACTTTTACTCTATTATACTTTATTCTTTTTTATCTGTTATATTTTTTCTATTCTATTCTATTTTTTCTATCCCATTCCTTTATTTTCTATTCTATTCTATTTTATTCTATTTGGAAATTCAACAACTATTCGAAAACTATTTGAATTTGAACACTTTCAGAATTCAAAATGGAAAACTTTTAGAATTCAAAAACATTTCCAATTTGAAAACTATTCGAATTCGAAAACTATTCGAAATTGATTTGAAAACTATTTGAATTCCGAAAATGTGAATCTAAAAAAAGCAGGGCTTTTGGCTTTCAGCAGTCATTTTATAAATTATTTCTTTATTTTTTATTTTTTTTTACAAGATTTTCCTCCATGGCTCTCTTCTTATATCCAAATGAATAACTGGCCTTATTCATTAACAAGTTCAGCTATTCCTTGAAGGAGAACCTTATTCTAATTAAAAAGCAAGGTATTTCCGCTTCAATAGGTATTTTTCCCTGAGTATTAATACTCCCTAAGTGATTGTAAACGATCACCTTGTAAAACACCCATTCAGTTTACAATAGAAATGAAAGGCAAAGCATTTGTGTATAGCTATTAAAAAAAATATTATAAATACCTTTTTTCCCTTTTTTATAAGTGATCACATTCTCTCTGTTCTCAGCTGCATAAGAGCTAGGGGGAGGAGAAGCTGCAGCACACTGATTTTCCCAGTGAATGGCTGTGCAGGGCGTGGGGGGTGTCAGGACAAGTCTGATCATTTGAAGAGAGCAGGCTGAGTTCCCAGCACAGCTAGAGAACTGATCATGGTGTGTTTGCTTGCTTAGCGTGGTCAGTTTTTAATAATAAAGACTGACAGGGATTTCACAAAAAGGAAGCAATATAAAGAGAACAGGAGACTTCCTCATACAAGTACATGGTACAGCAGGCACATATCAGGAATATGAAATGTTGGGGGTAACAAACGCTTTGAAACTCTCTATGCAAGGTTTTTATTTTAACCACTTCACACCCACGCTATAGCTGAAGGACGGCTACAGCATGGGCCTTAATTGCCGGGAGGCCATCAATAGACATCCTCCCATGCATGAGCTGCCTGCATGGCCGAACAGTGCACTCTGTGATCACTGAGTCATTGAGACTCGGCTGATCGCAGATCGGTGTAAGGGGCAATCCCAGCCCCTTACCACGTGATCAGCTGTCAACCAATGACAGCTGATCACGTGATGTAAACAAAAGATCGGTATTAAGGGGGAAAAAAGCCAATCACCGGCTTCAGACAGAGGGACATCGGTCCCGCAAACGGAGAGGCACTGCTGCTATGCAGTGCCCTCCAGTGCCACCTACCAGTGCCCTCTAGTGCCACCTAGAGGTGTACATCAGTGCCGCCTACCAGTGCCCACCATTGCCACCTATCAATGCCCACCAGTGCCACCTATCAATGCCCATCAGTGATGCCAACCAGCACCCATCAGTGCCTCATCATCAGTGCCACCTATCAGTGCTGATTATCAGTGTCACCTACCAGTGCATACCATTGCCAATGAGTGCCACCCATCAGTGCTCATTAGTGCCACCTATCAGTGCCCTTCAGTGCCGCCCATCGGTGTCACCCATCAGTGCCCGTCAGTGACACCCACACGTGTCACCCATCAGTGCCTACCAGTGCCACCTCATCAGTGCCCGCCAGTGCCCCCTATCAGTGCCCATCAGTGCCGCCTTATCAGTGCCTATCAATGCCCATCAGTGCAGCCTATCAGTGCCCATCAGTGACCAACAGTGCTGCCTCATCAGCGCACATCAATGAAGGCGAAAAATTACCTGTTTTCAAAATTTTATAACAAACGATGAAAATGTTTTTTCAAAATTTTCGGGGTTTTTTTAGTTTTTTTTTTAGCAAAAAATTTTTTAAAAAACAGCAATGATTAAATACCGCCAAAGGAAAGCTCTATTTGTGTGAGAAAAATGATAAAAATATCATTTCGGCACAGCGTAGCATGACCGCGCAATTGTCATTCAAAGAGTGACAGCGCTGATAGCTGAAAATCGGCCTGGGCAGGAAGGGGGTTTCAGTGCCCAGTAAGCAAGGGGTTAAATGTGGTAAAATGTTTTAATAGTTTTTCCTTTATATCGTTTTTAAAGAGTAGCTTATTTAGTGGAGTTATTCTTCAACAGGCCACAGCTGTGACAGTTCTCCTATTCCCCATTTAGTTTTTGTAACTTTGGTCTTGTTTGTATTCTGTAAGTAGATCTGAATTTTAAAAAAATATATACTGCGTGTTGACCTTGTGTTCTAACAAAAGTCTTATGCAATGCCTCAGATGTGTGATAATGAAGGATATTCCAAAGACTAGGGATGAATCGACACCAGAATATGACATTAAGACAAGTCCAAAAGGTTAAGAATGGTGAGCCGCACTGATCTGCCTTTTCAATTTCTATGTCTGCATTGGAAAAATGTCAATTTCTGTCTCCCAGCTTGGCACAAACTAAAGCAGGAGCTCACATTTTAATTGGCATGGGGCATTCTGGGTAATACCCGAGGCTGTCTTTAAAACCGATGTATAGAAAGTCAGTCCTTCTTCAAAGGAAGAGAGAGCATCTCATTTATCAGGCTCCCGCTGCGTGCCTGCTTTGCTTCAGAGCCATCCTGTATGAAAATTATTGATCGGGACGGGAGGGCATTGGGGGGCTGTTTTGTCTCAGGTCAGTTTTCCGCTAGCAGACCTAATGAGCAACTGAAAGTTCTTTTACACTTTAGACTCTCATCACCAGTTATTGCAGTCCAGCAGGAGCAAATATCGAACAACCCCCGGTTTCTAATAGGCTTTTTTTTCACTTTCTCTTTGCAAATTTGTTGGTTGAATATCTGTTGCGCCACTTAAACAGTAGGGCCCCAACATGAAGTGCTCCAACATCAATACAGCCGCCCTGAGTAGTTCCACTTGCTCTAAAGTACGGCTTTTTCCCCTAATCAATGCTTTATTCACGTTCAAAAAACTCAACTTCCTAAAATCTGAACTACTTCATTACCAACAATTCTTTATTTGTTATGTCCTCTTTTTGTCTGTCTTGCCTTAATGAAACACTTTTTTTATTTTCATAATGAAAAAAGAAAGCTATTTTCTCCGTAAGTGCTAAAGTCATTTCTTCATGTGAAATGACTGCCTCAAAGGGGGCTTTTATTAAGGCTCTTAAAAAGTTCATTATCTCTGATTTTCTGCTGTACTTCTGCAGGGCGGTACTTAGACTGTATGCTACCCAAGGCCATAGGCAATAATTACTCTCCCAAAATTATTAATTGTGCAAGCGGCACGCTCATTGTAAAACATCCATGATTTCTTGCAACTTATTTTATAAACAAAGTTTAAGCAAAATATAATACTTATTAATATACAGTATATCTGACGTGAAAAGCCTCAAATTTGTGTTAGGTTTTTGTTTCCAAAGTCCCCATTTGAAAAGGCTGAAAGGATACTGTGAAGTTTAATATACAGGGGCATGATACAGTGGAAACAGATAAAGCCAACTCTGTGGTAGTTTAGGCCTCATTCACATGTCCTAAATTGACCATAATGCAGCAGGTATACAGCATATACACTATATTGCCAAAAGTATTGGGATGCCTGCCTTTACATGCACATAAACTTTAATGGCATCTCAGTCTTAGCCCATTGGGTTCAATATTGAGTTGGCCCACCCTTTGCAGCTATAACAGCTTCAACTCTTCTGGGAAGGCGGTCTACAAGGTTTAGGAGTGTGTCTATGGAAATGTTTAACCATTCTTCCAGAAGCGCATTTGTGAGGTCAGGCACTGATGTGAACTAGAAGTCCTGGATCCCAGTCTCTACTCTAATTCATCCCAAAGGTGTTCTATCGGGTTGAGGTCGGGATTCTGTGCAGGCCATTCAAGTTCTTCCACCCCAAACTCACTCATCCATGTCTTTATGGACCTTGCTTTGTGCACTGGTGCGCAGTCATGTTGGAACAGGTAGGGGCCATCCCCAAATTGTTCCCCCAAACTTGGGAGCATGTCCAAAATGTCTTGGTATGCTGATGACTTAAGAGTTCCATTCACTGGAACTAAGGAACCAAGCCCAACCCCTGAAAAACAACCCCACACCATAATCCCCCCTCCACCAAATGGACCAGTGCACAAAGCAAGGTCCATAAAGACACAGATGAGCGAGTTTCAGAACTTGACTGTCCTGATCTCAACCCGATAGAACACCTTTGGGATGAATTAGAGCGGAGACTGCGAGCCAACCCTTCTCGCCCAACATCAGTGCCTGACCTCAAATGTGCTTCTGGAAGAATGATCAAACATTCCCATAGACACACTCCTAAACCTTGTGGGCAGCATTCCCAGAAGAGTTTAAGCTGTTATAGCTGCAAAGGGTTGGCCAACTCAGAGTTGAACCCTATATACTAAGACTGGGATGCCATTAAAGTTCATGTGCGTGTAAAGGCAGGTGTCCCAATACTTTTTTTACAATATAGTGTACCTGCGCCCAGTATCCCAGCTGTTCCAATCAGTGATGGCTGCTCAGCCTGTACAACTAAATGGCAAGCTGAAAGGAGTCAGGAGTCCTGACTCAGGACTGTTTGTGACTGTAGGCATGTGTCTGCATGTATGCAGCCAGTTACCTACAGTTAGGGACAGATTTCTGACCCTGGATGCAGAAGGATGTATGGATACATGCTTACAACTGCTGACAGCCCTGGCTTCTCTCAACTTTTCATTGGGTTACTGTATACAGACTGAGCGCCTGCTCGGAAACACCTAGAGTCCTGGTCACAGGTATCAACCGTATATCTTCCACACCATGGCCAGTTTAGGATGTGTAAATGAGGCCTTAGGGATTATTAAAATCTGGTTATAGAAGAAAAAAACAAACACATACAGAGAGCCCAAGGACTGTAACCAATATGAACACTCACATGGGTTATGATCTTAGACTTTCTGTTCCTTCCACTGTGCTAAGGGGAAGTACAGCTTTAGATTGGTCTTACCATTCAAGGGACACACAAAGACTCAAATTGGTTGTTCATTTAATGGTGCTTTATTCTACATGCAAATATATGACTGTTTCACATGCTACCCTCTCAAATTATTAAAGGTCACTTCCTTGATGTGTGCGAGTAGCGCATGAAAAGATCATTGTGTGATTTACCTGTCAGTTGTTCCTGGTTTTATGGATCATGGATTCATGATAAAGCACCATTTAAATGGACTACCAGAGCAAGACTTTGCTTGTTCCTTTAATGGTAGCTGTACACAGACACTCCTGCTCACACCCTGATCCTGAAGAAGCTTCTGCTGTAAAGTGGCCCAATGTTCATCAGCTCTATTGTTATGGATAATGGCTCATAGAAGGGTTGGAATACTTAGATTTTCAGTGTTTACTAAAACTGGAGAGTGCAAAAGCGGATGCAGGTCTGCATAGAAACCAAGTATTTTTTTTTTGTCAAAGCTTAATTGAACAAGCTGAAGACAGAAGCTGATTGGCTACCAAGCACAGCTGCACCAAATGTTGCACTCTCCAGTTTTAGTAAATCAACCCCTTTGTGTTTCTCACTCCTTACCAGCCATTCGCTACCCCACCACTTTGATTGCTTAGATAGTAAAGAGAAACCTAAGTAAATTCCAATTGCTTGCCAGTGCAAGTTAAAAAGGGACTTGTTTAAACGCTGTATTTTGGGGGGACAGGGGAGAGAGTCGCCTGCTCTTGTGAGCAGACAGAGTGGCAAGACCTTTGTTTGTCCCCCCCCCCCCCAAAAAAAAAATATTCAGTAGCAAACAATGTCTTTTAACCACTTGCCGACCGCCGATCGGCGATTGACGGCGACAAAGTGGCTCGTTCCCGCAAATCGCCGTCATACGACGGCGCCTGCGGGAACGTGTATAGCTGTCTCTTATGTATGTGCCTGGAGGCGAGTAAGCGAGGCCCCCCCCGTAGCGCCCACCGGCCGCCGTTAGCTTCGGCGGCGTGGGCGAGGGACCGGGGGGGACCTGTGTCACTCGCGCGCCCGCGCGGAGGCCGCCGCGCGCGCGCGAGTGATATGTGCAAGGGCGTCCGCGGCAGCATACTGCCGCTAAACGCCCTTGCTCGGTGAAACAGCGGCAGTTAGCGGCTAGCCGCCAGCCGTTCACCAATTTTCTGTAACAAACGATGACTTATAAAAAAAAAAACCCCCCCCCCCCCTGTTTGTTTCCAGAACGGTGAGACAGACGAGTGTTCTCGTCCGCTGAGAGAGGGGACAGGGGGGTTTTATGTCGCAAATTTGTTCAGGGAAAAATTGAACGTGACCGTTCGTTAACCTTAAATGAATCC
>BLSH010276232.1:796468-833658 GCA_018402905.1 Glandirana rugosa | reverse complement strand
GCCCCCCCCCCCCCCCCCATGCTCACTGGAGTGCTGGGCTGTCGCAGGGGTGGGAGTGGCTGGCTCAGGCTCGAGCCTGAGCCAGGGGTCGGTCCAGGGCTGTGAGCAGATCCTGACCATATTGTTGCAATCTCTGTGACATCAGCCAACAGCAGGCTTCAGCCCGCTGTCTGATGAAAATGGGTCATAGGTGTGCAGATCAAACCGTGTCATTGACACAGAACAAGTATGCTGCTCATGAAAGTCAGCAAAAAATCAGAAGTTAAAGTAAATGCTCAGTCTGAGTAAGTGACGCAGATTACTACATTTAAGGATTAGCATGGCAGCCAGAAAACTTGAATTTGCAGAATAAGAAATCCACAATGGCTGCTTCCGTTTTTGTCTTAAGCCTCGTATCTTACGTACGATCGTCGCAAATCGTATGTTACATAATGTAACTTGCATACTGACTGCACTACACAATCGTACGAGCACAGAAAAAAACGTTCAGGTGCATGTAATTAGCATCTGGCCATTCCTGACTTCTGAGCATGCGTGTTTTGCACAATACAACTTGTTGTACTAACTGCTCTGTACACACGATACAATGGTCGTATGAGCGCTTGTTGGTACGACCAAGTTTTCTTGTCTGCTCATACAACTCCCTTGTACAACCGTCGTATGTTCGACTGTTCTAATCGTGCATACGAACGATCAATATCGCATACAACGGTCGTTAGTACGACCTGTTGTATGCGATCGTCGTCCTGTGTGTACGAGGCTTTAGACTGGGAAAATAGGAAGGTAGGAGTGCCCAATGGCCAAAGGAATATAAGTTTGGTGGAAGATGAAAAGGTGTTTATTGACAGTAACGACAAGTACATCAAGCCAACACTTTTCGGGGGAAATGACTCCCCCTTCCTCAGGGCTATCAAAAAAGACGAAAAAAATATGCGAAGGGCAGATATATAAGAGCAAAGTATAAAAGAAAAAATGCAAAAGTGCAAAAAGATCATATAAAAACTGTAACTCTGTTATGATAACATAAAGAACATATTTACAGTTTTGATATGATCTATTTGCATTTTTGCAATTTTTATTTTATACTCTGTTCTTATATATCTGGTCTTCACATATTTTTTGTGTTTATTTGATTGAGCCCTGAAGAAGGGGGAGTCCTTTCCCCCAAAACGCATTGGCTTTATGCACTTCTTGTTACTGTCAATAAACACCTTTTAACCTCCCTGGCGGTATTCCCGAGTGTGGCTCGGGGTGGATTTTCAGTACCAAGAACGGTAACCCCGAGCCACACTCGGGATTGCATCGCTGGATCCAGGCAATGTTACTTACCTTGTCCCCTGGATCCAGCGATGTCCTCCCGCGGTGTCAGCGTGTCTGTATGCCGGCAGATGACTCCTGTGTGCCGGGCTCCGACGGAGACCGGCGGGAAATTCAAAAAGTGAAACACACACTATACATACAGTACACTGTAATCTTATAGATTACATTACTGTATGAAAACATTTTACATCCCCTTTGTCCCTAGTGGTTTGCCCAGAGCCCTGCATGCACTTTTATATAATAAATGTCATTCTTTCTGCCTGGAAACTTGAGAATGTCCATAGCAACCAAAAAGTGACCCTTTGCGTCAAAAGTGTTTTTTTATCAGCTAGAAAACACCGATAGTAAATAAGAATGATTTGCAGAATTGAGTGATACTGATTTTTGGGGAAATTTATCATCAGAAACTGAAAGTGACGACAGCGACAATTCTGCAAATGTGCAAATTTCTGCGTTTTTGGTTTGATTACATTATTGAATACATTTTATTACTATTATATTATTATTTTTGATAATTATTTTTAGTTATTTATTATATTATAATTTATGATTTCATTTTTCAAACTTTTTCATACCCGGGATGTCTACTAGGCTCTGGTTTGGACAGATTTAAGTGAGTTATTCCTAATAATTACAGGCCTACAATATAAAACGCCAAATTTCCATGCAAAATAATTGTACCGCTTTCAGCACCAAAAATCTGACATAATCATACCGCCAGGGAGGTTAATCTACCACCAAACTTATATTCCTTTGGACACCAGGCATTCCTACCTTCCTACTTTCCTAGTCTACATGTGGGAACGCCATAAGGCTGGACCAAAAGACAGCAGCCCTCACCCAAAAAAGGTTTACTGCAATTGTCCAACATTGGGCACAATCTACTAGAGCAGTGGTTCTCAACTCCTGTCCTTGGGACCCACTAACAGGCCAGGTTTGCAAGATAACTGAAATACATCACAGGTGATATAATTTGCTGCTCAGTGATTGCAGTATTCTAGTCTGCATCTACCCAAGGTAATACTTAAAATCTAGCTCTTTCACACCAGCAGATCATTCGGGTGGACCCGAACGGACACTCCATTGTCCTCTATGGAGTGACGGATGTCAGCGGTGACATGTCCGCTGACATCCAATCCGCTCCGATCTGCCAAAAACAGACGGATGGAAACCCTATTTTCCATCCGTCTGGTGGATCGGATCAGATGAACACGGACAGACGGTCCGTGTTCATCTAATCCTCCATAGAGGAGAATGGAGCTGTGACAGGTCAGTCTCTGCATGGAGTCCAAACGGGCTCTGCTCGTGTGAAAGGGGCCTTAGTGGGTCCTGAGGACAGGAGTTGAGAACCACTGTACTAGAGGAGCTCTCTCCACCCGCCTACATTTATCACCCATCCACAACTAGTGACTGAGCTAGTCAGCCCAGCATGGTCCCCAGCACAAAGGAGGTATTTTGTCTTAGGTAAGGTCTTCCAAATGTCCATTTTTAATGCTTTTGCTGATCTATGACAAGTATGCAAATCAGAACATCCAGGATGAATCTCAATATTTTTTACTTTAGACACTTTCATAAATGAGGCCCATTGTGTTCTTTTCTATCTCCAATGCCAGAAGCTTGTCCAGTGTCATTTGCCTGAAATTGTTGGCACGACTAGGTGACTTAACTTCTCCATCTAAAAAAGTATAGAGTTTTTTTAGACAGCGATCAATAAAAAGTCCAAGCATAGAATAATCATTATACATCCCAAAATTAGATATTTTTAAGCAGAGAAAGGGTGGCAACTGAGCAGAGGAGGGATTAGGGCTCAGAGCTGGTGAATCCTGTTGGCCCAGGAATTAGTGCCATCTAGCTCATTATAGTTACACCTCTGTGAGTGGTTATACAATGAAGGCATCTAGAGCAAAAATTGATTGTGCAACCTTATTGTCTCAGCAATATACCTGTTATCCATATCAACTAGTCCTTTATGGTCACTAAATTATGCAGGGCTATCATTATTCCACTGATAAAGTACACAAACAAAAGTTATGGTTGTATCTCCACAGTTCCTAAGGTTCATTTAATTAGAAAAAAGCTGGTAGGAAGCATTAATTTAATTGAAAACAGCCAGAGAGATAAACAAGCCATGGTTCAATAGTTGGCTGGACATGTTGCCCAATATTTTGTTTACAATACAATTATCTGATGGACCTAAAGCAGCTTTCCCCAACTGCGTTCTCACCAGGAGTTTTATACCGAACATGTTTATCTGTCTAGTGAGACTTTGTGGGACACCGAGCATTGGAAATTAAAAACAAATATGTGTCTTGTTTTAATTTATCATTACATTTAAATGTGTTTTATTATGTCGATTTTAATACATTTGTGCATACTACTGTAAGAAAGTGCAATTTTGCATTACGGGCCCGTTCACACCATTTGCGTTGGGTTGTAGTGGACAGCCTTGACTGGTACAGTCCTAATGCAAAGACAAGGCAATTTGCATTGATTGCTGTGAAGTCAGTTCCGTGCAGTGTGTGCATTCAGTACTTTTTTCAGCGCGGTATGTTGCCACACAAGCTGCAGTACTGCAGTAAATAAAACTGAACATAAAATCAAAAATATACATAATAAAGGTGCCACTCTACAATTGTGATACCAGTTATATAAAAATGTAAAATTACTTAAAGTGGTTGTAAAGGCTGAAAGTTTTTTACCTTCATGCATTATATGTATGAATGTAAGAAGCCTTCAGTGTGCAGCTCCCCCCTCAGCCCCCCTAATACTTACCTAGAAGAAAGGCGGTTTAACCTTAAACTGCATAGAGGTTTCTTTTCCACAATCCGTAGTTTCTGCTGAGAGTATAGATAATTTCAAAAAACTATTAGATGCACACCTAAGGGACCACAACATTGAGGGATATACAATGTAATACTGACATAAAAAACACACACATAGTTTGGACTTGATGGACTTGTGTCTTTTTTCAACCTCACTGACTATGTAACTATGTAACCTAAGCCCAATCTCGATCCAGCAATGTGCATGAGACCCAAGCCTCTCCCGGGTCTCTCCCTCCTGATTGGCTGAGATGCAGCACCAGGGGCCATTGGCTTCCACTGCCATCAATCATAGCCATTACAGTGGCGGGGGTAGGGCTGAGCTGCACTCTCTGTGTCTTATGGACGCATAGAGCAGGGCTCGGGGGTGAGCATGCATGAGTGCCCACACAACAAACGGGGCCAGAGTGCCAACGGAGGGACCAAAGAAGAGGAGGATTGGGGCTGCACAGAGCAGGTAAGTATGACATGTTTGTTATTTTTTAAAATAAAAAAAAAATGTTTCCTTTACAATCACTTTAAAGCAGTGTTAACTTCCCAAAGTAAAATAAATATAAGTGCAAAAAGTGCTTAAATATGAACCATATACAAATGAAACTGCAAGTGCATAGCCAACTGCACATGAAAGTGCATGTGCAGTAAAAAAAACCTCAAAACCAGTTTATACGATTTCCTCAAAATAAATGCTATATAACAGTTCATATGTTGACTTGATGGGGTTGTTTTACTAAAGCTTGAAAGTGCAAAATTTGGTGCAGCTCCACACAGAAACCAATCAGCTTCCAGGTTTTATTGTCAAAGCTTAATTGAACAAGCTGAGGTAAGAAGCTGATTGGCTAGCATGCACAGCTGCACCAGTTTTTGCACTCTCCAGCTTTAGTAAATCAACCCCGATGTGTGTCCACGCTTTTATTTTCCAAGTATAAACCAGTGCACCACCATTAAAAAAGCCTCTTACCAAATGACATGTGCCATTAAATTATAAATAGTCAACAGCTCTCAAACTGATTGCTCATCAAATGGCCTCCTGGTGTGAGCTCCGTCTCCAGTGTGGACCACCTTCGTCACCTCCTGGCTTCACCTGTAAGTGAATAAAGCTGAAGGAAATGTCAATTGTAACATTTTTAATAAAGTTCTAACAAAAAAAGTAAACAGTCCACTTCACCTCACACCAGCAGCCGTGAAGTTCTGAATCAAACAAGAACTTATAGCATATCTAAAGCCAAAACACGTGTTTTGTATTTATAGTTTTGTTGCTATCTGTGTAAGCTGTGGAGCTTCACCCTTTCTGTTTATCCTGGTGACCATTTTCAATCAGAATGAATGTGAAGGAAAATGCAACATTTTTTAGTTGTCATCAGAAAAGGAATAGAGGGGAAGAATTCTAATGGGGATACTTGTTGTGATGACAGATATCTGAGAGAGACTATTCTGACTTCATTTGCTGTAATACTGACTTATGTCTGGCCTTAAAGCGGAACTTCAGTCATTTTTTCATTTTTCCATCTATTAAATCCTCTGCCCTTGTTGTTTTAACTTTGGATAGTAAAACATTTTATTTATGTCAGTAAATACCTCATACAGCCCACTTCCTGTTTTTTGTCTGGAAAAATGCCTCAGCATTTGACATCATGCACAGAGGGCCAATGAGAGCCGCAGGGCTGGAGGTGTGCCTCTGTGGGTCTGTGTAATTCCAGGAAGTGAACAGACAGCAGCTTCAGCTGCCCACAGTTAAAATGGCTGCAGCCAGACTCAGTGGAGGGAGATTTCTGCAGCATATTTGGCGAGTACAGAATCACAGCATATATAAAATAATATGCAAAGTGGTTGGAGGGAAGCTTCAGAATGGCAAAGATGTTTTTATTACAAATTATGTGAGCAGAGTGCAGTTCCTCTTTAATGTAGTAGACACAATCACCACAGACAATTTTCAGCAGATAGCCAAACTCACCAAACGTCCATGAATATTTTTTTTTCCTATTCAGAAGAGTTGAGCCAAGTAAAATGATGCAGTTTTGTGGCTTTTGCAGTGTTTTAAGCTGAAAAACACCATTTCTTTCCTTGCAGGAGCAATACAGGGACTCACGATGAGGAAGGAAAGACGTTACATCATATAAGAGGGAGGATTGAGAGAAATTTGGCATGTATTTAAAATAGTGACCACAGGGTTGAAGTATCACCATAAACAATCAACTAGTAAAGCAATATAAGAAATAAACATAGATGCAATTACATTGCTCATATACAGTAGTTGGTGGAGGAAGTACACAGACAATGAAAAAAAAAAAAAAACATTTAGAGGTATTTGTTTACCCCTTTCCTAATCTTTCCAAAGCTACAAAAAAAAGTTTTGGCTGTAGACACATTTTAACCACATCCCGCCCGGCCTATAGAAAAATGATGGCCAGACAGTGGCTCTCCCATTCTTCCAGCAGAAGAAGCCCCCCCCGGCGATCTGTAGTGCGGCGTGTTGCTCCGACACACCACATCTCCGATCATGATAAAGGACCTATGGCTTAGGCTTTTTACCATGTGATCAGCTGTGTCCATTTACAGCTGTTCACAGCGTTACCTGCAAGTGCCGCTTATCGACATTCCTCTATTAACTGCTGACAGGGCGTGAGTAGAGGAGAGCCGTTAAGCGACTCTCTTGACGAGGGGGTGATTGTCAGTGCAGTCCACCTGTGATGCCCAAAAGTGATGCCCACAAATGCCCATCAGTAATGCCTGTCAGTGCCCATCATCGCTGCTTGTCAGTGCCCACCAGTGCTGCATATTAGAGCTGCCTATCCTTGCCCATCAGTGCTGCGTATCAGTGCCCATCAGTGCTGCATATTAGTGCCTCCTACTCAGTGCCCATCATTGCCACCTCATCAGTGCTGCTTCATCAGTGTCTATCAGTGCCGCCTCATCAATGCCCATCAGTGCTGCATATTAGTGCCTTCTCCTCGGTGCCCATCAGTACATCCTCCTCAGTGCCCATTAGTGCCGCCTCATCAGTGCTGCCTCATCAGTGCCACCTCATCAGTGCTGCCTCATCAGTGCCCATTAGTGCCGCCTCATCAGTGCCTCCTCCTCAGTGTCCACCAGTGCCACCTCATCAGTGCCGCCTCATCAGTGACTATCAGGAGAAAACTTACTTGTTTGAAAACGTTCTGTTATTTCATTTGTTTAGCAAAAAGAAAAAAAAACCCAGTGGTGATCAAATACCACCAAAAGAAAGCTCTATTTGTGTGAAAATAATGATAAAAATGTTGTTTGGGTACAGTGTAGCATGAACGCGGAATTGTCATTCAAAGTGTGACAGCACTAAAAGCTGAAAATTGGCCTGGGCAGGAAGGGGGTGAAAGTGGCCAGTATTGAAGTGGTTAAAGTCCAGCCAACACTTTTGTTTTAGTCTTAAAGAGAGTGAGAAAGGATTAAAAACCCTGCCAGCTTTTACAATTCTCTGGGGCTCCAATAGAAAGATTTTCCCTTATATACTGTTATAGTGACAACTGTTTTACCAAAAAGGAACTAAGGGAAGATCTGCAGCGGCAACACATACAGAAATATATATTTTTTTTTTCCTTAAGGTAGGGCAAGGCTAGTACCCATGGCAGTTTTTTTTTTGCACTTTGTGTTACATATAGAAGATAAAGCCAGACTGTCAATCACAGCCTACATGTCAAAAACACCTCTGTGCCTCCTGTGACAGGCACATGTCCTTGCTCTCTGCAGGGCCAGGGGAGGTGTGATTTGAGATGGAAATGAGGACTCTAGAAGCTATTGAATTTTGACAAAAAGATAAGACATTGCACATCAATAACAGCGTTTAGGATTATAAATGTACTACTTTGTTTACATGCATGGGTTATGGAATGGTTCCCTTAAATGGTTTTCAACTTAAAACCTTGGCTTTTAGATTTTGTATGAATGATTGGTGTTCTACTTTTCTACCATAATCCAAATAAATAATGGTAGATTAAAAGGTCCAGATTGGTAAGAATGGTAAGATTAGAATGTGTGTGCTTGTAAGATTATGCCAAAGGTGTTAGATCGCAAGCTTTGCTGGTCCGGGGACTAATGTAAATTAATAACAAGTAGTCTGCAAGGAGCTGTATCATATACAAGTATTATATAGTATAATAAAAGCTATAGTAAGCTTTGAAAACGAATGTAGTTTTAAGGCACTGGAGCTGCCAAACTTTTCGAGTGTTACTAATCCACAACAGTAAAATCAGTCTGTATATGCAGAAATCATGAAACAAAATATAATCAGCGCAATATTCAAAATACTCAGGGCAACTATATAATACAGTGCCAATAACCTGCAACTAGGCTTAAAGCGTTTTTCTACTCGTAAAAAAAATTTAAAAAAAAAAACCGTAAGGGAAGGGCATAATGAGCTAGTATGCACTGCACACTAGCTCATTATGAAATGCTTATCTCAGAACGAAGCTCCGACGGGTCCGCTCTGTCCCCATAGAGGGAGCCGACATGTTCCCTCGGGGATCCTTCTGGGTACGTGGCTCTGGCCATTCACAGCACCAGAGCTGCGTACCCGGAAGGATCCGGAGCACCGGAGCCACGGGACGTCACTCCCACTCATGCGCGCTGGAGCCCCTCTTTCCGGCAAGGTCCGGCGCTATGCGCCGGGCTTTCGACGGGACCTCATGGCGCATGCGCCGGGACCTCACAGCACATGCACCGTATGTCAGCGGCTGCATTTAGGGCAAATATCTCCTAAACCATGTAGGTTTAGGAGATATTCATTTTACCTACAGGTAGGCCTTATTATAGGCTTACCTGTAGGTAAAAGTAAAAAAATGGGTATACAACAGCTTTAACAAGATTGCCACCCACACCCCTCAGAGTGTATCCACATGTGACTCTCAGCAAATAAATAACCAACAAAAATGGTGTAGCGCAACCTATATGAAAAAAGCTATAAATAAAGTCCAAATAATCGTAGTGCAACTCTAAGAGCCGGTTCAGACAGGGGCGATCCGATTTCAGGCGCGACTTTGCTAGGCAATTTGAACGCAACTTTAACGCGACTTCATCGAGACTTTGGGGCGACTTACAACGCAAATTAAAGCGACCTCCATGACAGGCGACTTTGACTGTTGCCAATCAGAGAAGAGAGGAAGGGGGTTGCCTGGGTAATTTGTGGGGAGTACCTGTGTCAATTCTTTTATTTTTCCTGTAAAGTCGCTTCAATATAGATGGGAATCCGACTTGGAGGCGACTTCCATTGAATTTAATGGGCACATGTCGGATAGAAGTCGCCTTGAAGTAGTACAGGATTCTTTTTTGAAGTCGAAGTAACTTCAGTAGTGTACATTAAGATGGCTCTCATTCACTTCAATGGGATTTCTTATGTCAAGCGACTTGGGGCGACACAAGTTGGTTTCCAAGTCGCTGTAGTGTGAACCGAGCCTTAGTGATAGTTCATAGAATCAATATTTTCACAATATCCAGTGACTTCAGTGACCACAACCTCTAGTAGAATTGCCTGCTCACCTCCAAATGGTGACCCCATTACAGAGTCATACAAGCCTGGTTTATCGTCTTTCAGGATTCCCCAGGGAAAATCTTCCTCCAAATGAACCTGGATCACGCACGGCTCCCTGGCACTTCCATCTTCACCCGGTCTTCCTTCCAGGTTCGCAGACTCCAGCTATATGAATGGTCAGGGCCAGGATGACATCCCGGCTCTGGCACAGAACACTGAAGGTGAGGTGCAGGAATGCCGTTCCTTCAAAACACATGCGGCAGTGACATCGCCGCCTGCATGCAGTGTCAATATCTCCTAAATAGTCCAAGTTTAGGAGATAATCACTGTACCTACAGGTTAGCCTTACTATAGACTTACCTGTAGGCACTAGTTAAAAAGTGAGTTTTACTTCTACTTTAATAGCACAGGGATCCACCCCTACCTCCTTTCTCCTTCATTAAGAAACATGTTTTCATTGATCTCACTGCCTGTACCATGATCTGTGAATGGGGGTGAGAATACTGTGACTGATCAGACTGATCGGACTGCTTTCAGAACTACAATGATGTTTTACTAATGCACTTGTAGGTACCTCTGGTTTGAATTGTGACATTAATGCTTTACTGTCATATATCTGATGGAATTGTAACTATTTTCCTTTTTGCCTCCAATGTTCTTTGTACCCTCCCTTACTCAAACCTCCCAACTTTTTGAGATGGGAACAAGGGAGACCTATTAGCAAAAGTAGGCATAGGACACACCCCCTGCAACGCCCCCTTAACCACTTCCATACCAGGCCTATTCTGGCACTCCTCTCCTACATGTAAAAACGGTCATTTTTTTGCTAGAAAATTACTCAAAACCCCCAAACATTATATATATTTTTAGATAGATTTTGCTCTTTACCACGTGAGTGGCTGTGTCCAATCACAGCCGGTCACTATCGACCTCCACGTGCACACTGCTCGTGCGCGCCCCCGGGGGGTGCACAGCGTGGCGATTGGGGCTGAGGCTTGTCCCTCGGACAAAGCCTAGCTCCGATCAGTCTAAAGAGCCAATGGAATTGGCTCTTTACCACGTGTCCGGCTGTGTCCAATCACAGCCGGTCACATGATGTAAACAAACCGCGGTAACGAGCTGTTACCGGGTTCTCCCTCTCACAAACCAATCGTGTGTGAGAGAGAGATTGCGGTAACAGCTTGTTACCATCAGATGTACACACCAAGCACACTGATCACCCCCCGTAATAAAGAGGACGTGTAATCACCCCATCAAAGTACCTGTCACAGCCCATCAGAGTACCTGTCACCTGTTCATCAAAGTACCTGAGTACCTGTCACCTGTCCATCAAAGTACCCGAGTACCTGTCACCTATCCATCAAAGTACCCAATTACCTGTCAACTGTCCATCAAAGTACCCGAGTACCTGTCACCTGTCCATCAAAGTACCCGAGTACCTGTCACAGCCCATCAAAGTACCCGAGTACCTGTCACCAGCCCATCAAAGTACCTGAGTACCTGTCACCTGCCCATCAAAGTACCCGAGTACCTGTCGCCATCCCATCTGAGTAGCCAAGTACCTGTCACGATCCCATATGAGTACCCGAGTACCTGTCCCCAGCCCATCTGAGTACATGTCACCAACCCATCAGAGTACCCAAGTACCTGTCACCAGCCCATCTGAGTACTCGAGTACCTGTCACCAACCCATCAGAGTTCCCCAGTACCTGTCACCAGCCCATCAGAGTAACAGAGTACCTGTCACCAGCCCATCAGAGTACCCGAGTGCCTGTCACCAACCCATCTGAGTACCCGAGCACCTGTCACCAGCCCATCAGAGTACCCAAGTGCCTGTCACCAACCCATCTGAGTACCCGAGCACCTGTCACCAACCTATCAGAGTACCCGAGTACCTGTCACCAACCCATCAAAGTACCCAAGTACCTGTCACCAGCCCATCAGAGTGCCCGAGTACCTGTCACCTCCCCATCAGAGTACCCAAGTACCTGTCACCAGACCATCAGCATACCAGAGTACCTGTCCCCTGCCCATCTGAGTACCCGAGTTCCTGTCACCAGGCCATCTGAGTACCCGAGTACCTGTCACCAGCCCATCAAAGTACCCGAGTACCCGTCA
Organism: Glandirana rugosa; assembly: GCA_018402905.1. Classification (NCBI taxonomy): domain Eukaryota; kingdom Metazoa; phylum Chordata; class Amphibia; order Anura; family Ranidae; genus Glandirana; species Glandirana rugosa. The sequence continues at coordinate 821,901 of BLSH010276232.1, read as the reverse complement.
CCTGCCCATCAGAGAACCTGAGTACCTGTCCCCAACCCACCAAAGTACTCGAGTACCTGTCACCTGCCCATTAGAGTACTCAAGTACTTGTCACCAGACCTTCAGCGTACCCGAGTACCTGTCACCTGCCCATCTGAGTACCCAAGTACCTGTCACCAGCCCATCAGCATACCCGAGTACCTGTCACATGCCCATCTGAGTACCCAATTACCTGTCGCCAGCCCATCAGAGTACTCGAGTACCTGTCACCTGCCCATCTGAGTAGCCGAGTACCTGTCACCAGCCCATCAGAGTACTCAAGTACCTGTCACCAGCCTATCAGAGTACCTGAGTACCTGTCACCTGCCCTTCAGATTACCCGAGTACCTGTCACCAACCCATCTGAGTAACCGAGTACCTATCTGCAGCCCATCAGAGTACCCAAGTACCTTTTACTAGTCCATCAGATTACCCGAGGACCTGTCTCCAGCCCATCAAAGTACCCGAGTACCTATCTGCAGCCCATCAGAATACATGAGTACCTATCTGCAGCCCATCAGAGTACCCGAGTACCTATCTGCAGCCCATGCCAATAGTTTGCTTTCCAAAATTGGGTAATTTTGTGGGTAATTACACTGTCTTGGTGCTCCAGGGCCTTCAAAAGTGTGATAGGTATGAATGAAATTTTATGTGTAATGTATGCTCCTAGACCGCCTGACGGTGCTCCCTGCATGTTCGGCCTCTGTATGTGGCCAGGGTGTGAAAAGGTCTCACACATGTGGTATTGCCATACTCGGGACGAGTAGCAGAATATATTTTGGGGGTTACATTTTGCTATGTACATGCTATGGCTTAGAAATATCTTATAAATTGACCACTTTGTGTAAAAATAAAAGCGTTTTCATTTTCTTTCCACGTTTTTCGAAGACTTGTGGAAAAAAATTAACCATTCAAAAGACACATAATGCCTCATGAATTATAGTTGGGGTGTTTGCTTTTCAAAATGGGGTCATTTTGTGGGTAATTCCATTGTCCTGGTGCTCCAGGGCCTTCAAAAGTGTAATAGGTCGTTAGGAAATTAGATGTGAAATGTATGCTCCTAGAATGCCTGACGGTGCTCCCTGCATGTTGGACCCCTCTATGTGGCCAGGGTGTGACAAAGTCTCACATATGTGGTATTGCCATACTCGGGACGAGTAGCAGAATATATTTTGGGGGATTATTTATGCTATATACATCCTATGTGTTCGAAATATCATATAAATTGACCACGTTGTGAAAAAAAAAAAAGTTTTAATTTTCTTTCCACGTGTTCCGAAGACTTGTGGAAAAAATTAACCGTACAAAATACTCATAGTGCCTCATAGAATATATGTTGGGGTGTTTGCTTTCCAAAACTAGGTCATTTTGTGGGTAATTCTATTGTCCTGGTGATGCAGGGCCTTCCAAAGTGTAATAGGTGGTTAGGAAATCATATGTGTAATTTATGCTTCTGGAACGCCTGATGGTGCACCCTGCATGTTGGACCTCTCTATGTGGCCAGGCTGTGTAAAGGTTTCACATATGTGGTATCACCATACTCGGAATGAGTAGCAGAATACATTTTGGAGGGTAATTTTTGCTATGTAAGTGTTAGAAATATCTTATAAATTGACCACTTTGTGTAAAAGTAAAAGCGTTTTCATTTTCTTTCCACATTTTTCGAAAAAAAATGAACCATTCAAAAGACTCATAATGCCACATAGATTATACCTTGGGGTGTTTGCTTTCCAAAATTGGGTCATTTTGTTGGTAATTCTATTGTCCTGGTGCTCCAGAGCCTTCAAAAGTGCAATAGGTCGTTAGGAAATTAGATGTGAAAATTCTGCTCCTAGAACGCATGACGGTGCTCCCTGCATGTTGGACCTCTCTATATGGCCAGGCAGTGAAAAAGTCTCACACATGTGGTATCGCCATACTCGGGACGAGTAGCAGAATCTATTTTGGGGTGTAATTGGAAGTATGCATATGCTGTGTGTGAGAAATAACTTGTTGTTATGACGATTTTGTGCAAAAAAAAAAAAAAATAATAATTTCTTAATTTTTCGAAGAATTGTGGGAAAAAAGTACAACTTTAAAAAACTCGCCATGCCTTATACTAAATACCTTTGAATGTCTACTTTTCAAAAAGGGGTCATTTTGGGGGTATTTGTGCTTTTATGACATTTCAGGGCCTCGCGAAATGAGATAGGCCGTCAGAACATCAGGTGTGATCAATTTTCAATGATTGGCACCATAGCTTGTAGACTCTATAATTTTCACACAGACCAAATAATATACATTTATTTGGGTTATTTTTACCAAAGATAGGTAGCAGTATAGGTTTTGGCCCAAATTTATGAACAAAAATTACTTATTTGCAAAATTTTATCATAGAAACTAAAAAAAAAGTGTTTTATTTTCAAAATTTTCACACTTTTTTCATTTATGTCGCAAAAAATAAAAAACCCAGAGGTTATTAAATACCACCAAAAGAAAGCTATATTTGTGTGAAAAAAAATTATACAAATTTTGTTTGGTTACAGTATAACATGAGAGAGTAATTGTCATCCAAAGTGTGAGAGCGCTGAAAGCTGCAAATTGGTCTGGGCAGGAAGGGGGTATAAATGTCCTGTATTGAAGTGGTTAAAGTGAATGGGTTGTTTTACAAGGTGATTTTTTACAATTACTTTAAAGTTGTTGTAAACTCTGTTGCACCACTTGTACCACGTGTACCTACAGGTAAGCCTATAATATGGCTTACCTGAAGGGACTGTGAGTATCTCCTAAACTCTGAAGGTCCGGCTTACAGTACTGAACCTTCAGAGCCCATGTGGCTCCTGTCTCAGCGGTGAGCAGGCGCCACTGGAGAGCTTCGTTCTAAGGTAAGTATTTCATAATGTGCTAGTATGCGATGCATAAAAGCACATTATGCCGTTGTTTTACAGGGTTTTTTCATTTTTTTTATTCTTCAGCGGTTTACAACTTCTTTAATTCTGGCAAAAAGTTTATCAGCAGGAAAAGGACAGAGCATGCCTGCAGAGATGGTTTCTACAGGTACAGCTGCCTGTGCAACACTATTAGCATTTTGTTGAAATGTTTTGTTTCAAGAATGGTTGTTCAATATTGTAATGGTTAGGGGATCATTTCAACGTTCATTTTTTACTGCAATGATGAGAAAATGTGAAGGAGCAGGATTGAAATGCAATCTTGTATGTGGTTTTCATTCAGAAAAGTCCATTCATTGAAAATTTGAAACGTAAAGAAAATTTTGATGTACTTTCCAGCAACATTTGTCAAGTCATTGAAGGCACAGAGACTTTTTGTACCAGTTTTTGTACAAACTTTCAAAGGAACATTAATTTGCAAGTGTAATAGTGTCCCAGCCTAAGTTAGATCACTCAAGCCAAACATCAGCTTCAAAAGCTTACCTGAAAGTGATATTTAAGTGCTGGATAGGTACTATTAGGTTCAGCCCAATAGGTAATAATATCTCCTGGATGGCAGGATCCCTGATCCCAAATTCACAAACCATCCTTTATACTGAAGCTACACTGTAAAAAATATTGTGCTGGGTCTACTCAAAAAAATTGAGGCAACTATTTGCATCAGCTTTTTAAGTACAGTCAACTAAACTTATTTTTGTCTGACTCATTAGACTTTTCATGTTTTCAACTTTGTTGTTTTAAGTAAAGTCAATTCAATTTTTTTCAGTTTATATACCATAGTGTTTTAAGTTAGGAATACATACCTTAACTTCTCTGGAACTATAGTTTTAAGTAAAGTCAACTCAATTTTTCCAGTTTATAGACCAAAGGTTCCAGTAAAGCCAACTCAATTTTCCAGTTTCTAGACCCTAGGTTTAGGTTAGGAATACATGCATTAACTTATTTATTTATTTCAAGTACTTATATAACGCTGTCATTTTACATATATATTGTACATTCATATCGGTCCCTACCCTCAAGGAGCAATCTAAGTTCCCTAACTCACATGCTTGTACACACATACTAGAGCCAATTTAGACAGGAGCCAATTATCCTACCAGCATGTTGTGCCTGTGTAGGAAGAAACCAGAGCACCCAGAGGTAACCCACACAGGCACAGGGAGAACATGCAATCTCCATGCAGGTAGTGTCGTGGTCGGGATTCAAACCAGCGACCCTTTTGCTAGGCGAAAGTGCTATCCACTACACCACTGTGCTGCCCTATTACTTGTCTGGAACCATAGTTTATATGACAATTTCTGTCAATTTAAAATATATATTTTTTTAAGTAAATGTAACTCAATTAGAATATGGAAATACACATATCTTAAAAGTTTTGTCTAGATTACTCAATATTATACATTATTTTTGTAAATGTAAAAGGTGTGTTTTAAGAACTGATGAAAATTAAGTAAGTTACTTAAAATATCGAAGTAAATTCATTATCATTTATTTATTTGTTTAAAATTATAACATTTTTATGTGAAAATTACAAGCCAACAGAATAATTTTTATCAGTGCATTTTGAAGGGTTTCTTCACATGGGCAAGAGAAAATGCATTGAACGGAATTTACTAAGACTGGAGCAGGCAGAATCTGGAACAGCTGGGCATGGCAACAACTCAGCTTTTAGTTTTCATTTCAAAATGTTACTGAACAAGCTGAAATGGAACCTTATTAGTTACTATGCACAGCTGCTCCAAATTCTGTCTACTCCAACTTTAATAAAATACCCACACTGTTTTTAGTAGGTCCTGTTTATTAATGAGTTGGAGACCTATATGTTGCCTCTTGGGTGTATTGCCCACTTTTTGGCACTCAAGTCAATTGTGTACCCACAAAATTAAAAATGCAGCCAAGTCAAATGTGTTTCTGTATCCTCTGAAATCTTTTTTTTTACTACAGAGAATATAGATGCAGTAATAAGACTGCTTTGTTTGACTTCCTAATGGCTACAGCGAGGGGTATAGGCCAAGAATTCAAGTTCAAGATCTAAGAGAAGAGTCTAAATAAGATATAAGAGGCCATCTGGCCAGCGGTCACACAAACATGAAATATCAGCTTTAAGTGCTTTAGCCTTTCAAAGCATTATGCTCTTGCAATGGAGCTCATTGTCATCAAAAGAAGTTCAGAATCACTCCATGGCTCTATTTTCCACAGAGTACTTGTAGGCCTCCTCTTAGGGATGTTTTATAAGGCAAAGGAAGTGGAAAAGTTCAACTTTCATAAACCGTATTTACTTTTGTCTTTTGGTTTGTCTGACAACCTCTGCATAGCTCTGTGGAATAAGCCACCAGTAAGGGATTGCAGTTGGAGGCTTATAGGTTATTAGTCTAGTTTGATACCACTGTGTGTATCGAAAGCACTCCGTACTCGATTGTTGTGTGTCAATAGATTAGGCTCTGTTCACATGTAGGCGTATGGGGGGGACAATCGTGGTAAAATCACGCAAATAGAATTGCGGGATGCCTGTCACCCAAAAGAAGTAACTAATGTACTTCTTTTGAGTGACAGGCGTCTTGCGATTCTGTTCAGGCGTCTTTACCGCGATTGTCGCTCGACGAATCGTGAGAAAATCGCACCGCATTTGGGGTGCTATTGGAATCAACGGGGAATGCACGGGCGTCCCGCGATTTGCCGCTATTGCGAAGAATGGCGGCGATTCTGCCTGCGATTCGAAACGCGGAGATGTGAACGGAGCCTAAGGGTTGAATAAATGATTCCAAGATGTCAATATTTTTTTTTACTTATGTTTCTTTTTGTAAGAAGGCCTCCACCCAATCCATCCAAAATACATACCATAGTTTTTCATTTCATTCATGCTTGAATGTTCATCTATAGGTTTTAGCATAAACAAGGCACATACCAGTGAGAGTAAATAAAATCATAATATAACAGAGCAAGCCTCCTATATCGAAATTTTATATATATATATATATACCAAGCATGCTGATCTGCTACAGTCCATAACAAGTAAACAAGAAGTTTGCCATAGTATTCTAAAACCTTCAGTGAATTTAAAAAATGCAATGTAACAAAAAATGAGCTGGTGTAATCATCCAAAATTCAAATCCTATATCAAGATTGTAAATGGACCTTCCTATTAATGTACAGGAAGCTGGCATGAGATGAACATATTAAAAGGTAAGAAACTGGGGGATCGGCCTCGAAGAGAGATACAAAGGTTGAGAATAGAAACATAGTAGAGAAAAAGGATGAGAAACACTCAGCGCTTAATATAGGTTATGGTTAACCCTTGTTTAGAATTAGCTAAATATCAGACAGCGGTAAATGCATTCAGTGTATTTTTGTATCCTCACAGCTTGCATATGTCTCACCCTGTTTGCTTGATTCAGTAAGTCAGATATAGTAGTCGGGGTAGTTTGTTTCCAACTTGTGGTAATCAGGCAACACATCAATGTATTCGTTTTTTTAGATTTTTTCCCCTTTGATTGGAAAGCCCAGGAGGTGCATCAGAGGTTCAAGGGATACAAATATCTCAGTCAGTTTGAAAAGTAGGGAGTTAATATTCCTTCAAAAGGTTGTGATACCTGAGTAGGTCCATAAGATATGATACAAAGTAACCACTTCCAAGTGGCACCTCCAGCATAAGTTACTAACTGTGGGGTAGATGGAGTGCAATAGCTCTGGGGTGTAATTCCATTGCATCAAAATTTTGTATGCATTTTCTTTGTACTCTGTATATGTGAAGCTCTTATGGGCCAGAGACCAAAGTATCTGCCAAGGAATCATTTCCCAGCACCTGTGCTCATTTCATATAGGAATGTTTAGGAAACAGATCTTCCTGAGACTGTATTCATTGTTCAATATATATCGGAGAATAAAGCCTTCCTACAAGGTCCTTCTGTACAAGCAGGATTTTCTCAAAAGGAGTGAGCTGGGTAAATACAAGTTCCTTCATAAGAGATAAAATGTCAGCTTTGAAGATAACTGTAGAAAGATGGAAGAGAAAGGTCAATTTTGTCCTTACAACAGCAGGAGCCTGAGTATGCGATGGTCTACTATATCTTCATGTCAAAACAAGAGTTAGTATTTGCATGAATTGCATTGGAGCAAGAAAAGCAGAATCTGGGATCACGTATCCTGTCCAAAGCAAAGAGCTAGGATTGATGGGTGCCAGCCACAAGTTCTGTCCAGTGATTATAAGACCATAGTGTTGCCCAAGAGGCTAAGAGCTCTTTAGACTGGGGCTGCCAGTGCATTAGCGGTAAAGCTCCACTCGTTTTGGCGGCACTTTACCATTATTGAAGTGGCGCTTTTCGGCCGTTAGCGGGGCGCTTTTAACTCCAAAGAAGGGGTTAAGAAGGGGTTAAAAGCGTCTATGTTGCTGCGCTTCCGAAGCACTTTTCAGACACCTGAAAACTGCCTCAGTGTGAAAGGGGTCTAAGGGTTTCATTTACTAAAGGCAAATAGACTGTGAACGTTGCAAAGTGCAGTTGCTCCAGAGCTTAGTAAATGAAAAGAAGCTCTGATGACTTCCATCATCCAATCATGTGCAAGCAAAAATGCTGATTTTTTTTATTTTCCTTGCACGTCATTGGGTATTCTTTGTACAGTGAAACTTTACCTCATTTACTAAGCTCTGGAGCAATTGCACGTGCAGAGTGCAACTGCACTTTGCAAAAGTGCACACTCTATTTGCTTTTAGGATATCAACAAGCATCTTAACCTCCCTGGCGGTAATCCCGAGTGTGGCTGGGGGTGGAATTTCAGTATCATCAGCGGTAACCCCAAGCCACACTCGGGATTGCATTGCTGGATCCAGGCTGGGTTACTCACCTTGTCCCCTGGATCCAGTGATGTCCCCCGCGGTGTCAGCGTGTCTGTCCCTCCGCCCGATGCCTCTGTGTGCCGGGCTCCGTTCCCTGCGAGCGTCGCATCGTACGGGGACGGAGCCCGGCGGGAAATTCAAATAGTGAAACACACAGTATACATACAGTACACTGTAATCTTATAGATTACATTACTGTATAAAAACATTTCACATCCCCTTTGTCCCTAGTGGTTTGCCCAGTGCCCTGCATGCACTTTTATATTATATATGCCATTCTTTCTGCCTGGAAACTTGAGAATGTCCATAGCAACCAAAAAGCGTCCCTTTACGTAAAAAGTGGTTTTTGATCAGCTAGAAAACACCGATAGTAAATAAGAATCATTTGCAGAATTGAGTGATACTGATTTGTGGGGAAATTTATCATCAGACACTGAAAGTGACGACAGCGACAATTCTGCAACTGAGCAAATTTCAGTGTTTTTGGCTTGATTACATTATTGAATACATTTTATTACTATTACGTTATTATTTCTGATAATTATTTATAGTTATTTATTATATTATAATTTATGATTTCATTTTTCAAACTTTATCATACCCGGGATGTCTACTAGACTCTTGTTTGGACAGATTTAAGTGAGTTATTGCTAAGAATTACAGCCTTCAATATAAAACGCCAAATTTCCATGCAAAATAATCGTACCGCTTTCAGCACCAAAAATCTGAAATAATCATACCGCCAGGGAGGTTAAACGTTTTGCATAATAGTATTTCAATATGTCAAAAACCCTCAGTGATCTAAGCTTTTCTATAATCGATGACATGGAGGGAGGGTTTCTTTGCCAAAAGAGATGTGGGAGTGAGCAATTGTTTGCAGCCATTGGAGATATTGGGGTTGATTTACTAAAGGCAAATTGTCTGTGAACTTGACTGCAATTGACTGTGCACTTTGCAAAGTGCAGTTACACTCTGCAAGTTCAGTTGCTCCAAAGCTTAGTAAATGAGGGAAAGCTTCACATTACAAAGCAGAATAGCCAATCACCTTCAAGGAATAATACAAAAAAACAGCATTTTTGCTTGCACATGATTGGATGATGGATGTCAGCAGAGCTCCCCCTCATTTACTAAGCTCTGGAGCAACTGCACTTGCAAAAGTGCACAATCTATTTTGCTTTAGTAAATCAACCCCATTGACTCGAGGAATATCTGTCATTCAAAAAATTGCCCATTCTGGGATTAAGAGTAGAAAGTTCAGTAAGTGTGGTGTATCGTACTACAGTGATCCAAAATTGTTTGAGTTTAGAACATAGCCAGAAAGCATGAAACAGGTTCACATTCGTCTACATTTCAGACAGCAGGAAGAGGAGCTTAGGCCCACAAGGAATGACCGCTGTTGAGATATGTGCAGTACATTGCATCTTTGCTTAACTTAGCTTTAATTCAGGTAATGTTGATAGAGCTAAAAGAGTAAAGCCTGTTTAAAATCCAACTTTGCCTCCCCCCCCCCCTTCGCTTGGAACATCTATTAAAATTAAAAAAAATCTATATACAAACCAATTGAAGATTGGAATTGTGCTTTACCACATCAGTTATATCTGCATAGAGCAGAATGATCTCTACATACAGCCCTGGATCCCAGTTATCTACTGGGTACACAATTAATAGACATTTTATCAAAATTACCATGAAGCGTGACCATAAACAGAATTCCAAGGCTTTATAGAGGCCGCACACACTTTGATTATTTATCTGATCGATGTGTAATTTGATCAAAATGATCAAATCCGCAAACAGTCAAATAGCCATAGCTTCCCTTCTGATCTATTTAGACTCTATTTTAATAGGGTTTAATTAAATTGAGTTGATTGTCCAGGGTAGAATCTTATCGATTGTTTTGCATCAATCAGCAGCACTGACATACTTTGTCAGTATTATAGTATCAGGTTATGAGATAACATAATGGAAACAAAGATGTGATCAATAACTTATGATTGCAAGTTAGAGTTGTATCTTTGCTTGAAATCCACTTTCCTGTTTATAGCATATTGATAAAATGGGTTGTCGACTATAGATCAATTATTGTGACCTAGGAAAAGTGTGTGTGCCGCTCAGTCTCGATAGGGAGGAGGTATATGACCAATGCGTCCGCAACTGCTGCTGGAGTGCTGACAGGGGATGGAGCCCGTCCTGGCTCCTGCAAAGGTTCAAGAAAGAAAGGGTGACCCCTAAAAGTGGCACATCCATGGCGTCCTACTGCAATGAATGGATTGGCAACCGACCAGGCCACGGCCCCAACGCGTTTCACTCCGCCCCTGGAGCTTAGTCATGGGGACCAATAGATAGATCAATTATTCCTAGGCATCCATGGGAAAATAAATCAATCTTTTTATCAAAGTGTGTATGGCCATCATTAGAATGATAGATGGCAGCGTAAGGTACTATACTGAAAAAACTCACCTCCCCGGGCCACAAAGTGCCAGAGCATCCCTCCGCCATAAAAGTCTATGTTCAGATTATCACTTACATTGGGAGTAAATTCCCATACACAATTTTTACCTATAATATGGCTTACTTACAGGGACTGTAAATATCTGCTAAACACGCACCGTTGAGGAGTTATTTACTGTAGATACAGTTGGTGATGTCATCGGCGCATGCACTCTGAAGGAACTGCCACCGGGCCGTTCCTTGAGAGTCCTGTGCTGTAAACCAGTGTTTCCCAACCCTGTCCTCAAGTACCCCCAACAGGCCATGTTTTTGGAATTTCTCTTAGATAAAAATAGCTGTCCAAAATACAGAGCCATCGACTCTGATTTAAAGCACCTGTGCAAGATAAAGGAAACCCTGCAAACATGGCCTGTTGGGGGTAATTGAGGACAGGAAGAACCACTGCTGTAAATGACGATAAGTGTGGGAGTGATGTCAACGAGGCTCCGGCCACTCACACAGCCGAAGTCCACAAACCCAGAAGGAAGACCGGGTGAAGATGGAAGTGCCTTCAGCGGTGATAGCGCATCGCTGGAGGGCATCATTCTAAGGTAAGCTTCACATAATGTGCTAGTATGTGATACATACTAGCACATTATGACATTGTCTTTTAACTACTGCTTTAGGCTCCCTGAAAAAGCCAAACTTTCACATGGATGGTGAACAGACACATCTCCTCTTAGCTCCTACAGGGTGGTGCTCGGTGCCTGAACCACCTAATACCAGCCTCAACCATTACGAATTGGGGATTGGATTAGGAAGCGACAAGGTATCCTAATACCTGGGCTATGCCAACACAAATTGCAAATTATGGTGGTTTAATCCTTAACTGCAGTCTTACTTACTTAACAAAAGGCAAAACTTTTCTTTTTTTACATTTGCATAAAGTGAAGAGGGATTAGAACTCATGTCAGTTTTTTTTTCGCTGTCTGTGTCCCGCTTAGGGAGCTTCACCTAACAGAAATGTTTTTATTTGAAAATATTTCAATTACAATGAATGAAAGGGTAGTACCTCACATAGTTATGTTGTTACATACATGACCAATATACTCTTAAGTCCTTCGTTCAATACAATTGGTTACACTCATGGCTTTGCAAGTACAGAAAACAATGACACTTATCCTCTAGTTTCCAGAGCGGGGGGCAAAGAGAGGCCACTAGCCTATTCAAACGTAGGGCATCCGTGCGATCTCAAAGAATAGAGAGCAGAGCCCAGGACCGGCCCACCTCATCATAGCATTTCTGCCTAATGTACAACAAAATGGTGGTTAGGTTATGGAAAGGGGGGGATCAATCCCCAGTACCTCCTCTGGCCTCAATCCATCCCATCCAAATCTTTTCGAATTTACGCGGGTATCTCCTACTCTCATAGGTAAGTCTGTACAGTGGTAAGACTTTGTCCACCGACCGCACCCACGCTGACTTAGTGGGGGCTCCACATCTTTCCACCTTATCAGGATTTCACATCTCGCATAGAACAACGCACATGTAAGGCTCAGCTTTGTGTACCTGTCACTCTCTATGTCACCTGTATAACTAAGTAGCATTAGACGGGGGTCAACAAGCATATGCAGCCGAGTCACACTCCATAGTACTTCAGCAATCTCCTCCCAGTATCTAATTATTTTGGGGCAAGTCCATACCATGTGCCAGAACAAGCCAGGTTCCGTCATACATCTAGGAGGGGTCCCGTTGGGGATATATGACTGCTAGTCTTTGCGGTGTATAATACACTCTATGGAGAAACTTTAATTGTATGAATCTATCTTTGGCGGATATTAGTGCGGGTATAAAAGTCGATATACAGTCTTCCCATTCCTCCTCTCCCAAGTCTGGAATGTCTGCCCTCCATTTATCCATCGATCTTGTCAGTTTACTATCATAAGCTATAGTAAGGTATAAGTACAGGGAGGAAAGTGGGTTACCCATCACGCCTGATATGAGTAGTCTCTCTCTATAGGATCAGGTTCTAGGATCACCCTTTCTGGGAACTGAGCTTTCACTGCGTGTTGCAGCTGCCAGTAGCGAAATTCGTATTTTCTAGGGATTGAGTACTTCACTCTCAGGTCCTTAAAAGGCAGTAGTTTGCCGTCAGTCAAGATATGCTTAAGTGCAGTGATCCCCTTGCTAGCCCACATTAATGGATCAGGCACTGAATTGAAATGTGGTAGGATTGGATTATTCCATAAAGGCATATGGGGGGAGAACTGGTGTGGTTTCTTATATACAGCTCTTGCCTGCCGCCAAACTGTTATTGTGGTTTTCATGGAGATAGACAATTCAGGACTTGGTAAATATAGCATTCTTTTTGCGACCCTAGGGACGCGACCCGCCCAAACAAACGACGAGATTATGCCCTCTATTAAAGAGGGTTTTTAGTATCTGTATTGGGGTATTCCTAAAATAGTATAGAAATTTTGGTAGGTATACCATTTTGAGCAAGTTTACTCTCCGTACCGGTGTCAGGGGGAGACTGCACCAGGCAAGACACTTCTGTGCAAACTGTGCCACCAGAGATATTCCGCTCCCCATAATCTCCAGCCCGGGGGCCCACCCTGACCCCGAGGTAGGTAAAGTCCCCTACCCATTTTAATGGAGTGTCTGTATCCGTGTTACGTCCAGAGGGGTGAAGCGGGAACAGCAGTGATTTGTCCCAGTTAATTCTGATTCCAGAGAATCCGCTAAACTGGTCAAAGAGCGTCAGTGCCACCCTAAGTGAGGATGCCGCATCAGCCAGAAATAAAAGCGAATCATCGGCGTATAACGCTATTTTCTCTTCTATGGGTCCCACCTTTATCCCCTTGACCCTGCGATCTGCTCTCAGAAGTATGGCAAGTAGCTCCAGTGCAGGGGCGAATAGTCCCGGGGAAAGTGGGCAGCCCTGACGGGTCCCTCTGCCGAGCGGAAAGGGATCAGATAGGGTATTATTAGAACTCTCGCTCTCGGATTGGCGTACAGCATCCTCACCCAGACTATGAAGTTGGGGCCAAACCCAAACCTCTCTAGAACCACCCATAAGTAGCCCCACTCGACCGAGTCAAAGGCTTTTTCGGCGTCCAGTGAGGCCACCACTCCTCCCACCTCAGGGTCAGCCAGCTCCATGTGCGTGTAGAGCCTGCGGATATTAATATCCGTAACCCTACCCAGAATAAAGCCGGTCTGATCTGGATGCACCAACTCAGTGATCACCGTATTCAAACTGTTGGCTAGAATTTTGGCTACCAATTTAGCATCCACGTTCAGCAATGAGATTGGGCGATACGACGAGCACTGAGAACAGTCCTTCCCCAGCTTGGGTATCACCACAATGATTGCCTCTCCCATGGACTCTGGCAGGGCCCCTGCCTAAAAGGATCCCACTAGCAAAGCCCGAAGCCTAGGTGCTAGTGTCTCAGCATGAGTTTTGTAAAATTCGTCAGGGATGCTGTCTGGTCCTGGGGTTTTGCCTGACTGTAGAGACAGCAAGGCTTTAAGTATCTCTGTCTCAGTAAAAGGTACATCTAGTTTTCTGCGATAGGTCTCCATGAGTACAGGTGTATCTATTTCATCTAGGTATAACGACAGATCCCTCTCAGTATAAGCAGCTCGAGACCCATATAGGGTTCGGTAATAAGACCGGAAGCATGCGTTTATTTCTGCCGGGTCCGTCTGGTGAGTGCCCATCTGGTCAGTAATATAAGGAATGGTGGCCCCCCCCGGTTTGTGCTTTGGTCAGCCAGGCCAACAGCCTGCCCGTCCGTTCTCCCTGTTCAAATATGCACTGAGTCTGATACAGGAGTTTTTTTTCAGTGAGGGCAGTGCGCAGAGATACTGCTTTGCGAGTCAATATAACCAGTCGGTTGTAGTGGTCCTAGTCTCGGGTCCTAACATATAAGGCCTCCTGTCGCGTCACCTCTGTCTCCGTCTCTGACAGCTCTACTCTCCTCTCTCTCCTCACCCGCCCTATGAGCATTAGGTACTGTGCTCGGGTAAAGGCCTTGTAGGCCTCCCACACCACCGGGTCAGGGGCCGTTCCAGGGTTGTCACGCCAGAATTCTTCCGCCGCCCTTGAAAATCCACCCTCCACGTCAGTGATCCAATACCTAGAAAGCCTCCATAATCTGTCAGCAGGGTTTGAGGAGGTATTCAAGCTCAGGAGCAGTGGGGCATGATCGGATATTCCCCTAGGTAGGATCTGAATGTCCTTAACCCTGGGAAGAAGCGACCTGTCCACATATACCAAATCTATACAGGAAAATGTGCGGAAAGAGGCAGAGTGCCATGTGTATGCCCTCTTGGAGGGATTCCTCCATCTCCACACATCCTCCAACCCATACGTGTCTGCCCACACCCTCAGCTCGGAATTTGAGAGTCCTGTCTGCATCATTCTATCAATGGAATCATCCGGGGCTAAATTAAAGTCACCCAGGATGACTACATTGTCCGACGTGTATGCCGCAATTTTGGCTGTGATCTGATTGAGAATTTTAATTGAGGCAGGGGAAGGTAGATACAAGCCTGCTATGATCCACACTAGGGAGTCTATCAGAGCGTGTACAATCACATATCTACCTTCCGAATCCAACTCCAAATCCAACAGTTTAAAAGATAGAGATTTGCGTATCAGAACACTGACCCCTCTGGCAAAATTCGAGTATGTGGAATGGTAGTGATGGGCAACCCAGGCCTTTTTGAGGATCAGGGTTTTACCTCCCATCAGATGTGTCTCCTGAAGGACACATATATGTGGATTGTATTTTTTGATAAACTGGAAAACTAGGGAGCCCTTAATCAGGGAATTAAGACCCCGAGTATTCCAGGATAATATATCAAGTGACATCTGTGTTCTGTAAGAGCAGTTTGTCAGGATACGAGGACCAATCAAGAGACATCTGTGCTGGGCCCCCAGCCCCAATTCGGGGGAGGTCCCAACCCAGGTGTATTTGGTCTATAACAGCTGTATTAACACAAAGTTTATAACATAGTAAGGCACATATCAATTTCCCAGAAAAATTCCCATGTGGATTTTTCGCACTATTTCTCACCCCCCTTAAACAGGGGGAAGATTTGGCAGGTGCAGGGAGTCATAATTCCTTCCTTTGCCCCTTAGATGGCTGTGAGATGTACGTCTACTACACGTCCGCTCTCCACGCCATCTTGGACATGCCCCCAGCTTCACCAACTTTACTTGCCCTTTTTACCATTATTACTACAAGTGAAAATGAAAAATAACCCCAAATTTTGGGCTGTCATCAGAAGAGGAATTGAGGGAAAATCTTCCAATGGGAACACTAGTTCTGGGGACACTGGTGGCAACCAGAGATTTGCTCCCTTTAGAGGGATTTCCTCACTTCCTGTTTCGTCTATAGGACAGGAAGTAAAAGGCAATCTCCCCAATGGAACGCAGATGGCAAAAAAAAAAAATCTACAGGAGATATAGCCCTCCCTTACTCAGTCCAAAAATGGAAATAAAAAGTTTTGCCTTTAATGTATTTATTTAATGTTTATATTGGGTTTAATTTATTGTGTAATGACTTGTTATAGGTTAACTTTAAACAGTGCAAGCCTTTTTTCTAACTTTGCACATCTGATGTACAATGGTATTTTTTTAATAATAGCTTGCCATGTTGTTCCTGGAAGTCCATATATCCAATGAGAATAAACCGTTATATTGTGCATCGAAGAGCATATTGTTCTGCCTTTTCCATCCACAATGACAAGTTCAACGAGGTATTTTGATACATAAGCTTCCTTGACAAGAACCAGCATGCTCCAGATTTTTATGTGTGTTGGCTTGGATACAAAGTGCTATAGACTGAGCCACACCGAGCATTGTGCCAGAGGATGAGACTTGTATATTCACTGTCAGAGATTAAAGTGGCACTACCTGATCCATCCAATTATTTGTTTTTCATTCTGCTTAACTCTTGTGTAACAGAGATTCTGCTTGTTTGCTTTTTTCTTCCAAGCTTATTCAACGTTTGTCTGCCTTTTTTTTCCCCAAAGGAACAAGTGTTGTATATATGTATGAGTGCGGCGTGCGCTAAGAGGTATTTCTCATTTTTTATCCATCACTCGGTTCCTTGCAAGGCCAAGATTGCAGCGTTCCTGGCGCCCTCTTTGTAATGTGCAAACATTCTACTTGAAAGGCGTAGAACATTTTCTGAGCTTATCCAATTTCCCTATGGGCCTTAAAACATCAGAACAGGTTTAGCCCTGTTTTCTAATACTATACATATATAATTGATTTCTATGTAGTTTTCATTTGTGTAGAGGCTGTTTCACGTATTCAACAGTTTGTTTATTAAAAAGCTTGTAGAATTTTCTGTGGTGGCATTTATTGATGTGCAATTTGGGTGCTTTATAAAAATGTTGGTGGCAAAATCAATTCTAGGAAAATAATGTTGCCATGTTCCATGTGATTTGAACAAAATGGAAATAAAAAAAAGAGAATACAGAAGCCGTTGTTTTAGAGGAAGGTGACTATTCTATGCAAATAGAACTGTATTTCTACCACTTAAATGGTAAAGAATAACAAAATTAGTATGGGAAGTTCCTGTGCTGTCTGTGCTCAGTAAAATATATACAATTATAAAAAATAATCTACAACATCTATCATATAATCAACAATATCTGCTATAAAAAATAACAAAGCATAACAATAAGAGTTTATATAGTGCTGTGATTCTTCAATATCGCAAAGATTCCTTTAAAGTGCCATCCGCATAAAAAAAGTTTTCTGCCAGTAAATAACTTACACAGCCCACTTCCTGTTTCTTTTCTGGTCATTAGCCTAGGCTTAGGACTTCATGCACAGCTCTCTCTCTCTCTCACTCTTGTGAGAGTTTGTCAGGAAGGGAGGGGGAATAAGTCATAAGAGGGCCAATGAAAGCTGCAGGTCTCGGTACCTAGACAGGTCCCACGTGCCGGGTGCGTCCCGGACGGGACGATTTTGTTGTTAATGAGCCGACAGGTCTCACTTCCATCGGGATCACAATAATGTTCCCTACATATTTTACCTTTTATTTTTCTCTGGTATAATTTACCTACTCCCTGTCAATTTAATATGCAAATGTATAATGGTCTGTATTGATACAATTTCTAAAGTCTGTAAAAACAGCTTTCCTGATTGTTACATTGGTTTCTATTAATAAAATACTTTGTAAAAGAAAGCTGCAGGTCTGCAGAGCTGGAGGTGTGCCTCTCTGTGTCTGTGTAAATCTAGGAAGTGAAAAGGCAGCAGCTTCAGCTGCCAACAGTTAAAATGGCTGCAGCCAGACTTAGTGGAGGGAGATTTCTGCAGCATATTTGGCAAGTACAGAATCACAGTATATATAAAATAATATGCAAAGTGGTTGAAGAGAAGCTTCAGAATGGAAAAAACGTTTTTATTACAAATTTTGTGAGCAGACTGCAGTTCCTCTTTAAGTACGCCAGTGTAAATGAGTCCTTAAAGTAATTGCTTATCAGCAAGGTCCCAGTCCTGCCACCTCCTGAAGTCATGGGGCCTGCACTTATAATTGAAGAACATGAGTGAGACCCCATCATAATGACAAGGGATTTAGCAGAAAACACTGGATCCCAGTGGATATAAGATAAGATGTCACTGGATCATTCAATTTGCATCCAGTAGGCTTTAATGAAGTGGATCACATCCGTGCATAATCCCTTTGTGAATGGTTAGGGGTATTCATAATTCTATATCACCAGGGAGAGTCCCGAGACACCCAGAGAGGAGAATCTCTATTCTGAAGGCTCACAGTGATATAAATATGACAGAAAGCTTTATTTGAACCTTTCCCAAAACAACATGAAGCTTTTATACAAACCACATCAGAACAAAAATAAAAAATCCAGGACAGACTGTGTTCCATCCTAAATTATGGAATGTGCCTTTAAGATCTTTTGACAGAACCTGTAATTCTGATGAAATGACTATTGTTTTCAGTCTAGCATTTCATTCTATCCTCTCCTCACCCCTCTCTTTCATTTTACCTCAGCTCCCTCATGCCTGAGGCCCATCATTTTAATCTGTCGTTGGCTTCTCATTTGCCTTTTAATTTAATTACAATTTATGTCAGATGCATGATCGTAACCTGAAAGCACTAAACATTAACATTGGGCAATAAAATACAGCTTAAAATGGATAGACACGTAAGAGAATAGGAATGCAAATAATTGGAAATGTTTGGAGCCATGACGAAGCGACTTAGCCATAACTGGCTTACATCAGTCCTGAGCCACAAATTAGATCTGTCTATAGCACTTTATCTGCACTGAACTAATACAAGCTGGATTATGTAAGCCTTGCTGCTTTAGCCAGCTATCTAGAGCACTAGTTTTAAATCATGACCCAGTTTCTATTCAAAGCCAATAACAAAGCTTAAGTGATAGTTATTTTGTATTGCCACTTTGCATGTTAGTAAAGAACATTGGAATATATTGTTTAAATAATGAAATCCCTGGAAATTGCCCTTCAGATGTTTCTCTATTACTAACATACTACAGCTACAGAACTAAAACTACCAGCAGACTCGTGTCTAGAAACTGCAATCTGAGCATTTTCAAATGTAACACCACGATACATAAAGGGGATTTATACCAAATGTAACCTCCTACTACTCCATCCAGGCTATGCATCCCCTTTACAGCCACTGCCGAAAATGTTCTTCTGAGCCACTCTTGTGGCTGGGCACATGAACAGAACATGGTAAAATCATTTCAGTTTGATCACTGGACTCTAAATGGTTAGCTGTGCCTGAATGCCAGTTCCCTAATCCATTCAGGTAAGCAAGAAACTAATGCCTAAGCATATGGCCACGTGGCTAACCACCAGTGTTAATGGACTTTTTCGTTTGATTATGTTTGTATGGGGAATTATGGTCAGGAATGGGAAGAAGGAAGAATAGGTAGTAAACCTCTGCCCCAAAGAAGAAGTCTAATAAGAAGTAATAGGATCTCTCATGGGACAGCAGACAGCAGATAAATAAAAAACAGACACACCTTTCCTCTTTTGGCATAAATATGGCCGCGGTCTTTATTATTGTTGGCTTTAGAATATATTAATATTTTTTTTTTATTCAAATAATTAACATGTATAACCACTTTGGCTCAAGCTGCATCAACCAATAAAAAATGGGGGGGTCGCACCAACTTATAATAAAAAACTCAATATCATAAACTCAATAAAATTCATTTCATACAACAAGAAAATATATGTATTGAAAAACTGTCCCCCTTAAATAAGGTGGCACCACCACACAACAATAGCCGCAACTTCAAAGCTGTATTTATTATTATTTTTTTTTTAGGGAGGGGGGATTCACAGCTTGAATGCTAATGGGGCCAATGGAGAACTGGGGAATGGACCCCTCTTTTATTTGAATTTTGACCGCCAAAACCCCTAAACTGCCTAACTACAGAGGTCACCTGACCTAACGGACCCTAGCAGGAGCCAATAGGGGCTATTCCCGCATTTTCTGACGTAGGGGAGCTAGAAACTCTGCTGTCGCTATCCCATGAGGAAAAGGGGGTCTTGAAACAGTTTTCCACCCTTTTCCTTTCATTTTGGAAGTAACTGCACCCTTACCATCACTATAACACTGGGTGGTTATATTTCTTTGCCCTACATACTATCCAAGGAAACCAACCGCACCCCCAACATGACCTGTTTGGCTGGGCATAGCCTAAACGCAATTGTAGTTCATAGTTAAAGTTTAAAGACATAGAAAACCACACTTGGCATACTTGACCACAAGGCATTGTCATGATCAAATCCTCTTATGTTCTATACACACCTCCTTAACCTGTGCACTGGGCATTGTTATAAAAGAATTCTATTAGAGACTCTGCAGACATAGGATGCTGCACCTCCAAGCATAACGTTTTAGTATAAGACATTACACCTCCCCGCACAGGTCACTACACACATCGTCATATGATCTCCCAGCTCAGGACATCACACATTTCCCAGTATTACCTCCCTGCACAGAACACTTTACCTCCCAGTATGACCTAACTGGACAGGACACTTTACCTCCCAGTTTGATCTTCTGATCTCCCAGTATAAGCTCCCAGCACAAGACATTTCATATTCCAGCGTGATCTACCAGCACATGAAACTACCCCTCCCAGAATCACCTCCCAACACAGGGCACTACAGCTCCCAGTATGACCATGCACAGAAAACTTCACCTCTCAGTATAATCTACCAGTACAGGACACTTCACCTCCCTGTATGACCTATCAACACAGGATATGTCACCTCCCAGCAAGACTTACCAACACATGAAACTACCCCTACCAGAATGACCTCCCAGCACAGGGCACGGCAGCTCCCAGTATGACCTACCAACACAGGACTCTACACCTCTCAGTATGACCTCCCAGTAAAAGACACTTCACCTCCCAGAATGACCTCTCAGCATAGGTTACTACACACTCCCATATGACCTCTCAGCAGGGCCGGATCTAGCCCATCTGATCTGGGGGTGCTTTATAGAAAGTCAGGGGGCAGAATGTCATCACTGTGTGTAAGTCACTGACAGTCTATCACACAGTGTCATGACTTGGAAAACACTAGTATGTATTAGACTGTCATTAGAATAGGGTAATTAAACCTGTACCCCTTATATCAGATGTCTCCATAACAGTCCCTCTGTACATCAGGAGTTCTCATCAGAGTCCCCCTTTACATTAGGTTCCCATGAGAGTGTCTCCTTACATCAGGGTCCCCGTCTGAGTGCCCCTTACATCGGGTGTCCCCATCAGAGTACCATGTTACATCAGGTGCCCCCATCAGAGTGCCCGCTTACTTCAGGGTGTCCATCGGAGTGCCCCCTTACATCAGGGTCTCCATCAGAGTGCCTCCTCACATATGATTAGTTATTCAAATCAGAGTGTCCCCTTACATCATGTGTCTGAATCAGAGTTTCCCTTACATCAGATATCCCCATCACAGCACCCCCCTTACATGGATTGTCCCCATCACAGTGCCCACTTACATCCAGTCTCCACATCAGAATCAGATTGGCTCATGGATCAGTGGATGCAATTAAAATCTGGTGGGGCACAGCCCACCCAGCACCCCCGTAGATCTGACCCTGCTTCCCAGCACAGGACACTTCACCCCCAGTATGACCTACCAGCATAGGACACTTCACCTACCAGTATGACCTACCAGCACTGACCTCCCAGCACAAGACACTACACTTTGCAGTATGACTTACCAGAACAGGACACTACACCTCCCAGCACAACCTCCCAGCATAGGCTACTACCCCCCCTTCTCCCCCACCAGCCCCATATGACCCCCAGCACAGGACATTACACCTCCCAATATAGACTACCAGCACAGGACACTACACATACCATTATGTCCTTACTGCTGGATATCAATTCCAACCACAAAGAGAATAATAAAAATGTAAAGCAAATATGGAACAGCCTGTGCTAAGAGAAATATGGAGTCTGCTTTTATTGACTTCTATGGGAAAATGCTAGTTGCCTGTCTGTCTGTGGCTGCAATGGTATCTAATATGTCTCTGCCCCAGAAAAAAGCATGTAGCCAGTGAAGTCAGATTCTGTGAGCTGCATGCTTGTTGGGGTCATAGATCATTGGATCATGGTCATCATCATCTATTGGATCAGCTCAACAGATAAGTAGCTAGCATTTCCAATTATGGCAGTAATGGCAGCCTATATATATATATATATATTTATTTCAGGTACTTATATAGCGCTGTCAATTTACGCAGCGTTTTACATATATATTGTACATTCACATCAGTCCCTACCCTCAAGGAGCTTACAATCTAAGGTCCCTAACTCACATTCATACATATACATACTAGGGCCAAATTAGATAGGATCTAATTAATGAACCAGCATGTCTTTGGAGTGTGGGAGAAAACCGGAGTATCCCCACACAGGTACAGGGAGAACATGCAAACTCCAGGCATGTAGAGTATTGGCTTGGATTCGAACCAGCGGCACTTTTGCTGCCAGGAGAAAGTGCTATCCACTACACCACTGTGCCGCATATATATATATATATATATATATATATATATATATATATATATATATATATATATATATATTTATATATATCATCTTTCCATAGTTTCTTTTTTTCACATATCTAATTGTCTAATGATCAATACTGTTTTCTGTTTGCTACTTTTGCTATTTTTCAGAGTCATTTAATAGAGAAACTGAATTGTACTGATGGTGACTATGCTGATATTTGGAGAGTGGCTTCATGACATAAGGGCAGGTCACACAAACAGCTTCTCCCAAACAACTTCTCTATCAAATCATTCTTTTACCATATTTCAGTTTTTATTTTTCCAGTAAATCATCCTTTAAGAACATGTTCTGTCTGTCATGCTGCAATCCACTGAGCAATAAGATTGAAAAACACATAGGGGTCCATTTCCTAAAGCTTCTTTTATAGACCGAGTGACAGAAATAAGAAGCCTTGCTATTTACTTCTGGGGGTCTTGTGTAAGCCTCATAATATTGCAGAGAAATTCGTATCCTCAGCCTAATATGAGATAATGAAAAATTCTGATGAACAAGCACAGGGAGCTTAGCATCTATCAAGTGTATTTAGAGTATACTTTTGTCCATTACTAAGTTAGTAAATTGCTCCTGGGATCTTATAACAGACACTCACAGGTTCTTTCGCTTACCTTGTAGAGTGTGCCAGTGAGCACCGGTATGCAAATAATGACTTCAGCTAGTAGGTCAGTGTTTTTGCCCACCCTGCACAACTTCTATGCCAGTGTATCTCAGCCTTTTTTCAATCAAGCCACCCTTTAAAAGTATGCATTATCTCAAGGCACCCCATTCTAAAATGCGAAAAAAAACTAAATAATAGTTTTATATATTGTAGCAACATCCACACATGTAGAACACCCAAGGTAATTCATTCTTTCATTGCAAATACCAGAGGCGTAACTAGAGCCTTCGAGGCCCCGGTGCAAGAAATTATGAAGGGCCCTCCTGACCCTTGGCCAGGGCCCTTCCCTCTTCCCACTAATCCTGGGGCCCTTTACTCCTATCACGGGTCCCTTAATTACTGTGGCGCAGCGGGGCCCTTTCACAAGTTCTGCAGCGGGCCCCCTTTCTGCCATCTTCAGGCATGATGGTGAAATGCTGGGGCCCGGTCACAATTGAGAACTTTGCAATCCTGATAGTTTCCTCACTGGTGTCAGTAGTTTTTAATTTTTATTTTAATGTTATTATTTTCTTTACCATTTAATTTTATTTTGTTTACAATTTTATTTTTACAATTTTTTACAATTTTATTAGTAGCTCTGTTGGAGGGCTTTGATGAGATATCAGGTGGTCTAAACAAACCTCAGCTCTCAATTTCCATCTGTGTAACCTCAGCTGCACAGAATGAATGGACAGGAATAGCTGTGCACCGAGCCTCCTATTCATTCAGAAATGGAAGTATAGTAAAAACACTTTACTATGCTTCAGATATGAATGAACCACTGACTCTGTTCATTCAGAAAAGGAAGGAGCCAGTAAAGGACAAATTTACCGACCCGTTCCCACCTCTCTATCATGACACATCCTCTACAGCAGCTGGCAGGACAGTGGAGGGGGGAAGACAGCAGCTCTGTGGAGGGGAAGTACATAGGGACCCTGGAAACAGCAGAAGACAAGTAAACTGGATAGAGGAAAATGGAGGAGATTGGGTTCTCTAAATTCCGCCCCCGCCATCCCTCCTATTCAGGTGTACAAGGGAAGCACACGGGTCCCCTGGACCCCTTATCCTTATGCCCCTGCCAAACACACCTTTACTGGTACTGAATAGTATGTCCGTGTTTCTTTTCTCCTTCAGTTCCTCTACCTCATTCAGCTAATGTGACCCCAATGCTGACGGAGAGGGGCAAACTGGGATGCTGTGCAGACATCTGACCTCTTTTTTATCAATGTCATAATTGGTTGCTAGGATGCCAGTGGCTAGAGGGTAATGCAATGGTGCACAATGAACACCTATGCACAGTGAACACCTTTGTGTAACGGAATGGCAGGCTTGATCCACCTGCTGCCTTAAATATAATTTTTGGGCAATTTTTAGGCACCCCTGAAGAGACCTAAAGGATCCCCACGGTGCCTGGGCACACTGATTGAAAGAGGCTGTTCTATGCTATTGGATAATGAAACTAACCATCATACTAACCAACCAATAGTGAGGTGCCCTAGAGTATGGGTCCAAATTCTGACATCTTGGATAAAGTTAGGTAATAGAGAATAGATGCGGGGCTCCTAAACCATTGCAGAAACCAGCTGAAATATGCATGCAGGCTTTGGTGGCTGCTATAACTTCCCTGTATCAAATTGGTTTTAAAGGGCCATTTCACTCACAAACTTGATATTTCAATTTAAAGTGGGTTTCTTTAGGTAGAAACATCCACTGCCCTAATAAATTACTTGAAGACTATTGAAAGATTTCCCAGCTCTACCTGCTTGACATGGCTGATATAACGGACTAAAGGCTGTCAGGGATGTTTTATTTATTTTATATTACAGAGTAATATACTCAGTACTCAGACACCAAGCTTAAGGCATTGAGCCAAACTCAGGCACGGATGCCTCAACCCTTGACTTTCAGTTAATTATAAGCACCTCTATGATGATTCAGCTCACCAGCATCCGCCCAGAAACAATATATTAGTACTGGGTTGCATGTAGGGGACACACACAGTAAATCATAGCCACGTGATTTCAGTTTATTGAAGTATTAGGAGTAGAGTTGAGCGAACACCTGGAAGTTCGGGTTCTGCTGGTCCGTCCGAACTTCGGGACAAAGTCCGGGTCCGGGTCCGGACGGAACCCGAACGATCGCACGTAACAAAGACCCGCCTACGACCACTCGACTTAGTAGTATCTCCACGAATATTAATTGACTTTCAGTTCCCAACT
Organism: Glandirana rugosa; assembly: GCA_018402905.1. Lineage (NCBI taxonomy): Eukaryota > Metazoa > Chordata > Amphibia > Anura > Ranidae > Glandirana > Glandirana rugosa. The sequence goes on along the minus strand of BLSH010276232.1, from coordinate 796,713 downwards.
CCGTAGGCACGGACTCAAACCGAGTTACGGAATTCGAACCACAGACTCATGACTCATATAATGAGACATTATATTTTATTTATTTTGTAGGGACTGTCGGAAATCAGGCAATATAGTCGGTACAGTTCGTCCATCTCGACCCTTTAGAAAGTTATCAGAAGTTCATTAAATAATCCCGTCACCTACAAAGATGGATTTCTTTGGGTGAAATTTAACTTTATAGTTCAAACACTCACTTTACCGGG